>OX246738.1:63062344-63441636 GCA_945910005.1 Isoperla grammatica
GATAGTAGTTTCCTGATAACTTACTTCTACGACAAAACAATGAGTCTAGGTTGGAATTCATAGTCGTCCCCTACACCTAGGGGCACCCATTGTTGCTATGGATTTGTTTTGTTTATGGGAAATAACATGGAAACAATTGTTACCTTAGCAACAATGGGCGCCCCTAGGTGTAGGGGCCGACTATGAATTCCAACCTATGTTTGCTTTAATTCTATAGTTCCACTGGAGCACATATCTCGTGCGACGCCACTTTGTGGGTTTTCCTCGTATTTTTTTTTCTAACAAAATAATACTTTATTAATTAATAACTTAAAAAAATAAAAAATACAGAGTTAGCAAATAAAAACAAAATATACCTGCACTCTCAACGATATTAATAAATGTGTGTCCATTATAATTTATATTATATATAAAATAAACACGATTATTATGATTGAAATCTTTATAAATAATAAAAAAAAAAAACGTAATGTAAATTGTAAATACAAAATGAAGAAGATCTTCAGGGCTCAGAAGAAAATGTTTGTGATATTGGAAACCGCTGAAACGTCATCACTTTCACTACAGACTTACCATAAATTGCGTCAAATCACTTTCATGAAAATGCGAGTCGCCCTTTTCGTTTCGTTGAATGGTTTTTGAACCGCGATGCAGTAACACGTATTGCAGAGGATTTAGTCCAGCGCTGTCAAATTGCTGATGTGTAACAATTTGATCTACGGGCGTTGTTGCCTCGACTCCTATTAAGTTAACGTGTTATTGAAAACCATCGTTCTAGTAAGCCAGACAATACCAAACATTATTCTCTGACTTTTTGTGTTTCCTCGCTTGGAAAATATATTAATTATATAATTTTATTTTAAGTGGTAATATATGCAATAAATGTAGGCTACCGTTATTACTTTGCCCTGAAGTCATTTTCAATTATTTTCATACCAACGAGCGTAAATAATTTGCAAGTCATGGACGAATAAATAATTATTTCAGATTTGTACATTTCATTACTCATTTGTTGGAGTAAAATTGTTTTGTCATAACTCGACTAGTGTACCAATAGTGTAGTGTGTCTAATTGCTGCAGTTGTTTATTTGCTAGTATTGATTCCATAATGGATGCTGGGCCCAATACAGCGTCATTGCCAGGAGATAAAACATGTTCGATGTTCGTATCAATACAAATCATAATAGTCAAATGAATTCAATTCTATATCGGGTAAACAGCTCAATAATTTAAAATATTACTGAAACCCACAATCATATCAACGAAAGTCATTAAGTTGTTTCCAATGCTATTGATAAGTAAAAGCGGGAATACGGAGGTGGGAGACTACAGACCTGGCTCTCTCTAAAATCGCAGTTTCAATTATTGTTTCAATGAATGTAGAATAATTAAATAATTATTAAATATTACATTGAAAACCAAACCACTTAGATATCGAATTTATGAAACCAATAATATTATTGAGCGCTTGCTTATAGTAAATAAAACAATAAAAATTATACGACCGAAGAATCTAGTAAGTTTATGATACTATAAAATTTAGCAGACCATCTGAAGTCGTACTCTAAAAACAATATGACTAAACATGATGTGTATACGGCGCTGTTGTGTGGAGATATCATGCACACTACACATACTTCAAGCGTGGCGCCAGTTTCCTGACTAAATTTATATCGTGACAATTACCCCCCCCCCCCCCCCTCAATAATGTTCATAGCTACGCCACTGCTACGGGTGCTATAGAAAGGTAGAAATGTTCATCGAATCTTCGCTAGGAGATTCAAAAGATATTTACAGCATTATGAGAGTATGTTCAGCAGGTAATTTTCAGCTTCAATGTTTCACAGAATATTGTGAATAATGTTATGTATAAGCAACCAAAACCAACGTAGTGGTGGTAATATTTCCGCTTTACGTCTTAACAAGTGAAAAGTATTGAGATTAAATTAATAATAACTCGTGCTGAAATCTGTGCTCAGGCTAGATTTTAACCTGGACCATAAGAATCAAGGTTTATCAGGCCTAAACGACCTCGAACCAACGCCATCAAAGTAATATTTCCATTTGGTGGAGGTGCCGGGTTGAAGAACAATTTTGCGCCACTAGTTTGATGACGTCACCAACTAGAGGAAATCACCATGTTACATCTTGCAGTGCTGACATGGGTTGTGAAAGATGTGTCCATCAATGAATGTTCTTGTTCACACAACCTCTATATACAGTAAAATGGTGGATACCCGACATGTACGTCGAAAAGCGCAGAATGTCAAACGCAGCAACAACGAACCAATCAGAACCAAGAAACAGGATCTGATTGGTTCGTTGATGTACATTCAACACTCTGTACGGAGCACGGACGTGACGTCGAAGAGCGCAGAATGTCAAACGCAGCAACAACGAACCAATCAGAAACAAGCACCAAGATCTGATTGGTTCGTTGATGTACATTCGATGCTCTGTACGGACGCCCACCATGAAGCTCGGTAGTGAATACGGTATATTTTGTGTCCGCTATAACGCAAAGCCACTCAATTAGTATTATTGAATTAATGTTTTTCTACCGAGCACTTATTATTAATTAATTACATATTTGTTCATTAATGCTATTCCACTAGAAAGGGCAAATAATTGTGATTACCGGTATTTAATGTGCTTCTACTGAACCGTGTTATAGTTTGCGTACACAATACCAGGAGGAGTTATAATCAACGCCATGGAAATCATGGCCATGCCCTAATTAATATTAATAAATGTTATTTGTTCATTTATATAATCCTAGTTACCGGTAGCACTGGGACACATGCAACAGAAAACTATTTACTCCATACTAATGTTATTCCTGTTGTTACTGGTGTGACAAGGCTGGACAAGGTCACGTGACTGTACTCTAGTGGATTTACATCGAGTACATCCTAATGGGACTGTCCACCATACATGTAGAAGCTCGAATTATGTACAACAGTGTTAAGTATATACGTGTAAATAACACTGATATGAATAACAATGCAAATAAGTGTCATGTTATTTTTATTATTATTATTATTTTTATTTATTTATCAAACAACAGAATTAACACAATTCCAGGCACAATTGGATACAATATAATACAGACAGATTATTGATAGGTACTTAAAAATACATTTGTTTCAATAAGATAAACAAACACTCACTATTAAAACGACTTATTGAAAGACACCAACTAAGGTAAGCGGTAGCTATAACAATTTACCCCACTTTTGTCATGAACATAAAATGTTAGAACACTTTGACTTTATTAACCTCACATTATCATTAAAAACATCAATATGGCTAAAGTGTTAATGTAGATGGTGGTTAAAGATCCTATTGTGCTATTGGGCTCAGCCCTTTTCTTGTTGCCATCAATATGCTGTGTGTGGTGTTTGTACTGACTGGGTATTATTGCACATTGAAAGTAGAAAAATAGTAATAATAATAATAATAATAATAATAATAATAATAATAAAAATAATAATAATAATAATAATAATAATAATAAAAATAATAATAATAATAATAATAATATTAATAATAATAATAATAATAATAATAATAATAATAATAATAATAATAATAATAATAATAATAATAATAATAATAATAATAATAATAATAATAATAATAATAATAATAATAATAATAATAATAATAATAATAATAATAATAATAATAATAATAATAATAATAATAATAATAATAATAATAATAATAATAATAATAACCTTTCACTTCCTATGTCAACGTGTTATCCGTTAGTTCTTAACCTCATCTAATATCAGAGACACGATAGGGAACTAGAGTCTAGACGACAATACAGTCTTCCGTAGATTATGGAGATAAAATTTCACTACTATTACCGTATGATTTCCAAAAAAAGTCCTTCAATGCAGGTCTAGTCTCGTTAATTGATTACAACAATATTTGGTACGTTCGTTTAAACGTTTTTCCAACGTGTTATTGCTCGGTTAACACCCACGACCACCAACTTATCGCTTATAAATGTTGGATCTAAATTCGCCTTTCAATTTTAAAGCGTCTGTCGTGTGACCCTACTCATGTTTGACATAAACATGAGATTCACGACAAAACTTGACACATTGGCTGCGCTCTCGAAATATATTTACGTCACGTTATTTCGTGTAGTTTGAAGTTGTTTCCATATTATTAGTAGAAGCTTTTTTCACGAGGGAATCGTTGCATTGAAGTGAAATCAACAAACATCTGTTTTTGAGATGACATCAGTGACTAGTCGGACAAAAGCGGTCATGCACAACTGCTGAAATGTTGATTATTTTAATAAGAAAACTTACACAACTCATGAAGGCTAATAATTTCAATTGTTTGAGTTGATCAAAACTATTAATGGGTGTATATTCTTGATTACACCCTGAGTCTGCACCCAGGTAGTAGGCTAGAGCACCCCCGTCTTCGGACCTCGGCCAGGTATATAGGGAGAGTAATAAGCGACGTGAACGGATGTGACAAGGATTACTTGTATTCCTTATTAATATTCCAAGTAAAATACCATGCATAATGTATTAAATCTTTCTATCATATGTGAATACTTGCTACTTTACCTATACAACTGAATCAAATATAGCAAAACTAATGCAACACAATGGAATATTAATTTTGTTTGCCAGTCACTCTGTTCCGTTCCATTACTTACCCTCCTATCGCCCACCCGACCGAGGTCCGATGATAGGGGTAGGGTACTCGAACCTACTATATCTGGCTGTGTATGCAGACAGGGTGAAATCGATAATAGCTATATATAATTATAAACACATTTGCTCTAATTTTTTATTATAATTTAATGACAAATCTCTCAATGGCTCAAGTTATTATTAATATAATATACAGCGAATCAAGATTAATGAAATTCTTAAAATATGAATATTTTGTGATCTGAGGTTCTCAGTATAGCTTATTTTATTTCCACCATACTGCCATTACATAAACTACCCCGTCTGTTCCTCGCGTGGCTGCTACTTCGTTGTGCATGCCGAGTGTTCGTGTACCAATGGCTTCTTTGCGTGCCTAGCACCGCTTCAGAAGTCATAGCCTCGACTTCTACAACAACCCGCGTACTCTTTTCCGTGCTGGATACCCCTTCGTTATTTAAGGGGAGCTTCAAGCCAGGAGCTTTATTTTACCATTCCGTACAATGTTTACCAAAACTATGACAAAGTGTTACAGTAGGACGCTAAGGAAGATACAAGACTACGTCCGTTATATAGAGAGAGGCAGACAAGTTGCACGTCTCACTCTGTAGCGTCTAGAAAATAATATAAAACTCTGTGATAGGACATCCAATTCAAGAGATCTATACGTCGATTCCAACCAATGACAAAACTGACTTCCAAGTTCCAATGCTGTCTTTATAAATTGATGTATTCATTAGGACATCTTTTAACAGCTCTTGATAATTAGTAATTACTAACCCTTTCCAAATATCTAAATATTCTAATACACATAGTTTGCTGCTAAAGCTGATCTGCAGCACCCTACAGCAACAGTTTATATAAAAAATAATCGATAATAATTTGGTGTAACTTGCACCACGCTCGCGTTAGATAAGAAATAGTAAGTACGATGTCAGAGCGAATACACATAATGTTATATTATATACATAAAACTCAACCCCAATGGGCAATGAGTAGAAACTACTCTCAGGCAGGGTTACTGTGAAGAAGCATATTGTAGAATATAGATGCTAGACATGAGGATTCAAATTAACAGAATAGATATCGCTGCTAAGCAACCTCCTTTGATTGATTCCGCCATTGATGATTTAACAATAATGAACAATTCATAGCTAAACTGGCTAAACTCCTCTTCATAACAGTTAATTTCCTTGCCACTAGAATGCATCTCTAGTCTATTTTGAGTGGTCAATACACTCACATTGGCTCTGACGCGTGCAACACAGCAACCACCGCTGTGAGAAAACGTTCTTGCTTTAACAATAAGATAAGTGTTTTATTTTCTTCTTTTCATTTATGTTTCTTCGTAATAATAATTTAGAAAAAACGTATTTTATTATGAGAGCATGTCAATGTGCTTGTGTCCATATCCAGTACATGGTAGGTAACTGCATTTATCTATGCTTGATATTTAAGAATTTGAAGTAAATACAGGCATAGGTAGATACATACATTACATAATTTCATATTTCTGAAGTGACACAAGGAACATAATGAGTAAAAGTAAAGATGTTGGCATAATGTCGATATGTTTCTTATCAGGGGCGTAAACTTGTGCCGTAAAGTTGTTTCGTATGATAAAGGAATCAGCCAATACCGTAGACTTTGAGCATTTACCCGTTTTTTTCCATCCCCGCCAACTCATTGTTTGCATTACAAACTTCGGTGGGGGCATTTCACCTCGTTAATTGGGTTTCAGCGTGTATGTGACAGAAAACTGTGGATATCGGTTGCCACGTAGGCTCTACATTATACCTGCCACCAGCAATCGATTAAAATGAAAATACTTTAAATAAATTACTATTAGAACCTTTATTAACAATCGGTCTCCGAAGCCAAAGCTGTAGCCAATCAACACAATAAAAATACAAAATACATAAAAACGAAAATTGTGGCAAGCTCATGTTACTAATACGTTCGGGCTAACACATTGAAGGACTTGCCGTTTCGCAGCATTTTGTTACTCTTCACCTTTTTTCCTAAAATGTCTCTTAATAAGAACGTAATTAAACGTACTATTTTGTGTTTATTTTGTTTAATGCCGACTGTACACAACTCGATAAGCGCGGATTGTGGCCTGTTGATTGAGGTTCTGGACAAACACCGCTCCTCGTGATAAACCCCACCGGCCCGCGTTCAAGCAATACACGATTTAATACAAAGATGATGGCCGTTTTACGCGGCCAAACATTTCTTTCAAGAAATTGAATTCAATCCTGAATTCGAGAAGTTTGATGAACAGTTGAAACAAACTTTAGTTTGACGGGCAGCCGAATAGCAAAAAAAGATTCTCAAGTCACTACATAGAAAGAAACAGTTAAAAGAGTAATAAGTTCGAAGACCATTACACACTGTGATGAGAGAAGTCATTATATAACTTTTGGTAATCTATAATTCGACTAAATTAACAATCAATCATATTGTCAATTTCTACGTTTGCCAAATCCGCTATCTTTCTAGTTTATTCGATTGTCCTTTGTAATTGGTCCGTTTGCTTCAATTTGAAACAAAAATACAGCATGCCCTATACACGAAAAAGTTGGACCAAAGGTTTATAACTAAAAAAATTGTCATTCAAATTTTGCATCTCACATTTATGTTCATACAGTCCAGCTTATTGAATTTAAGATCGAATGTCGACCGTGTCTAGGACGGCTAATGTTCCCATTGGTCAAATATGGGATTTACTCTGAATTGCAACCGCAAGTCACCGAAACCTTTTCGATTTGGTATTTATTTTCCGTTTCACGATAACTGTCGTGTAGCCTAGCTAACCTTTTAAACTTTTACTTTTCGAATACCGATTTCACTTTTCGAATTTATACTTTTCGGCTGTTGGTCGAGTTGAAGCCCGTTGGACCGCAACCATGGACTACATGCTCAACGCCCTTTCGACCACGGCCACTTCGCCGATATTTTAATTGGCCTTGGTTCACGTTTAATGTACGTATTTAACAGTACTTATAGTTTAACTACACAATCATATTGATCTATACGTGATAAGTAGAGTAGTTATTTTCCGGTTCATAGTAAAAGTACACAGATATGAACTAGTACATAAATACACATGTTGATAGAGCTTTAGTTATAATAGCGGCGTTTTATACATTAAGGTTCTACATAAAATCTTTTCGTTCATATGTGAAAGACTCAGCTCGACATTTTGTATTCCTTGGGACAACGGGGGTGTGAGTAGGTGACGAATGAAACCCAGGCACATCTTCAAGAAGATATACATAGGGTTCATTATTAAAATAATTCAAACTGCCGTTATAACAACTTATTCTCGCTTTGTTAAAACTGTATCCTAACCACACTTCCAGCCGACGAATATGACAATATTTACTCTCCGGGTGAACACACGGAACGGAATGCCAGATGAAGTAGCAGTGATCGGGTACTGTGAGACGGCTGCGATTCCTTGCGGTGTTCTTGAAAACTGTCGTCGTGGAAAATAGTACCTTCGCAGGGGTGTTTGAACCAAACTTGGTGTGGTTACTTTATCACTGAAAGAGGGCTGCTACGGATGGAGAGGTCCACATTTTGTTGTGATGTTAATTTTATCGGGATGATGTTATAGATTATTTATTTCGCAGGAGAGATGTTTTTTTTTTCCTCTTATGCAATGATGACCTTTCAGATGTACTTCTTGTAACAAACTACAAGGAATAAACTATGTTGTAAAATAAAACCTTAGCAATAAATATTCATAAATAAGTAACTTACAAATTAAAAATTGTAAATAGAACAAATAGAATAGAGCTATTCGCTCTTTAGTAAATAAAGACCATAATGACGTATTTGGTTTGGGATACTAAGCGTTAGCAGTGCAATCGGCTCTATTCACTTAATCCCACTTTAATCTAAACTAATCAATTAAGGAGTACCGTGTTATTGATAACGCGTGAAAATGTTCACCTTTGGAACTAAGTGAAATATATTAATTCCCCCAAGAACGTTGTCTTTATGTCCTTGTGTTGCCCAAACGTAGATGTCCAGAGGTAAAACTGTATAAAGAAAGATCCCCTCCACACACGATATGGATCAATGCAGTCTGGACGTCTGGGGGGTTGGACACGAAAACAGAGAAGCACGCTTCACTGATCCGCCAATAAAATAACTTGTTAATCGCTCATCTATAACGTGGTTCGGTTTCGTCTTTATAACTGCTGCTTGGACCAACATTTTATCACAGATACTTGGTTGAGTCGAGAAAACAATTATGATGTAATTGTTTGGACGAAGCTCTATAATTGGCGATCATAGTGAACGATCGGAATTATCGGTTATCAATTTAACTCGGAGATTGTTTTAAAGTTGGAGAGGTTAGTAACAAGAAATTCAGTAGATAGATTATAAATTCAATACTATGTTTGTGAAATCCTGTATCAGTTGGAAAAGTTGTTACACAACAACGGTACAACAACGTTACAAACGTTACTACAAAAATAATAATAATTTGGGCTACCAAGAACGATTATCATACAACATCAGAACAAAAAGAAAAAGTGTAGATTTATAATTGAAAATAAAGAAGAAATTTATTGGACTTACACATTTAATAACAACAACCATGTGTAAAAAGAAGTATGTACACTCTGTCACGTCCATGGTTTCGAATCACTTTTTTAAGCACATACGAGATGAAAATGTCACTGGTTGAAGTTAGCGCTTGAATTGTAACATTAGTTAACGGTTCGTTTGACACGTTCAACCCAACGCCCGAGTTATACTGCCCAATATATTGTTTTGTTTTTTAAGCGGAATGGCGGAAACTGCAAAAACACGGTATGAAAACACTCGTTTGCCAACACATCTGTGAGTAAATCAATGGTGTGAAAGTAAATAATTTTGGTTCTAAAGGTTAAGGGTAATTACCCATAAAATACAAACAGCTCGTGACTACCAGAACATTGGTTCTGCACTCGTCCTGTGTTTAATGATGGTGTTCGCGCTGTACACCATCTCACGGTCACGCACGCAGCCAGAGTTTCTATGAAAAATAATAGATATACAAAAATAGTGACTCTAGTGACTTTTATACTACTGTACACAAAGTTGTGCTTTGCTATTAAAATGTTCCAATTGAAGTTGAGTCATTTTCATCCATACTGGTTTTTGTATAGTGTAAGAAAATATAGATAACTACATAATATTATATTATGCTTTTTTGTGTTCTAGGGAATTGCGATGGCCGCTCAAACCCGAAGATCTACTGGTGGTGAGTTGAGAACATGTTGTATGGCCCAAAGAGATGAAACCATAGTGGCGTATTAAATAAGACTAACAAGTGATAAATGAATAAAAATGTGTAACTAGAGGTAATGAAAATATGAAAATAGAAGAATCTTTGCAATCCACGATACAATTCTAATTTCGTTCATTATCACATCCTTATCGCAAAGCAGGCTCCAGTTGCGACCCGACGACGTTCAGCTCGAAAGCAGAACTACCGAAGGAAGGAGAGGAAGGGAAATTAGAATTTGCAGCGGGACTGAGAAAACGAAAGCGGAAACGACTAAACGTTACGTACAACCGGAAGCGCTTCGAAGTGCTGGGTGGCGCTTCCAGGGTCACCGGATGTGATATGGCACGACCTCGAGTCGAGGTGGCAATATCTCACATATACGAGTCACGTGATTAGATGGGGCATACCTCGCCGGGGCAAACGTCGTCATAACTTAGCGAGGCAAGCTGAGTCGAGGAGCTAAACTTCTTGCTAACTTATAAGCTGGAGAGATCTACATAGAAATATTGGCATTCAGAAACGATGAGAATTAGGATGTTGGGTTAGCCTATATAAATACACTTAAAGCAAACGTTTAATAATTCAATTACTTTTACGAACATTTAATATCTATATTCAACATCTAGATGACCCATATGTAGTTCAAGTTACATTACTTTCTGTAAATAGAACATTTCTGTTGCCATGCTCACAGTAATAATTCGTTCCATTGTATTTCACCTGATAAATTGTAAATTGTAACGGAACTAACACAGCCTCCACAGAAACCATAAGTTTATAAAGATCACTTTGTTAGCATCCACCGCTTTCCCTTGGAAGCGAAGTACAACAATGACAACAATAACATCAACTTAGAATACAACAATGTGAACATTAATTAATTATTTAAAATAAATTGTCATTAATAGCTTGTCAGTAACCTATACTGTTATACACAATATGGTAATAAATAATATACATTTGTTTATATTTGCTCCTTAATTATGTTATGAACGTTATGTTTTTTGAGGTGACGTGTTTAACAGATCCATGCAATGTGAAATAACACGATTTAGAATACACTACATGGAAGATACTAAAAACTATTCAATACTGGAAGATTTCCACTAGACTATGATTAATAAATTAAGGTCACTAAATAAAACGTTTCAAGAACGATGAGCAGCTCCCGAACAGTCGTTGTTTTTACTGACTCCTTAATTTTTGTTAACAAATATTTATTAGCCATGGTCCAAACTGTACTAGAAACAGGCCTGTTTTAAAAGATTCTTAACGAACAAACGGCAACCAACCAGTAGCCATGATTGATATTAATTTTATTGAAATTCGGCGGCCATGACAAAAATACATGTTGGCTGTTCCTGTTATTCCCATGCCCTAAGGCAATGACATACAATAATATAGAATATTAGAAAATTCGAAACATTCCGAAAGACTTTAGCTTTTGTCGCATTCTGCACACAGTGAAAATAAAAACTGACGGTGACGGGGGTCATACTGTCGGAGTAACCTAACAGAACAAGATTTTGAAAACATATATTATTATGTAAGCTACTCAGTTTAAGATTTTGCGGGCGTATAAAGCAAAGTAAAAGTCACTCAAGTAACAATAAAATTGTCTACTACAAAGGCAGTAAATTTATAGTACATGTATATAAGTGTTTAACTCATGGAATGTTAATACATTGCAATATAAAGATTTCAATCAGAACTTTGTTGTTTTGTTTTTTTAACAACATAAAGATTATGAGGCATGAAGTTTACAAACGAGTAAAGAATCTTTGAAATGAAGATATTCAAGCTTAAACTTTATCCCTCGTGGGGATCGGATTGCAACCTTTCCCATTGTGGTTCATCACCTAAATAAAACCTTCACTATTCTCGATAATTTTATTCCCTTTCATTTTGGTTTTCTCTAGTTAATTAAGTTTAAGTAAACAGACAGACATTCTGTAGAATTAATTGAAAACACATTGAGACTGCAAACCAAGGACGACGCTAGGGAGGCCCAGGGGGCCTTTGACCCCACCACCATATTTCACCCCCCCCCCCCTCTCCGTGTCCTTCTCATCTAGCTGATCTAACCCAACCTACACAAAGGAACTAGTGTATATCTTTTAAACTAATGGAGATAATGACGTAAGCTACAATGATTAGTAGTCTTTGTTTTATTTTATTATTGCTGCACTATCGTTCCCGGATTCTCACAGGTTCTAAATTATAGGTTTAAGCGTAGATAAGATAGAAATTGCTTCATTTTTTTGCCTACCCTAACAATAATGAAATGATAAATTAAATCTGACCAGACAGAGCGAGAAACCAACGGTTTGGTCACGTTAGCCTCTAACTCTCACTATAAGCCAGAAACATAAACGCAGACTTAATAACACACATACAACCAATCACTACTCACTTGGGGGGGGGGGGGTGTTACGTACTGTTACGTATGTGAATGTATGTATACTATCTGTCCACTGGCACTACACGAAGCTACTGAACAAGATATTTAATGGAGGGCATATCTCGGCAATCTAGGTTAGTGGAGGAACCTATATTATGAATGGTAAAAGCTACATCGTCCTTTCGGATGGGACGTAAAGCCGATGGTTCCCTTGGTACTTTTCGACAGGAGTAGGCTATGTGCTGGTACCAGGCTTCTCCTCCTCCCTCACTCATTATCATTCGTCAATCATCCCTCATCAGGCTAAAGAGGGCATTGTTGCCTACACTGGCCTTAATTACAATAAACTAAACTAACTAACTAATACTCCATAGGCTGTTCAGTTCAGTAGAAACTCTTCATACAAAAGAGTTTTCACTACAAAAACAAAAAAAACAATAAAACCATAAAACCCACTCATTCGTTTTGTAACAATTGAATTCGAGAGATGATGACAACACCAATACCTTTCCCCAATAAACGAACGAGACGAATAAGAGGGTGGAACTGTTTGGAGAGGAAGCCCAACTGATTGTGTTACACCAAGTGCTGCTATAGATAGATGATGACAACACCAATACCTTTCCCCAATAAACGAACGAGAAGAATAAGAGGGTGGAACTGTTTGGAGAGGAAGCCCAACTGATTGTGTTACACCAAGTGCTGCTATAGATAGATGATGACAACACCAATACCTTTCCCCAATAAACGAACGAGAAGAATAAGAGGGTGGAACTGCTTGGAGAGGAAGCCCAACTGATTGTGTTACACCAAGTGCTGCTATAGATAGATGATGAGGTTATAGATTGTTCGAGGGAAATAGAACATTTGATATATAGAAAAGTGAGTGAGTACTGAAAGGCTTGTGTTGACCAATATCGTATCTATCATCGAGTCTTTCTTTTAAGGGCACTTGTACGTGTATAACACACAAAAGCATAAGCGGTTATTTGCCGTAATAATAAGTGTTGCCAAAGAATTGCGTTGGGGATTTGGGCCCGATTCCGCTTGGGCGAGTGAAATCGACTTTATCTTTGAAAGTTTATAATTTGAAATATAGTTTTTTGTAAATTGAAAGTATAAAAAATAAATAATGTATGCGATATTTTGTACCGAAAAGAAAAATAATGTTTAATCTACGATCTCGTTCTTTGGTTGGCAATCACTCTTTAAATTAATAATGATTATATCTTGCATTTTCACGGATTTCCACAGTTTAATTCTGAAAAACTAGTATTGTGCAAAAAAATTATTTTAAATTGAAACATTAGACAACATAACTGTTTACTGGTGTTGCCAGAGCAATATTTACACTATCTTCATCAACATGTCAACACACGCCTTCAACTGTTGATAGTATACATAAACAACATGGGTCGTATAATATTTGGAAACTATTTGTTATTACGTGATATTTATAGGACTATTCACATGTTTTTTAAAAGAAAATTTAAAGTGCAATATTTCGAAAATACTTTGGATAGTTGTTCTACAAAGAAGTGCACACACGCCCAGAACCCCCTTCCCCCCAGGTACACTGGAACTAGAATACTCCCCATCTGGACCTAATAGAATTCAAGAGAAATAAAACAGAACCATGGAGCTAATGTATAATTTAATACCCTAACGAGATTCGATTTAAATCTAGCAAACTATCCATAATTGAACGGTTTAACGGAACTTAAAATAGAATTGCGAAGTAGAGCAGTAAGTAATGGGAATCTGATGCATTTAAGTGATGTTTTATGGTGTTAAGAAATTTATAATGAGATTACTTTTTCAGAAACCAAGAGTCAAGAAATAAACCGACCCTCAGGACGCAATGTTTTAGTTTTACCGTAATGGGTTAATGAACAAAATAATGCGGTCTAAATTCGACGGGCCAAGTACTATGCGTCATGCGTGGTGGATACAATATATGTTACGCTTCCCATAATAGTCAGAGGTCACATATCTATATAATTATGGTTGTGTATCAACTAAATTCACAGATGTATAAAGATATCAACAATGCCAATATTTAATGCTGTAGACATGTGTATGGCTACATAGATACAGGTAGACCTATGACTAAGAATGATAACTTAATTTAGCTATGCGGATTGACTAATTGAAAATGGTAAAGCTTTGCCCGTAGCTTAAAATGAGATAGCCATTATAGCCGTGCTTAATGGCTAGAGTGGAGACTTACAGCCAAGTAGAATGCGCGACCTTGCAGGACAAAGTTGTAACGCCGCGAATTAAAGTTGGACAGGGACCAACTTTGATCGTAGCGGTCGGCGCGGCGCTCCAACATCCAAGGGAGATATCGCGCAGAACCAGCATTTGTTGCACATATTGCGCATGGTGGCCATACTGGAAGCCACAATGGCATGTGATTGGTAGTTCACTGTTACAATGTTTCAACTAGCATTTGATTGAAGTTAAACCGGTCTCTAACTTTGGTTTTGTATTATTACTGAAAAGCAACATAAATAAACTCTTATTTTGGCCACTCATTTTGTTGTTTACAATCGCACAAATGATCATTTCCCCGTAAACAATATTATTCGTTTTTTTAAAATAAATATATACATAGGCATCTAATCACAGGGAAGATATTCATACATTTGTAATATCCACAAAGCTATAGCACGATAGTTCCAGAGCTATTTATCAGGGTGGAAATATGTGATAATCAGAGATACTATTATAGTTGTTAGCTGTTGGGAATTATAAAGGAGCGCTGCAATATATTAATAATGCATCTTGGATTGTTGTAGACCTAAATGTTAAGTCTGTATAATTAAAGTGGAATAACTTAATAAGGTATATTTAGTGACCTAGTGCTCAAACAAACATATATTTGATCATCTTATAATTTCAACTTTGTTCATTTTTGTTTACCTCTTTGCACCCTCCACTACACAAGCAGCCTCCCTTCTTCGCTTCTAAGTTCTCCCTAACCCCAACCACCATTATTTTGTTCTCCCCATAATTCACGAATATTCGCTGATTGTCTCATTTAACCACGTTCTATAGAGGTAATTCGCTCTATTTGAATCCAACCTGTAGGCCAGCATTATCTTACATCTTGGAAGTGGCAAACGAGCCGCGCTTGTGTCCAAGAAAACGCCTCTGATGTGGTACTTTCAAACCAAATAGAAAGCGTTTTCCTAGGATCCCATTAAATATAGTAGTTTGGGCCGGTATCCACCTTAAAACCCCTGCCAAACCGCACCATTCCGGTGGCCCATGATTTACTTCTACGTTAGTCCCTTTCAAAGCTACACACATATATAGTTGGCAGAAAGGATTTATCTAATCCAAAATAAACTAATGTTCTTATACGTTCAACCCGCATTGGTATCGGCATGAAAGTAAAGTTCCAATCGTGCTAAGTAATCCTCGGCTGGTGTTTGGTCTGACACGGACGGGATTATCTGGAACCCCCTGACCCATGACCTGCGGCGTAAGACTGTGTTGACCTTTCCCTGGAGTCTGGATGCTACATACCGGTCTTGCCTGCCTTGCCTACGTGACCAACTTAGCAAATCCCAGGCGAGAACCAACAGATTATCCAGTCTCGTACATCACGTGTTGATAAGCGAGTCTCACAAGGGGACGATTCTCATAAAAGCTAAATAGCGGACAATGTATTAATATTTTCAATCGATTTCTACGGAAGTTTGTAAGTGTATTTACAACGTTTGAATTTACTAATATTTTAATGGCAAATTTTCATTTTCCATAACAGTTTATAAAAACTACTTTTTTATAGTGACAATATTTGTACTAACAAAATTATGATTATTTAATCTGTTAACTCTCTATATTTGTAATGAGGCAAAAGAAGCGTGAGTAAACTAACCGTTGCAAGGTATTCTTATTTTTAAATTCAGGATTGTCACAAAGAAAAATGTTTAATCAGAACAGAAATAACTCGATCTCATTAACCCATTGGCATGTAGTGTCGTACACATGAACATGGCATGACAGCAGATTTCAAGAATAGTCTCATATGCCTTCAGGATCAGTATTCTTTCGCCGTATGGTCATTCTGTAATGCTCTCTCTGGGTGACACATAATACACAAAACACAATTATCCTTCACTTACACGTCTAAAGATAAAAACTCAACTAAGAACAAGTTCTGAATTGGATTACAATGAGACTTAATGCTAGTTCGATACATGGTAATACCGATCATACCAATGCAAGCACCAGTGAAAACAGTATCAAGACCACCCTGTTGTCAAATAGCAAAGAATCCAAGATCTGTTCCTGGCATAAATGCCTTTCTAACCCGCTTTGAATGGTCCTCCTTGATATGTGTACGTCTTTGTTTTGTCTGAATGGGCTTCATACAACAATTTCAAGCCCATAGACAATTCAGTGGTAATTAAAACTCACCACTAAAGAATAATCATAACTGGTTGGATCCTTGCCGGCATTCATCGTATTCCAACCTCGAGGTTCTGAGGCATCTCCGTCTCCCTATCTCATCGTGCCCGGAACTTCAAACATAGTCGAGAGCCTCGTTTCGCGTTCAAAGAAAATTGAAATAAAATTCCAAATGGATAAAATGACGGTTTGTAATTGAGGATAAGACCTGTGTAATAATTAAACACTGAGGACGCGTCCCCAGTGATGAATAAGTACAACCCTTGGCGCTCAAGTTATAAATTTAATTAACGTTATACAGAAAAGTACCTTTGAGCGTGTGCGAAACATAACTCGAGTGGAAACGGTGGGGCTAGCAAAGGTCCTTAGAGCCTGAAATTTGGAGGATCCTCACGTAAACAAATCTGCTAAAGTTTTGCAGACAATTAATATATTTATCTAAGTCGCTTGGTTCATGCATGTGACTGCGTGACGATCTCTTTAGTACATCCGGCTTTCTCTACGGAATGTGTGTAAATATATATATATATATAATGATGATTCGTGCTTTTGGGCATTTGTTATACGTGTTGTGTGAGTGTAAAATTATTAACATATCTCATTTGACGCCGTTTGACTCATCCGTGAGCATTCTCAAGTGACAGTCCGGGCTGAACACTTCCCTTCCCGCAAACATGTCTCTCAACAAATGATACTTTTTATTTTCCAACTTCGTTGTGCTGGCGATCGATGATCAGTGTCGAACATATAAGGCCATGCACTTAGAAAACATTTTAATAACAACCTTAAGAGGAAGGACTACTAGCCAACATTAAAACCCGCGAAATTAACGTATTTTCGTCATATCTCAATAACGCCACACAATATCAAAACAGTGACACCTACGCACATTGTGGATTCGTGAGAGCTCAATACCAAATGAAAAAGATTTCGTAGATTGTAGTAATTATAGTTGTAATTTCTAATTAACTTGTAAATTAGTTAAATTACAAATAATAATTTTAATTACTGCAAACTAATAAATCTTTTTCATTTGGTATTGAGCTCTCGCGAATCCACAATGTGCGTAGGTGTCACTGTTGTGATATTGTGTGGCGTTATTGAGATATGACGAAAATACGTTAATTTCGCGGGTTTTAATATTGGCTAGTATTCCTTCCTCTTAAATAATACAGTAGCTGGAGTCGCTCCTATGGGAAGGATTACAAGCAAAAGAAGCGACCCCGACTCCGATTGGCTAGTTCGAGTGAAGCCAAGAGCGTTATCAAGATGTCGACACCAGGATATCCCCGATCAAGGACATCCAGGCAAAGAGGCAGTCTCAAAGAGAGGTTTCCTTCGTGCTCTCTCAGTACAAGGCTGTGAACGTAAATCATGTCAGATAACACGACGTAGGCCTACAGCTTAAACATAAGTGATCCTCAATGATTTATAATCGAAGAAACTAAATCCCAGATGGTAAGGTACCTAGTCTTGTTCTAATATGAGGGAAACTGTTAACAAGTTAACGGTTATTTAACAACGAAACTAATCGTATAGGTAATACTGAGTTAATTAAGTTAAATAGAGTGAGTTAATTAAATAATTGGACAAATGTTCTTACATTAACATCAAATTGTAATAATTCAATTCCACTCTGAAGCCTTTCTCAAACTCAAACATTAAAAAAATAAGAACCAAGGATGGACAGAAACTATAGTCAAAAGTACCACGTTATGAAAACACTTCTACCAACTTATTAAAAGAAAAAACTGACAAAAAACCTATAAAAACGTTTTCCAAACATTCTAACCAAACCTCAGGATGAACACGGACTATGAAGAATAAAGATTGTAAATGCTAGGACAAAAATTAACCTATATGGGTGGACAACCACAATATGCACTGGGAGTACTAACCGATTTTAGAGAGCAATACATTAAACAGAGCTTCGTTTATGTTTTCCATCTCAAAAAAGGTTTTATGACAATGTATTATAACGGTTTCAACGTTTGAAATGTTACAATTTAATGTTTATATAAGAACAGTGCTTGTCCAATTATTTCTTATTTCAAAGTAACGGCTAACACCACACTGCTTCAAAGACTTCTGACGCCAATTAGAAGCGGCTGTTAGACGGGGAAACACGAAAAGTAAAAAGTAAAAAGTAAAGAGAAAATGTTTTATACACTTTACATGTAGCGTAAATGACATTCTCCGCGTTTGCCGTCAGTGAAAAGTAACACCGGAGTGTCCCACTGTACAATGTGCAACTAGACTCTTTACTTTTTGCCTTTTGCCTTTTTTACTATTTTAATTTTCTCGTGTGACGGCCATTCCATATATAGGCTGGCTTTATTATAAGAGAAGGCGTGTGTTTTGTAAAAGAAGTAATATGATTTCATATTAATTTGTATGACCTACTATACAATACCGAAAATAATCTTGACTAACGTGCAGCTCTTTGAGTTTACATTTTACGGGGATGTTTCTTGTGGAACGACGGACAATGATTCGAGTTTCAGCTACTTCCCTCAGTACTAAATCCTTCCACCCGTGAGGGGTTTCTCCTCTCTCCACAACCCCGCATAAGGTTATGACATTGATGTCTTTGGTCGGTTAGTTAGAAGCACTAGGTTGGACTTTGCGTAGATAACGTACGCTCTGGTTCTGAGAGCCTGAGAGCAAGAAGGACACATCTGAAAGTATGTTTAGTGTTTACTAACTGTACGTCGCACAGCAGTATTATATATTGAATTATAGTGTTATATCATTGCACAATACTGGCCGTCACAAATGCTTTAAAATAACAAAAGTAAAAATATGCCTTTGGACAGACTCTCGGAACCGGTGTTTGGTGCACACAGCGATGATTATTTAGCCTTTATGTCCCATATTTGGGCAACGATGCTGAGACGTGGTTTACTAGACCAACGCGTTCACAAGATCAACGACAACTACGATCGGGCGCTCACATAGGGCAACAATGACGTTCAGATGGCAGATCATAAAAGAAAAAAGATGTTAACAACAGGAAAAACATGTAAAAATATCGGAACTTCGATTGTAAATTTTTGGTCGTTTGCCTTGAGATGACATTGATGACTGTCTTAAAAACAAGGTTTTATAGCATCGTATCCTTTAGTCGCCTCGTACGGCTGCAGATCTACTCAGCTTACTGTGGATCTATTCTACCTTAAGTCCTAACAGAGTTTTCTTTGGAGATGATCCTGCCCAGGGATTTCTACCGTAGCGTGGTGGGCGGTATGCGTGCTTTGGTGATCCCAAGAGCTATCCCGGTGGAAGCGTATGCTTCTGGTAGGCCCACCCTAGCCGGCCGGACAGGTCGAGGTGAAGAAGCCAGGCGAAAGGCAGTACACGTCCTCTCCTTTCTTTTTTGTTTTCCGTTGTGTCAGCTATTTGTCCATTTCCTCCGATCATCTTCCGACGTCATATGGCCTAGTCGTCGAGTTCGTCGTTAAACAACAAAATAATAATACTAATTTGGAGACGATAGATAATATTATTTACACACTTGCCCACATGTTCAGTAAATGAATTATTGGAGAAAATATATCTTCACTTACATTAACCACTCTCCTGCACCAACCTTATTATTTTTGGATGAATCTAATTTACAAATCAATAGCCAATACACGTTGATAATAAATAACGATCAGTGAACATATCAGATAAACAATGTGTGTAGAATAGTTGTTAATACATGTTCTCACCTACCCTTGCAAACTATCATTCATCCAGTCAATTTTATGTGCGTAATTGCAAAAACAAAATCCACATTCCCTTTTCAGGATACGTTTCTCGATTTAAAAGAAGTCGTATTTTTTACCGGGAATCGAACCCGGAGCATCAGGATTGACCCACAGAACGTCTAGCCGAGCCGTTAGTTCTGCTCAGTGATGCCGAGACCAGCCATGCAGGGTTGCCAAATCTTGGAATCGCTCCCAGCGGGATCCGTGTATGCGAGGATTTTCAGCTCGTTTCGTACGTGATAGTTCAGTGGGTTAGTCAGGGGAAGTTAGTGTCTCGACGCCCGGAATTCAGGGGCATTTCGAAGAGAAATATTTTTCCGTTTGTTGTATGTTGGCGTGTCTAGCTTAGGAAGTGTTCGAATATTTGAGTTGTAATAGTCGAGTTCTTGTTAACAGTTGTAACTGTCGTTTATCTCTTGAAGAAATAAACGTTACGTACGTGTGGGGACGTATTGAATAAGTAATATCAAGAGGCCTATGTGTCCTCGTCTACATTTTGTAAACTATATAAGAATACTTGTAATTGTTGACCCACTCAGTTACAAGACCTGATTTTCATTGGAGGACACATCATGTGCCCAATTATTTGTGTGAAAATCCAAGATCAAAGCAATTGTAACAATAATGAAAGCAATTTTCTTAAAAGAAGATTTTAGCTACCAACGTTTTAGTATTGCTTATATGTGTTCACACTTGGAAAATTGAAAAAGCAATTTCGAACGAAATCATCTGCATACCGCAGCGAAGGAACGCTGTGCATAGTTGCCTCCTTAATAACTCAAAAGCGAATTTTACTCATTAGTTAATTCTTACCGTGTTTACTTAAACCCGTATGGCCACGCTTTGAATGCCATGAAGCAAATCTACGGTCTGCAGCTTGCAAGTGAGGAAAAGAAAGCACAGCCCTTGAAGCGCAATTCATCTTTTGACAGTAGGCAATGTTTTAATGATTTAAGTGCATGACTTGAGTAAGTCCATTGATGTAACAGTCGTCGCGCATATAGTGAACATATGTTTTGCGTGCATTGAGACACACACGGTTGTTAAATTTATCACCAGTGATCTTTCGTTAAATTTATCACCAGTGGATCTTTCTTTAAATTTATCACCGGTGATCTTTCTTACGGTCGCTACCGAACAGGGACACTTCGCTTCCTGCATTCAAAACTTCCTTTTTTTTAAGAAATGTGTGTGTGTGAACTACGTTCAAGTTTTACAATCGGTTAGGGATATTCACTGGGACTAAGCTATTGCACGAGTTTTAAATAATATTCTACAAAAACTTAATAAATCAACATTATAAAAGTAGACTTTTTAGTGCTACAGAAAGTATAACTTTAAATTTACTCATTCTCATTGGGTTTAGTTTTGATAAGCTGAGCCTAGTCCAGGTATTGTTAACATGTATGTTTTCTTCTAAATTCATCACATTTTCAAGTTTTTCGATATAGTACACGTAGATTTAAGTAATATATCCATGCTAAATTCCCCGATTGTTATTTTTTTTGCTTTTGTGACACAAATGAAAGAAGCGAGCTCATACATTTTAATTCTCACTTGGTTTGGTATTAAGACCACTCTTATGTCAGTAACTTTCCTCTTCATAAATCACTGTAACTATGTCAATGTAATACTTGTAATACTTCATTTAATCGTTTTTTTAACTCTGAAATTAGTTCATATTTAAGAGTAGCCAAATGAGTTACATAAAATGTTTGCATCTTCCCAACCGTTAATTTAGTTTGGCGCTGGAGCAAATCAAGTGGTCTTTCTTCGGAGGGTGCCGTCAATAATGCGTCGCTTCGATATAGCTTTAAAGAAAAGACAAAGTCGGATGTGCAAACATAACACTAAAAACCAGACAGAGCACCGAACAATTGATAGAGAAGTGTTATTTCTACTGAATGGAAAAGAACGCTTTTTCGTTTAATTGTTAAGCTGTCTATGATACGAAAGAAATTCGTTTGACTCCCAGACTAAACAAAGGGAAACAATTCCTGTAACGTGATGTAGTAATAAGTATTCGATATTTATAAATAGTTCACAAACTGACGAGGAAATAAACTAGATACTGATGTGCTTAGATGCCTCATGTTAGTTATTTAACTTTAAGAGTTTAATTACTGGAAAAACAATTATGGTATTCCATGCATCAAAATATATTGTAGTTTATATAAATCAGAGAGTAAAATGTAATTATTAAGGACAACCTGAAAATCGGTACATATTACTTCAATACTTTCATCAAATTAAAAGTAAATTGAAAGCGTAAATAGAATGATCATTCTCACAGTTTTTTCTTCAACAGTGGAACCCTTGGATAAAAAATCTTTTAACAACTATTATGTTCCAGTGATCTTGTTCAAGAAGTGCACAAGTTTGAAAAACAATCATTCAAAATTAATCTTGTCGGTCGCAACTACATTGCACTTCTTTGCGATTTTCTACATGAAATAATTAACTAAATGATTTTTTATTGGTAATTGAATAAACATTTTATAATTTGTTAATAACTTAACTAGTAATTAATTAATGAGTACTCACCGTAACAGTCGTAGCAGTAAGAACGACGAAAAGAAGTCTATTAAAGTGAAAACTTAAAAGATAAGTAAAAGTTACTTTTCAGCGACATTTAATCAAAGTGACGGTGAATTTATTTTCAAAGTCCGTCCCCTAAACGGACCCGCCGAAGAGGGCCGCGAGTCGGGCTGCCGCGTGCGAGAGCGGAGGGGTTAGACCGCAGCGTGTGGGCCGTGACGTCACCGCAGCGAACAGAGAGCTACTGAATGAGATCGCGAGATGCGGTCCGTCACAGCAGCCAACCGAGCCGGCGCCGCGCATGCCAGTAACCCATGCACACTCACCAATCAATTCGGCGTTATCACAATTATCTTCTAGACGCATCTTCGCACGAAATATATAAATATAAACAGTTATGGCGCGATGTGTTACGGGTTAACTTCTTCTTATACACGAATTATTTTGTGCGGGGAATTCACGGGCTGCAACATATCAAACGAATCCACTTTCCTCAATTAACTTTCAATACTTTTTTTAATTTACAAGAATTTATATTTTGACAAATGTTTTGGACATGAGACAAAAACAGTAATATGTTGTGCATACAGGTGGCTCCTTCACGTGGTGACCGGTGTCCACAAAGAGGTATATCGTACATTCCTTCATTCATCTCGCATAGCCTTGATCATTTTTTCTCTACCTATTTTCACAACACCTACGCCCCTCTCCCCCCCACGGATTCCCCTTATGATGACCCCGGCGATATGTGAAAGATATGATTCGAACAACGTTACATGGCCATGTTGCTAATTGCGTCGTGAAACAATACTTAAACCACTTAAATACTCAACGCTTAGTTTAACCCCGTTAGCTACTACCACACAACCGATAATGGTCCACTGAAAGTAAATCTAAACAAGTATACATGCAAGGTTTATCAAGCATTATGGAAAAAGACAGCTTTACAAAAACTAGTAATTATTATTTTGCTCGATAGCCCTAGTGCAAAATGTACACAAAATAAATGTAATGGTTATCCTTATTAATTAATAGTCATTGCATGCGCACCAATACATTATAATGGTTCCGTTCTATTGACGATAAATGCATAGTTAACTGTGTCTTGTAGGTATTCAGAACAGTTTCCACCCCCGATTTCGTTCCACCGTTCAAACATTTTCTCTGTACTAAGCTGCGAGTTGTGAACCAAAAATACTTCCACAAAATCCACACTATCTGTCAAACGCTAACACAAAGCTTTATTATGTCAGAGAAATTCATTTTTGGCACAATTTTGCCTCCAGTGCTCCGTTTTGTTTAACTATCGTAACGTTTATAAAATAATAGTGCTATTGTTGAATTAATTGTATGATTTTGATGTTATGGAGTAAGTATTATTAATATTACGATACATCTCACCTCACGCATTCATAGTGACAGGGCGCGTACTATAATATTAAACTAAGCAATAGCACCACACACTAGCATCAGCGACAAAGTGAAACGCAAGCATGGTTAGCCATGAGGTGAGCGTTTTGGTGGGGAGGGTTGGGGCGGGGGGACACAGAGAGCATAGTGGATTTCAAAGCAACATTCTGTACCATGGGACACTGAGAATAATCATGAGCGATATTATCGGTGAATGACGCGTATGGTGCAAGGTTGTTGACAATATTAACATCATTGTGTTATTGGCATGCATAATATCCAACATTGTCACTATTTTTATGGATGTAGTCATGCAATGAACAAAACAGCGCTACAATATCAAATTTGAACATGTATTCTTGTTTAAGTTCAAATTTAAGATCACTAGTAATCAGAAAACACACTTTCAAGTTATCGTTAGTTCTAACAGTCCCGCCCTTTATCTGGTCTTCGCAGATATATGAGAGGGAGGGGGATTTATATCCCTCCTAAACATCACTGTAATCCGATCTGGGAAACTCAATTATCTGATGTTTTGTTTTCATCCACTTTGCCACCAAACAGACCATTTCAGTTAGTTTGTGTTGTTTGTTTTTCGTGAAGAGCCACTCACTTTTCATTAAAAAATCAAGATTGTATCTACAATTGACCTGTTGAGAAAATAAATATTGGGATTGGGTCAATCAATCATAATTTCAATTAAACTTCTATTCTTCCATTCTCACATTTAGTTTCTTAAATTCTAGAGGGAGTTTAATTGAATTGTTGATTCAATTAAATCAACAATTCCAACCTTCCCATTTTTCAACATTTCAACTTCCGCAATGAAACCTTTTATTTCTGTAGGACGTTCTGTACGTACATGAACCGACCTATGTGCTCAATGATCATTGCAAGCCATTCGATAACTACCAAATCCAATTACTAATGAAGTTTCTTTGCATCGCATTTGTCACGCACTACTATACATGTAAATATTTGAATATATGCATTTAATTCTTGACTAAAAACGAACATTGCACTCTGTAGCAAGTAAAAGTGACAGCACAACTTGATTTAGCAAATGAAGATGTCTGAATAGTACAAATGCACAGAAAGTTAGGAATCTTTTCAGGATGTATAAATACGTCCAGGCAACTTCCACTAATGTAATTACGGCGGCCTGTTGCAAAGATCTCCTCTAGTTTAGAGAGAAGCCAAACAAAGACAACAAAAACATAATAATGGTCAAGAAATTTGTTTTCTGCTGGCAAATAGCACGTATAAATAACAATGGATCCTAGCTAACAATACATGTTTGTGACTAAATTATTAAATAATATACATATATTTTTGTATTAGTGGCTCTAAATAGTGTCAGGATTATTAAAATGAAGACAGAAAGTCTAAGAGGGAAGGGAGGGCGCCAACATCTGACACTGACTTACTTTGAATAACATATTTTGTTAATAACATAACGCAAAACATAAACGTTCAGTAAATTAACGTTACATCTATTAATTTATATTTGCAGCAATGTTTCGACATTTCTGTCAACCACTACAAAATAATCTACTCCAGTCGTATGAAGAATTGTATTGCTAGCCAAATTATATAATTTTATGGTAACAAACAAAAGATCGAAAAATAAATCTTAAGTTTAAGTTCATAGTTAACGAGGGAGTTGTCTCACTTTCGTCCACATAACGTGGATATAACATTCCTATAGAGTTTGCGCAGTGGAAAAATGAGGCGATTGCACAATACAGTGAATAGCAAGCGGGTGGTTGAAATCAGAGGGGCCATAAGAATAAGGCAGGCCAACCCCTGAAGGGTTGGATTTGTCGGGTTTCTAGAATCCATACAAGTGTTCGAGACAGGATAAACTGCCCCGTCACCTCAGTCTTACTCCGTCTCTTACCCCCATACATCTCCTTACCGGTTCACTTGTTTGCAACACTGCAATATGTGATAGCGCTGACGTGTGCCATGTTTCATACCTAGTTATTTATAGAAAGGATCGAGTTCTAGAGCGATAGAATAATACGTATTAAATCAAAAATCGCGTCAACTTTATCGTTTGTGAAATGAGTCCGACTACTTTGTTCTACGTGTTGATGATAAGATCGTCAGCGGGGTTGTTGGTTCTCAGTGAACAATGCGGCCATCAAAGTGATCGTAAACCTTCAACGATAACATCATCGAAAACACATTTCGTCCGAGACGCTGTGGTTGACGACTTGATGGTCGAGAATCACCGAGTGGCACGTTCGAGCGATAACGCCGGCGTCTATCTTAGCGACGACCAACAGCGGGAACGACGTCCAGCAGTAACTGCAGAAGCCGCTACTTTCGACCATCTCAACAGAGAACGGTTGTCGTCACAACTCACACAGACACTTGGAGAAAGTTTGCTCGGCGAGTCCACTATACGTTCTACGACACCCGTAGTAATTGAGAAATCAATAGATTCTCGGTATGCTGCTTCAGAAAGGACACAAGTGGCAATCGAACTACTTGAAGAATTGAAGGAGGACAGTTCTCGCTCTACAGGTCCCCTAGCGTTACATGGTCCCCTTCAGAGTGTGGTACTGGGGTCCAGGGGTCCGGCCCCCTTGCAGCAGGAGCGAGACAAAGCCAGGTCTACGTACCCCCAAGTGGTGCCGGACCCCGTTCAGAGTGTGGTACTGGGGTCCAGGGGTCCGGCCCCCGTGCAGCAGGAGCCGGACAGAGCCAGGTCTACGTACCCCCAAGTGTTGCCGGACCCCGTTCAGAGCGCGGTACTGGGGTCCAGGGGTCCGGCCCCCCTGCAGCAGGAGCCGGACAGAGCCAGGTCTACGTACCCCCAAGTGGTGCCGGACCCCGTTCAGAGCGCGGTACTGGGGTCCAGGGGTCCGGCCCCCTTGCAGCAGGAGCGAGACAAAGCCAGGTCTACGTACCCCCAAGTGTTGCCGGACCCCGTTCAGAGCGCGGTACTGGGGTCCAGGGGTCCAGCCCCCTTGCAGCAGGAGCGAGACAAAGCCAGGTCTACGTACCCCCAAGTGGTGCCGGACCCCGTTCAGAGCGCGGTACTGGGGTCCAGGGGTCCAGCCCCCTTGCAGCAGGAGCGAGACAGAGCCAGGTCTACGTACCCCCAAGTGGTGCCGGACCCCGTTCAGAGCGCGGTACTGGGGTCCAGGGGTCCGGCCCCCTTGCAGCAGGAGCGAGACAAAGCCAGGTCTACGTACCCCCAAGTGGTGCCGGACCCCCTTCAGAGCGCGGTACTGGGGTCCAGGGGTCCAGCCCCCCTGCAGCAGGAGCCGGACAGAGCCAGGTCTACGTACCCCCAAGTGTTGCCGGACCCCGCTCAGAGCGTGGTACTGGGGTCCAGGGGTCCAGCCCCCTTGCAGCAGGAGCGAGACAGAGCCAGGTCTACGTACCCCCAAGTGGTGCCGGACCCCGTTCAGAGCGCGGTACTGGGGTCCAGGGGTCCGGCCCCCTTGCAGCAGGAGCGAGACAAAGCCAGGTCTACGTACCCCCAAGTGTTGCCGGACCCCGTTCAGAGTGTGGTACTGGGGTCCAGGGGTCCAGCCCCCTTGCAGCAGGAGCGAGACAAAGCCAGGTCTACGTACCCCCAAGTGTTGCCGGACCCCGTTCAGAGTGTGGTACTGGGGTCCAGGGGTCCGGCCCCCTTGCAGCAGGAGCGCGACAGAGCCAGGTCTACGTACCCCCAAGTGGTGCCGGACCCCGTTCAGAGCGCGGTACTGGGGTCCAGGGGTCCGGCCCCCTTGCAGCAGGAGCGCGACAGAGCCAGGTCTACGTACCCCCAAGTGGTGCCGGACCCCGTTCAGAGCGCGGTACTGGGGTCCAGGGGTCCGGCCCCCTTGCAGCAGGAGCGCGACAGAGCCAGGTCTACGTACCCCCAAGTGTTGCCGGACCCCGCTCAGAGTGTGGTACTGGGGTCCAGGGGTCCGGCCCCCCTGCAGCAGGAGCGTACCAAAGCCAAGCAGACGTCCGAACGTGCTCCGACTATTCAGTTTACTCCCACTCCCCAAGGTGACCCCTACCACATCCAAGACCTCCGGCTCTCCGAGGGATTCTTCGTTTTCAGCTTCGTCGGGCAACTTCTGCAGTGGATGCAACCTTTCGACTTTCCAGTTGGTAATGTGTATTTATTTACTATACTACTAACTACTATACATTACTAGACATTATAAGAATAACCACTACTTATTTTAATTCAGTTTGAATGAACTATAACTAAAAATAAAAACTGAGCTGAGCTAATATAGAAATTAATTACAAAGGATATATTTTTAATAACATCAGCGATGAGATTTTACTAGAGTCAAGTTACATTTTAAAACAAATGAATTTATAATTTATTGTTGCTTAAAGATTTAAGTGAAAATTATCTTCATTTGATCCAGGTATGTAATTTTCTCCACATAGTAACTGAGCAAGCCCAAGCCTAGGTCTACGTCTACCAGATGGCAGGACAATATCTACCTTGGGCGGGGTTCCTGTATATAGCAAATTATCACTTATCACATGAAGTAAATTGCAACTTGACTAATGTCCGGTATTTCAATGTCCAGTTAAAACATACTTTTCAGTTAAATTCTTTTCACCATGACAACGGCTAATAGAAATACACCTAACTGGGCTTACCTGACAGTTACATTTACTTGACACTTTAACTGGACATTGAAATACCGGCCCTAAAGCTTTGATCAGAACTCAGAAGAGAAGCTGCAGAGCGCGCGTAACGAGATATTTTCAGAAAAGGAATAAAAATACAATGGAAATTGAAGTACAAACGAAACGATGGAAAAACTAAAAAAGTAAACTAATTATGATAACAATAAATATAAAAAGGTACAACTAGACATTTTGGAAGAGGAAGCAGAAAGGAGTAGGCCTACCTATTCGTCTTGGGCCATTTTTCAGTGCTAGAATATAGGCACTGATAACCTTGCTGTTTTGTGCCTTTAAACTCCAAGAAGAATAATCAGTGCTAGAATGACTGTATGTTATAGATAACACAAATCTAGAGAGGGTCCGAACAGAGAAATAGCCTGGCAATTTACGCACGAACCTAAGCAGCCAAAACATAAAGATAATTCATATCATCCTATCCACTTTAAAGAGTTAAACACTTTTTAAAATCAGTTACCTTAGAGGATATCATGCAAAACACGAACCTCATAGGTTCATACAATGGGAGAAAAAATTTAATAATCACCCTCTTTTGCGCTATGGCCAGTTAACAAGTGTCAGGATACTCTTGAAGACGTTAGTACTATAGACATTGGTGTTTCGTCGGGCGACATGAATGTCGGCTAGTCTTGCTGGCAATGAAACATGGACACTTACTTGCTGACAGTCGGTTAGTCTTGCTGACAGTCGGCTAGTCACGTTGACAATCTGCTAGTTTTGCTGACAGTGAACTAGTCAATTGCTACTGTCTAGTCTTGCTGACAGTCGGCCGGTTTTCCTTACCCGCGCGGTGACGGTTTGCTCGGAGCGACCATACATGTTTGGCAAGAACGAGATGCTTTTACTAATTCACAACAAAGACGCAAGTGTTTCAATTTGTTTTACTTTGTCTTGTTGCTCGGGAGTCAAAATCACCTACAGGCTAATTCCCATAAAAAAATAATTGATGAGCAACTAGTCCAAAATATACGAATTCATTATATTTTTTAGGGCTGCCCAACGATAAAAAAGATCATATCGATATCGCGGGAAGAATTATCGATATCGTGTCGCAATATCGAACTTATCAAGAAACAAATCGATATCGGCGATATCGAAACTTTTCTCGTGTGTTTTTAGGATTTCCAGACCAGCCAGAGGCCACTTATTATAAACAACATTACCGTAATACGTTAATAAATGTTTGAACTTTGAAATGTCTTATAATGTATGTCAATATGTGTGTATACTATTCAAAATTTAAAATATCCACACAAAACAGCGATATTTTGATTGGCGTAACGTGACGTAATCGTTTTCTTGTCAAACAATTAGCTTATAAGGCGCAATTTCGATATCGCGATATGTACGATATAATAATTCTATATCGATATCGAATTAGTTTTCCATTATCGATATCGTATCGAATTATCGATATCGTTGGGCAGCCCTAATATTTTTCTTTTTTCTCTTTGAGGTTGGAACGTTTTCACACATGTATCATTCATTATTCGTCATGGATGGAAAATGGGAATGCACGTGATTTCTTTAGTTTTTGTGCCTGAATAGTGAATACCCCTTCAATAGCCGCTCGTTGGCAATAAGTGTTCACCTATTCACATACTTACGTATAGTGTCATATTTTGTAATGTTGGGGTTCATACCAGCTGGGTTATAAAAAAGTTGAACCATAAACAAAAATGAAATTAGATAACAAGAAGGCAGAATTGAAATGGAGTACCTTATTTAGCAGGGTCTAAGCGATTCCTCCCGATCTCCAAAGTTCATTACAACCCTAGTCGTATATATAATTAAACAAGTTGCTTAACAATAAGTGGGTAAGAAAGATTAGATTGGCGGGGAATTGATTGAACTTCCTCATTTGGAACATAATACATTGCCTTATTTTCGCGCTGTGTTGATTAACAGTAATTGTTGTTGTGTTGGTAGAAATGGTGCGCGATACGCTGTGGAACCGTCTTTCGCTGATCAACCTGGTCACAGAGGTAAGTTCACTTGTAAATTGCGTCATAAGTTATTCAATGCGGGGGGAAGGGGGTGGTGAGGGCGGTTGAAATAAACTATATAATTTACTAACCTTTCTGGAAAGTAATAACATACACTATATTAAACATTGAATCATGTTGTTGTTTTCGTTCAGTCAATAACGTAACTAATTAAATTGCGTATTATCCGTACTTATTATTAAATGACCCCTACGTTAGCGCGCGTTGTGCTGGACTATTATTTCATATCCTTGCATACAAGTTATTGTGATTCCTCCTGTTGAATACAGACAGAGAGAGTGTAAGAGTTGTGTGTAAGAATCAAAACCAATTACCAAAACTTGCCACATTATGACTGAGGAATCACTAGAAAACTCTCAGTACTGATTCTGATTGTCAATGGAGGGAATTAAAAGCTAAATCTCAGTTACCTGAGCTAATAGTCCTGTCAAATTCGGTCAGAAAGTGTAAGAGTTGTGCGTAAGAATCAAAACCAAATACCAACACTTGCCTCATTATGACTGAGGAATCACTAGAAAACTCTCAAAACTGATTATCAATGAAGGGAATTAAAAGTTAAACCTCAGTTAAACCTGAATTAATAGTCTCTGGTGAGCCACAAGTCTATCAGTGTTTGCATTATGAAGTAAAATGGCGACTCATGGAGGTGGAATCTGTGTCGCCACCATTGTTTGTACGCGATGTGATTTGATTTGACGGTTCATGAAAGACGAAGGACTCGAGAGATCTTTTGTAAACAGTGCGAGAAACTGAGTAGGCAGACTGTGTATTTAGTTAAAACACATAATGAGTAATTAAATCTCTCGTTTAGTCTGATGCTAGGACGCCACGTGTAATGGAAGAAGCGGTTCACGCGGTGGCATCGCTCCAAGGTTTTCTATACCTCCGCCAGGGGCGCTTATACAAGCTTCGAGCCTTCTCCGCCAGGGGGAGTCAAGCTGACCTTGGCGGCAATAGACCGTGATAGAGACTACTCGGTCCCCAGTTCTTTCGTCTCAATATAAATTTGGAAGACTACGTTGTAAATTTTCAAGCGAAAGTACAAACAATACGATACAAAATAAAACGAAAATAAAATTAATTACGCCATTTAACATGCAGATGTTCCTGAACTAAAAGTCCAATATTAATAATTAAACATGCGGGAGGCAAACGTGTATGATTATAACGATGGTTTTAAGACTTGGGAGACACAGTCAGCATCGCTGGCAATATTATTTAATTAAGGATACTAAGACTACCCCTACTATGGCCCCAGTTTTGATGTACATCTCTGCTGTCCAAACAGACTTCCAGACTAAGGTGCATTAAACATAACGTTTGCTTAGGGACAACATTCTTAGTTCTAAAGTTCTTGATCAACGCAATAGTAATAATGTACATAATATCTGCAGCCGAGTAGTGTGATACACTCCGAATAGTTCGCGTGGGCAAACAAATTAGTGCAGATTAGAATACTGAATAGTGAATAGGCCTACGCAGTAACAGCAAAAAAAGGCCATGAACTTCAATCAATACATGAATGAAATAGAACCTAAATTAAGCATTGGTAAATTTGAATCAATTTTAAAGAAACTTAGAACTTAGTTGAGTCATAGCCACCTCTCACCTCTATCGACAAGGTTGATAACAATATTATACATTTTGTAGCTGATAACGTTTTTGTTGTAACTGATACTTTTATTTATTACTAAGTGTTGTGTATCATTATTCTACCAAATAAATACACAATATCAAAATTCCTCCTCTCCCTCCCCCTCTACGTATTTCTAGGACCACATTTTATGTTGATCTATCTATATGTGATCTATTGAAACAACCTAAAAAATATTCAAAGAAAATTAAATATAATTGAAAAAGCTCTGGTTTTGGCTTTTTCTACGAAGTGTAAACACAACTGTATTCTACCGTTCTAAAACACAAACACGGTGCGTGTTTGTTGTATTAAAAGAATGCATCGTTGTCAATGGCAACAACTTCTAGTTTCTGCTAGGTTTACGGTCATCAGTTTCAATTTATGAAAACACGCGGGATGACACTAATGTAATCTTTATTCACTACGCTCCCTCAACGTGGGTTTTATAATGTAATAAAACCATGCAGACACAAGCTTTATGAGCAAGTGCTTCTCGTCTGCCCTCCTCCATGCCAGCAGTTCAGGGTGCCTTGCTGTAGACAGAACCTTACAGCAGATATTATGTTGCTAAGGTTGCGAGTTGAAAATGTTTGACAACTCAACAAGCAAGAGAAAATTAATTATTTTGGACTTTGCTACAAAATTAATATTGTAAACGTGCACAAGATTTTAATTTTGCACGAAAGAATAACATATCGTAGAAATTGTTTTGTTTTTTCGTAAAATAGTGCGGTAGACGCGATTTTCTTAGTTTGACGCTCCCCTGCTGCTCCCCTCCATCGCTATGTGACCACCCCTCACCCACGTGTCAACCCGACCAGATCTTATTTGTCATGTCATATTATATTATTTATAAACAGTAATATGTGTTATGCTGGAAATTGTGGTCACATAACTAGAGAGTGGAGCTTTTAAGCTATGTAAACTTAAAATATCTGCACTATATATATATATATATATATATATATATATATATATGATTTCTCAGGTTTTGTTGGTTGCAATATGTAAAGAAAGGATACATTTTACGGTTAAACCAATCTAAATTTTTTTTAATGATAAGTCAACGTTTCGACGACTTTAGCGTCGTCTTTTTCAAGACATACAAATATACAAAAACAAATAAATAAAAAACCACAACAACCAAAAAACACTTGCATATAAAAACGAAAACACTGCCACAGCGATACATCACTGGGTAGCTGCTCTATATATAATATATATATATGTGTGTACATCTCTGTACATATTTTGTATATATATACATCTCTGCTGTCCAAACAGACTTCCAGACGAAGGTGCATTAAACATAACGTTTGCTTAGGGACAGTGGCGTATCCAGGAATTGGGAAAGGGGGGGGTTTTCATTATAGAGAGTGGAGGCGAAACATAATTGGGGTTCCGGGTGGGGGGGGGGGGGGCTTGCCCGAAAAATTCTCGTCAAGGTCATTTTTAGTGCAAATCTGTGCGTTTTACAGCGGCCAACTGAAACATGATTACTCAGTTTCTGGCAACACATTTTTTCCTTAGCACCGCTAATAAAAGGAACCTCAATCAATAATTTGCATATTTTTCGTATTGCTTTTGCTTTTAATAATTACAACAATATACAATAATTATAAAGTAAAACATCTAACTGTCTTTTGAAATACTGTCTTTTGATACTGTCTATTGAAATGTAAACGGTCATTTTCCATGTTTCCTTTGCAAAAGGGGGGGGTTTTGTCCCCCCCCCTCCCCCCCCCCCCCGTGTATACGCCACTGCTTAGGGACAACATTCTTAGTTCTAAAGTTCTTGATCAACGCAATAGTAATATGACGCTCTTATTCTAAGTTATACAGAGTATTCGCCTCGTACGTCAGGCAGAGCTGCCCTCGAACTATTCTTACGGGAATGATACATTGCTATCATTTCACAGTTCTAGCACTTAATTTATTTATAAACACCCGGCCCAGCGTCCGTCAAACCAATAATTACTTCGTAATAGGTACATCCGAGGATCAATTACGTGCGCTGGAAACTACAGCAGACATTTTTTCCAGTTTACTGAAACCATTATTTTCCAAGCCCTGTGGGTGAACATCAAAATTCTCTAACTGATTTGTGTCATCGACATTTTCGTGCGTCTATATGAAATTGTTCATTTTAACTCGATCCATGGGTATAATGAAATTGTGTTGCAACTATACAGACAGTATCAATAATTGGATTAACATGCGGCCTGTCGGCATCAGATGTGTTGATGTGTGTGCTAATAGCTTCCACTGGGCGTCAATTGAAATGAAATGGCATTCATGTATTTGCATTGCTTTAATTTAAAAATATGTAGCCATCCATATATTTCGTTCAAGATATTCAGCGGAAAATATAACTCACGTGGTACCTGGAGATACGGGCTTGTAAAAAGAAGCTGGCATTTTCAAATAAGAAAACAAAACTGTGATAGTTTATGAGGGAAATGTTAAGTGTTTACTATGTTCGACCATGAATGAGAACCTTTTTGCCTAGTACCGGATTTAATATGGAGTCTACTTTTAAATTAACAATAAAACAACGAAAAATGACTTTAAACCCTAACTGTATTTTCTAAAGTTGCTTATTATGTTATTTCAAAATACCTAAAGCTATTTCGATAGAAATAATGCAATCATAACAACATTAATAAAATATTGTAACCATAATATTGATAAGATAAACGTGTGGCTTGTGGTGATGTGGATTTATCTCTATTTACAATGGAGAAGGTTCATAGATTGATTCCGGAGAGAATATCTCGCAGAGTTCAATCAAGTTGGAACTTCCTAGATCCGAACTTCGGATATTGAATTTAAAAATATTAATGTGATACATGATAATATGTATAAATGTAAAAGGTGATTCTGGAGTCAACAATAATAAATTTTATTATGACCGCAACTGAAAATCGCTTTTTTTTTTGTAGATAAATAATACATTATATTTATCATCTAAATGACAAGACCCCACAAAAACGCATCATGTTATGGTATGTTGTGTCACAAAAACAATTAGTGGACGTGGCAGGATTATACTCAGCTGAACAAATTAAAAGTAATACACGAAGTATCTCTTCCAGACAATTGTAACAGAGATAAAGTTATTTATTAAAGTGTGATTAGTGATTCGAGAGAAAACAGTTGAATTAGAATAGTGCGGTGTGTGTGTTGGTTACAGTCACTGAAGGTGGAGGCTGGCTTCCTAGCTTGTCTTTGTGGGGACGCTGTTGTCCCTGACCGCGCCCGGCCTAGTGGTGGCTCACGCCTGCTGCCGCCTGCTAGACCACCTGCTAGACCACCTGCTAGGCACGTAGCATACTGCGATGTGTGTGTTGGTTACAGTCGCTGAAGGTGGTGGCTGGCTTCCTAGCTTGTCTTTGTGGGGACGCTGTTGTCCCTGACCGCGCCCGGCCTAGTGGTGGCTCACGCCTGCTGCCGCCTGCTAGACCACCTGCTAGGCACGTAGCATACTGCGATGTGTGTGTTGGTTACAGTCGCTGAAGGTAGAGGCTGGCGTCCTAGCTTGTCTCTCTATGGGGACGCTGTTGTCCCTGACCGCACCCGGCCTAGTGGTGGCTCACGCCTGCTGCCGCCTGCTAGACCACCTGCTAGGCACGTAGCATACTGCGATGTGTGTGTTGGTAACAGTCGCTGAAGGTGGAGGCTGGCTTCCTAGCTTGTCTCTCTGTGGGGACGCTGTTGTCCCTGACCGCGCCCGGCCTAGTGGTGGTTCACGCCTGCTGCCACCTGCTAGACCACCTGCTAGGCCACCTGCTAGGCACGTAGCATACTGCGATGTGTGTGTTGGTTACAGTCGCTGAAGGTCAAGGCTGGCTTCCTAGCTTGTCTCTCTGTGGGGATGCTGTTGTCCCTGACCGCACCCGGCCTAGTGGTTGCTCACGCCTGCTGCCACCTGCTAGACCACCTGCTAGACCACCTGCTAGGCACGTAGCATACTGCGATGTGTGTGTTGGTTACAGTCGCTGAAGGTGGAGGCTGGCGTCCTAGCTTGTCTCTCTATGGGGACGCTGTTGTCCCTGACCGCACCCGGCCTAGTGGTGGCTCACGCCTGCTGCCGCCTGCTAGACCACCTGCTAGGCACGTAGCATACTGCGATGTGTGTGTTGGTTTCAGTCGCTGAAGGTGGAGGCTGGCGTCCTAGCTTGTCTCTCTATGGGGACGCTGTTGTCCCTGACCGCACCCGGCCTAGTGGTGGCTCACGCCTGCTGCCGCCTGCTAGACCACCTGCTAGACCACCTGCTAGGCACGTAGCATACTGCGATGTGTGTGTTAGTTACAGTCGCTGAAGGTGGAGACTGGCTTCCTAGCTTGTCTCTCTATGGGGACGCTGTTGTCCCTGACCGCGCCCGGCCTAGTGGTGGCTCACGCCTGCTGCCGCCTGCTAGACCACCTGCTAGACCACCTGCTAGGCACGTAGCATACTGCGATGTGTGTGTTGGTTACAGTCGCTGAAGGTGGAGGCTGGCTTCCTAGCTTGTCTCTCTGTGGGGATGCTGTTGTCCCTGACCGCGCCCGGCCTAGTGGTGGCTCACGCCTGCTGCCACCTGCTAGACCACCTGCTAGACCACCTGCTAGGCACGTAGCATACTGCGATGTGTGTGTTAGTTACAGTCGCTGAAGGTGGAGGCTGGCTTCCTAGCTTGTCTCTCTGTGGGGATGCTGTTGTCCCTGATTGCGCCCGGCCTAGTGGTGGCTCACGCCTGCTGCCGCCTGCTAGACCACCTGCTAGGCACGTAGCATACTGCGATGTGTGTGTTGGTTACAGTCGCTGAAGGTGGAGGCTGGCTTCCTAGCTTGTCTCTCTGTGGGGACGCTGTTGTCCCTGACCGCGCCCGGCCTAGTGGTGGCTCACGCCTGCTGCCGCCTGCTAGACCACCTGCTAGACCACCTGCTAGGCACGTAGCATACTGCGATGTGTGTGTTGGTTACAGTCGCGGAAGGTGGAGGCTGGCTTCCTAGCTTGTCTCTCTGTGGGGACGCTGTTGTCCCTGACCGCGCCCGGCCTAGTGGTGGCTCACGCCTGCTGCCACCTGCTAGACCACCTGCTAGACCACCTGCTAGGCACATAGCATACTGCGATGTGTGTGTTGGTTACAGTCGCTGAAGGGGGAGGCTGGCTTCCTAGCTTGTCTCTCTGTGGGGACGCTGTTGTCCCTGACCGCGCCCGGCCTAGTGGTGGCTCACGCCAGCTGCCGCCTGCTAGACCACCTGCTAGGCACGTAGCATACTGCGATGTGTGTGTTGGTTACAGTCGCTGAAGGTGGAGGCTGGCTTCCTAGCTTGTCTCTCTGTGGGGACGCTGTTGTCCCTGACCGCGCCCGGCCTAGTGGTGGCTCACGCCTGCTGCCGCCTGCTAGACCACCTGCTAGGCACGTAGCATACTGCGATGTGTGTGTTGGTTACAGTCGCTGAAGGTGGAGGCTGGCTTCCTAGCTTGTCTCTCTGTGGGGACGCTGTTGTCCCTGACCGCGCCCGGCCTAGTGGTGGCTCACGCCTGCTGCCGCCTGCTAGACCACCTGCTAGGCACGTAGCATACTGCGATGTGTGTGTTGGTTACAGTCGCTGAAGGTGGAGGCTGGCTTCCTAGCTTGTCTCTCTGTGGGGACGCTGTTGTCCCTGACCGCGCCCGGCCTAGTGGTGGCTCACGCCTGCTACCGGCTGCTAGACCACCTGCTAGGCACGTAGCATACTGCGAGGTGTGTGTTGGTTACAGTCGCTGAAGGTGGTGGCTGGCTTCCTAGCTTGTCTTTGTGGGGACGCTGTTGTCCCTGACCGCGCCCGGCCTAGTGGTGGTTCACGCCTGCTGCCGCCTGCTAGACCACCTGCTAGACCACCTGCTAGGCACGTAGCATACTGCGATGTGTGTGTTGGTTACAGTCGCTGAAGGTCGAGGCTGGCTTCCTAGCTTGTCTCTCTGTGGGGTTGCTGTTGTCCCTGACCGCACCCGGCCTAGTGGTTGCTCACGCCTGCTACCGGCTGCTAGACCACCTGCTAGGCACGTAGCATACTGCGATGTGTGTGTTGGTTACAGTCGCTGAAGGTGGAGGCTGGCTTCCTAGCTTGTCTCTCTGTGGGGGTGCTGTTGTCCCTGACCGCGCCCGGCCTAGTGGTGGCTCACGCCTGCTGCCGCCTGCTAGACCACCTGCTAGACCACCTGCTAGGCACGTAGCATACTGCGATGTGTGTGTTGGTTACAGTCGCTGAAGGTGGAGGCTGGCTTCCTAGCTTGTCTCTCTGTGGGGACGCTGTTGTCCCTGACCGCGCCCGGCCTAGTGGTGGCTCACGCCTGCTGCCGCCTGCTAGGCCACCTGCTAGACCACCTGCTAGGCACGTAGCATACTGCGATGTGTGTGTTGGTTACAGTCGCTGAAAATCGAGGCTGGCTTCCTAGCTTGTCTCTCTGTGGGGTTGCTGTTGTCCCTGACCGCACCCGGCCTAGTGGTGGCTCACGCCTGCTGCCGCCTGCTAGACCACCTGCTAGGCACGTAGCATACTGCGATGTGTGTGTTGGTTTCAGTCGCTGAAGGTCGAGGCTGGCTTCCTAGCTTGTCTCTCTGTGGGGTTGCTGTTGTCCCTGACCGCACCCGGCCTAGTGGTTGCTCACGCCTGCTGCCGCCTGCTGAGGACCCCGGAGACCACAACGTCACCTGCTTGGAACGGCGCTGCAGACGATGACTCGAGATGCTCGGAGGGTTGCAAGCGGAGAGCGCTCATCTCTCTCGTCTACTTCTTTCTCGTACTGGCCGCGTGAGTACTTCATTTTACATTCGACTGTTGCATTCAAGCTTGAATTTTAGTTTAAACTACAACACAGTAATCTTACATGACGTGGTTCTAGACTTCACTTTCGTAGAAATGATGATGTTGAATACGAGTTGTACAGATCATAGATATAAATATACAGATGATGAAACAGTGTAATGCAGATGTTAGTTGGTGTCACAACAATTGATAACATGCTTTGATACCAGTGTATACTGATTAAGTTTTGTAGCGTGTGAAAGCGGCAGCCAAACATAATCACACTTCTAACCAGAAACCAAACAAGTGTGTTGAATGTGGTTCCATCCCTGCTTGATTTGTTGATGCGCCACAATCTGGTTAGGACATATTAAACTATTGATAAATACTTGTAGGACATACAATAGGGAACACGCGTATGAAAATTCTAATCGATTTTGAAATACATTGTCTCTCATTTAATAATTTTGTGTCTATGAATTTTAAAAAACGGATCAGTCTATGCCTCAAAATAATTGGTTTAGTATCGATAAATAAAAGGGTGCGAAAAACGAGCCGCCGCCATGTTGATGGGATTTGACGTCATGGTTTGTGTCTGTGTACTTTCACCGCCTCAGCGATTGGTAGGTTACGCCTCGTCTACTGAATCATGACGTCACAGCCACCTGTACGCGTTTCAGATCTCTTAGTTGAAACTTCAATAAATGCAACCACATTAAACCTATTTAGAAATTTATTTTCTACTTAGGACTTGCATTAATATACATTTTGTATCTAACACTATTAAACTAAGTGCTTGGTTTAACAAAAAAAATCGTACATATATCTTGTTTTTGTCGCATTGTATAGAACAACTCTTTTGTATTTTTCTTAGTTACATTCTGTACACTAATTTTTAAACCCATTAACAGATATCTTTTGTTGTTATACACTGTATAGAATCAATATTTTTAAAGTCTGAAAATACTGAATCATATCTGTCTGTCTTGTTATTACCGGCAGGCTGAAGAGTGCATGTTCGCGCTACCTCCCTTATCTATACAGTTACGGAAAATCACAAAAAACTACTACTGGCAAGAATAATTTTTCAATAACAAAAATTTTACATTATCATGCCAATTAAGAATAAAAATTAAAGCACCAAGCGCTTGCGTTATGACATTAAACAAATAAAGCGTTCTTAGAGGTCGGGAGAAACACACTAACGAACGCGGTGATCTTAGCCAGTGTAGCGATGGCTTTGTGTAAGCCCATACACCAAACGTTTAGTTGTGACATTAGAGTGACCTTTACGCGGTGATTTTTTTCGAACAAACATGGCGATTGCTAAAATACAGAACAACAACATTAACAAAAATGTATACAGCAACATAAACCATCGGATCTTAAGGGGCATGTGTTACATTGTTTGCGTGAAGAACATAAAAAACTATCAAAATAATTTGGTAAATTCAAGATAACAGTGACAGAACACATTACACATATTATTCTATTTCGAATCCATTCAAAATAGTATTTCAAAACTATAAAAGGTTATGTTAAGTTTGCTCAAATAACATAATTCAGCATTTATGCCACACGTGTAGAAGTGGCGTAGCGTAGGCCTACATGTCACAAAACAAATTATTCACCATAAGAAATGTTTCTAGTTATTTGTTTACTGAGAATGTATTGGTTTTGGTATAAAGTGTTTTAGTGTTTTTCACTTTCACACAGTATATTTCAATAATAATATGCAGCCCAAAGTTTGCATTCATAATATTCAAAGACAAATGCATGGTATTACTATTAGTAAATAAATGGTTAGGTATTAAAATCGAAAAAACAAAAACACACAAGCAAACAAAGATTCCTCGTTATTGCACCCTTGTTATAATTCTAAAAGAAGACACCCTAGTACCGTCGCTTCTGTATCAATTGTTTGCAATGCTCTAGCGAAACTTATTTCTAGGGACTAGGACGCAGCTCTAGAAACCGTTAATTGATGGATCGATCTACATATTACGTGATCTTGCATACATCAAACATGCCTACGGTATAAGCTATAGCCTTACATTACAAAAGCTTTACCACTCAATATCGAGGCATAAGGGCTAAAAATTAGCCATTAGGTTTATACTGTCTCTATACCTTAGATGACAGTGTATTGCTTTGCCTCAGACTGACAGGAAAGCTAAGCAATACAGCACAACAGTGTTATGAAAATCCTTGTTCGTTGTTGTTTAAAGGCACACAACTACAATTGATCCTTGTTCGTTGTTGTTTAAAGGCACATAACAAACGCGATAAACTATTTCGTCCAAATGTCACCCACCGAGAAATTATACAAACCAATCATTAAACATTTCGGCAATAAAATCTACAATATAGGCTCGAGTGGTATTGAAACCTCACATCAGAGAGATGAAATCACAAAAATCCCTCGTTTCGTCGTAGAATAATATAATAATTTCGCATGAGCATTATTAAATCGTATGTCAAACTGGATGAAAAGTTCTCTCACTGGAAGCTTTATAGAAACTAAGTGCTTGTGCTATATCCATGACAGTAAACTAAGGACCCATAACGTTCTAACACAGACGTGCGTCCATTCCCCGTGTGCAAGACGCTCTAATTACATTATCTGCGTTCAAAGGGTTAAAACAAAGTGATTTAATTGCTAGTGTCGTTCAAATTAGCATACTAAGGTCTGCGGTGAGAGAATCACTTAGCAGAAATTGAGAGGTGATATTGAATTAGAGTATGGAAGCATCTAGATAGATGAATCCTCCTCATCTTAAAGTCCGCATGGGGACAAATTGAAATCTTGCGTCAAGACGTCAACATTCATTTATAATTGACTATTTTCAAGACATTGTTCAGATCGACAAACAACCTTTAACAATTGGTTGGAACAAACAAATAACTTCTAACTCAATATTTGTTCTAAGAGTAATAATTCCTGTGATTCAAACATAACGTTGCCTGTTTGGCAACCACAAATGGTTAATTCAATATTAAATAATCTCTTATATGAATACCTGTTTTAGGGTGCGCGCACAAAGAAAGCTGGTTACATGCGCGTGTTGCCAGCGCTGAACTACGTCATGAATGTTACCATGCTTTTAAGTGACGCTATGCACAATAGAAGCAGGTTCCAGCTTGCCAGCGTTTCGTTTTCCTCTATGAAATAAACCCGTTTTCGGGGTACCCAGCTTTTTTTGTGTGCGCACCCTAACAAAGCAGAACAAGAAGCAGGTGTCGTTACGTCTCGCGCTGGCATTAGTTCCGTTGTAAAGCAGCTGTTACACGGGGAACTTAGAAAAGTAAAAGGCAAAAAGCAAAGTAAAAAGGTTACTCTTTTACTAGTAGAGATATTAGTAGCTTACGGGACTTCGGGACGTCACACGGAAAAAACAAAAGTGAAGAGTAAAAACGTTTCGCGCTTCAGTTTTTGTTTTCACCGTGTGACGGCAACGCGAAAAGTCTCGTAAGCTATTACTACTGTACTATTATACTGCATTATTCTGTACTATTAACAGAGTAACTTTTTCTCTTTGCTTTTTACTTTTATAACTTCCCCGTATAAGAGCCTCTTTATCCCACACGTGAAGCGACTCACTTGTTTCACTTGCCGTCAGCACCCGACAACTCTCACCGTGATACTTTTAACACGTGTGTCTGTCTTTAGCGCTGGTATCGTGGCCATGTTTGTGACCAACGAGCAACTGTCCGGCGCTGTACACAAGACGCCCACTGTCGTCCACACGGCGCTGACCGACGCCACTGTCTTTGTCCGTAACACGCATCTTCAACTGCACTTCATAGCCACGCAACCCCTCGACCAGAGTCTTGACGCTTGCTACGCGGACCTCGACAGTAAGTTGTTATTAATTATCATAGTATTGTTGTTGGCATTATTTTTTTATTAGATATACTGTATATGAACTCAGTCATAACAGGTGTTAACACGGCCAAGTAACGTGTTTTCATGAGTTATTATTGTTTTTAACGAATTACTTTTCAAACAATATTTTCTATAATTCAAATGGATATTTATTTTCAAAAACACTCCCATGCGTAGAACTTTTTATGAAATCCACTTTTATGAAATCACTGAGACTGGGAATCGAATCCATGTGTCCCACTTGCTGAGTAGGCGCCTTGATCCCTAAAACACCGGGAAGTTGGGTTGGTTTTTTAATTTCTGGATTTCACAATAATCCTTCATTTTTAACTCCAAATGTATAGGTTTTCTTAAAATTATTATCATTCTTTTATTATTTTTAATATTATACAATTATGTTATTTATATGATGACGATTGTGTGGATTTATGTTTTCAGGTAAACAGTGTGTCGTTTTGTGTTTAACCCTGCACCATACATTCCCTATTAACTTTACGACTCCCACATGCGTAGCGATAAGGAATAGAGAAGCATTACTCCTTTTCGCCTTGAACTCCCTTGGGCACTTTAGAGATGTAAGGTGCATGGTGCGTAAATTGAATTTATCATTTTGTTATTTACTATAGCAACTTCGATTTGCGGTCGTTAAGTTATGTATATAATATTAGAATAGAAACAATTCTACTTTAAATGAACTTAATACAGTTAAAGTTCAAATCAAGTGAGTGCTTGAGTGCCAGCTAGAACGAAGTAAGCGCTAATATAGAATTCGAGCTCACATATATTACTTTAGGTACTTATACCGACGGTTTTGTTTACAGCATAAACCGCCCAGACAAATATCAAATTACTAACAGTTTGAAAGATCACTAGATCGTGGGGACAAAAAAGTTAATATGGTAAATCGCATTGCAACCACAACCAAATTTACTTTGATAATAATGCTCTATTTTACATTAGTCTTATTATTGTTGTCATAGTTATTGTTGTAGAATTGTTTCTGGTTTAAATAGTTCATCATTAAATTCAGACTATTTGTTGGAAGCACATCATGGGTTAATTCTGTATAAGAAAAATTCGTAATCAAATTCATAGGTATAATCCCAGCTATAAGCTATACAAATTCATGATTTCAAAACCTGCTCGCATTAGCTACACTACAATTCTAAGCATTTCGTAACAAAATGGGTTACAAACATTATCCAAAAGAAAACCTCATAATACGCTCGCAGGCGAAACTTTATTGGGAATTATCTTTATTTAAACTAGTAGAAAAACGAAAAACTCTTTCAACTTCCCACAAGGGGAAGCGAGGAAATAAACTGAGGAAATAAAAACACTTCCCACTCAAATCCTACTCTATAAGGGAACTTAGTTACTGAATACGATTGATATTAAAAAATATATAATTCCCCTCACTTTTTAATTAGAAATAGAAGCTTACACAGCTCAGTAGAATCAAAGACTGAAAGATGTGAAAAACACATTGGCTGTTACAAATTTAAAGTCATGCCCATGAATTACAAAATATCCTTCTCACTGTCAGATTTACTTTGCACGAGAATGTTATGTTTTAGCTATAAGAAAGAGATAAGATACCAATTTTAAGTAAAATCAAGCCAAGATAATATTACCGACTCTGTTCGATTTCATCAAATTCGAGGTAATTTTCTTTTAGTATAAGTGCTACTTGTAATTGATGTCTAGGGATGTTCTTTTTCCACATTTGTATGTCAATTTGCGTATTTGTGAGACACCCGAAAAACACCAGTATCACTTTTTCAGCTCGTCGCTAAGATACTTATGCATTATACAATATCGACATTCGTGGTATTAATACTAATTTCTCATATGTCTTTCGTAATACATTCAAAACGATATACAACATTATAAAGGTGGACACAAAAGTATAAAGTAATTGTGATTTCATAAGGTATAATGAAAAAATTCAAAGTATTGTAATCATTGAAGTTACTAATGTGGCTGAAGTTATTTTTCAGTTATTAATTCTCAATTCCTAACAAAAGAACAATTATTAACTTTTACATTAATTAAAAGCTTTATCATTGAATTTATACACTATACAGTCTTTACAAAATCATGTATCTCCATTAATTATTGAAACATACTTTTTGAGTTTTGTGCGGCGTTATAAAAACATTCGTTATTTCGTGCGGTTTTTATATGGGTCTAGATTTTACGATTGAAAATTCCCTAGATTTTCAACGCGGAAATAACCTTATAACAGAATATGATTCTCATATTTGTTTACATGAATCCGCCTTGGTTCAAGTGTTGCCTAACGACCGTTGCTTGGTGCTCGACTTAGCAACGAGCTACTAAGGGGCTACTCAGCATTGGACTCTGCCCTCTACTACTCTTAAAGCCATTGACGAAATATATGCGCGTCCGGGGCTGGATTAAACTAGCATGCGCCCCTACGCTCAGCTTAAGCAATTCCCCCCCCCCCCCCTTCCCCCCGCCCACACACATATTTGTTAACCAGTTTCAGACCAGATCCTCAAAAAGTTGTATCAATTAAAGATTATTAAAAGCTAAAACACTGCGATAAGAATATATAATAGATACATAAGATTGCGGTTGTGACCACAATATAAATGAGTATGATGCCGCTGTACAACTGAGAGGGTCTCATCCATCAATATGTGGACATAGTAAATTAGTGTTTGGTTTCCCTTGTTTATTCGCATATTTTCAAAACATGGACAAAATTATTTTTGTGATGCCGAGGGGGCGTCTGAGAGGTAGGCTACAGTTTCAAGAAGATACCTTTCTCTATACTGTCCGCCATAACTTTGACATTTTGGTCACGGTGTCATAATTACAATTGCCAGTTAATGAACATTAGCTTGGCTGGATACATGAATACAATGAAACCTTACCTTCCATTGCATTTTTCATAGTTATTATTGTTATATAGGAGCACGATGGATACGAATTGGGGTTTTCTACACAATCGAAATGAACCGACTTCATGAACAGCAACGTTGAAGCACAACCGAGCTGTAATTGTTTCATCAAACCAATTAAATCCCCATTTTATCAAATTCAACTCAAATGTTTATTTATGAAGTGTAAACAATATTCCACAGTCGGAAATCAAAACCATTGGCCGAGTCGTGAGAAGATTACTCCCCAAATTGAGCTCATACATGTGATAATGGTCTTGTCATTGGTACCGGTGGTTGGTTAAATCAGTGAGTAGATACAGCCACGGGGCTTCGTACGGATTACTGGAATAATCGCAACCATCGAATTCGGATTTGAAATGGAATTAAGGGCGGACTGTGGCGGAAATAATGGAAAGCATCGGACAACAAACCACATTCGGTTCTGTACAACGGCTGCTGCTCATCATGCCACTTGCTTGTGAATTATTTTTCGTTCAATTCCTGCAATATCAATATCAATACTATACAACTTTTTGGTCAAGACAGATATAGTTTCTGAAAAAATTGTTGTTAAGCAGAAACATGTGGGGATATATTTGGGTTTCGTAACATAACTTAGTTAGATTGAAACTGGACGAAGCAATACATACTACTTAACTTTTGCGTTAAACGTTTCTCGTGAACGTTAAACGTAAAACAATCACGCGTTCAATGTGATGTTTGGAATACATAGCGTTCCAGATCCCCTTCCTGTGGTTGAAGTGATCGGTTACGCATATTGAGTTTCAGCACATCGTTACGTTACATAAAGTTCAACTAAAATTAATTAATGGCGAAGGAACGCATCAGATAAGCGCTGAGGGGTTGGATTCGGTTAAAACGATGGACGTGGCCGGGTGGCTGGTTGGTTACAGCTTGATAGCTGTGGATGGGTGGTGGAACAGGGGATAAGCATACTGCAGAATATCACACTGCCAAATAATATATACATACATCAAGACTTGTTAAAACTATCTATCTACATGTTCTACTAGTGTTTTTTTTTATAATTACATATTCTATGGTACCTACTGTTGAGGTCGGGTGGCCTGAAAAAGTGGACTGTATATTATTATATATTATGGGCTGGGAGCAATATTATTGTTTACTTACGGTTTATGGCTGCGTTGTTGGCTTCTTGCTTGATGTACGATGAAGGTTGTGCACTGTGCAGGAGGAGAAAATAAGGTAGGAATAAAAAGGGAAACAGAAACTTTGTGCGCGACACACCTATCTTGAAATACTGACAGCTTTAGAGTGAGGTAACAAAACTACATTGAGGAGGTAGAATACGACTGCGTCACGACATAATACAACTGCAACTGATCACGTGATCCCCGCGGGTACGAGATAACGAAAGAGGGCAAGGTACGAAACTAAACAAATCATATAAGTTGAGGGAAAAATTATACTATTAGGTACTACAAGTATAAGTATATTATATTATTAATCTACTTTGAAGCTAATTAGCAACAGTCGAAATAATTTGGCCCGACTGGGAATCAAACCCGAGATATATCGACACACATTTATATCGACAATATGTTCTTTAATTCGCTAACATGGACCGAATATCTGTAAGCGCATGCTATAAAATGGAGAATATCTGTGAATGAAGAATAGCGCTTGCCTTGGCTAAATATACTTTTACAAGAGCTTGTTTAGGGTCTGCCATGTATTAATATCTCAAATCCAAAGATATTCATGGAAGATAGTTTCATTCATAGATATTACGAATGTGTGTAATGGTTTACACAGCCATGTGTATTAAATAATTTACTAAAACATGATTTAAAACAAAACGCACTATCCATGTTCATGAACCACGAATTAAAAGGAAGCACAAGAAACGGATATAATATCATGTAAAACACTTTATAACGAAGAATTAAAATGAAAGTTCTTAGTTTATGCTGATGAGAGCGATACAAAATCAACGTGTACTTTAAAACACATCCTTCATAACGAAGGTTTATACATTAAAGTGAGCCTATCCTTCCTTAGTTATTCCATGGCACGTTAACAGTTTCCACTCTTAAGATAAATTCCTTAGCTTATAGACAAGAAAAATTGTCATATCAAATCGTGATTAAGAAGCAATTTTGTTTTGGGTGTTATAAAATTAATGTGAACACGTTTTGGATCAAATTATCATATTAATAAAACGGCGTTTGTAAATTCGTGAAACCAAAATTATAATCACTACTTAATACAATACAACTCAATAACATGTGTACGATAACAAAGGTATTGTCTTGTGTAATTGAACAAACCGAAGATTCATCTTGTGTCAAGAAAAACACATTTCAACAAACCGTTTATCTGAGATTATGCACAAAGTCAAAAAGAGTTGAAAAATAGAAACGCGAATATATGGGTTTTCAGATTATGGGTCTTTGATGGAATGTTCAATAGAAAAAGGATAACTTCGTTTCACTACAGCATTCCTCTTCCCAATAAAATAACAAAAACCGATCCTGAACGAAAACCACAGCTCTAAATCTATAATAAAACGCTTATTGAGTAGAGCTTGCTTTCTTGTGGATACCAAAATATGGCCTTCGAAGCATAATCAATACGACATCAACTTCCTCCAAGCTTTTCAGGGTTGCATGTAGATTTAAATGCACCTTAACAAAAACCATTACGCTATAAGCCTAATCAATGCAATCACTGGCAATTTGAATTCTTTCTGTAACAAACAGAAGACAAATTTGCGAATGAAGCTTGGATTATTGTTGCCGTCAAAAAAGTAATAAAAACAGTTTAAACACAATACATTCCCCTCGTACGGATTCATCACACAAGAATCAATATACAATAATAATGAAATCTTGCTCGTGTTTTGGTTTATATATTTTATTTTATTTACCAAACCTTGACAATGACACTGGCGAAAACGTTGTTTCGAAAATAAATAAAATACGTGAATGTGCCCAAAAGAATTATGATTAATATTTTATCGCCTTGTCTGACTTCATTTTAAATCTAAACCCATTACAAAATATATAGTCTGCATTTCGACGATACGTGCACAAGACTTAAGACTATAGACCATTGCACTCTACTTGTGGACGTTGTTTACAGGTGTGGAGGAGCTTCTGGGGCGCCCGATACAGCGCGAGCACAAGACTATAGACCATTGCACTCTACTTGTGGACGTTGTTTACAGGTGTGGAGGAGCTTCTGGGGCGCCCGATACAGCGCGAGCACAAGACTATAGACCATTGCACTCTACTTGTGGACGTTGTTTACAGGTGTGGAGGAGCTTCTGGGGCGCCCGATACAGCGCGAGCACAAGACTATAGACCATTGCACTCTACTTGTGGACGTTGTTTACAGGTGTGGAGGAGCTTCTGGGGCGCCCGATACAGCGCGGGCACAAGACTATAGACCATTGCACTCTACTTGTGGACGTTGTTTACAGGTGTGGAGGAGCTTCTGGGGCGCCCGATACAGCGCCAGCACAAGACTATAGACCATTGCACTCTACTTGTGACGTTGTTTACAGGTGTGGAGGAGCTTCTGGGGCGCCCGATACAGCGCGGGCACAAGACTATAGACCATTGCACTCTACTTGTGGACGTTGTTTACAGGTGTGGAGGAGCTTCTGGGGCGCCCGATACAGCGCCAGCACAAGACTATAGACCATTGCACTCTACTTGTGGACGTTGTTTACAGGTGTGGAGGAGCTTCTGGGGCGCCCGATACAGCGCGGGCACAAGACTATAGACCATTGCACTCTACTTGTGGACGTTGTTTACAGGTGTGGAGGAGCTTCTGGGGCGCCCGATACAGCGCGAGCACAAGACTATAGACCATTGCACTCTACTTGTGGACGTTGTTTACAGGTGTGGAGGAGCTTCTGGGGCGCCCGATACAGCGCGAGCACAAGACTATAGACCATTGCACTCTACTTGTGGACGTTGTTTACAGGTGTGGAGGAGCTTCTGGGGCGCCCGATACAGCGCGGGCACAAGACTATAGACCATTGCACTCTACTTGTGGACGTTGTTTACAGGTGTGGAGGAGCTTCTGGGGCGCCCGATACAGCGCGAGCACAAGACTATAGACCATTGCACTCTACTTGTGGACGTTGTTTACAGGTGTGGAGGAGCTTCTGGGGCGCCCGATACAGCGCGGGCACAAGACTATAGACCATTGCACTCTACTTGTGGACGTTGTTTACAGGTGTGGAGGAGCTTCTGGGGCGCCCGATACAGCGCGGGCACAAGACTATAGACCATTGTACTCTACTTGTGGACGTTGTTTACAGGTGTGGAGGAGCTTCTGGGGCGCCCGATACAGCGCGGGCACAAGACTATAGACCATTGCACTCTACTTGTGGACGTTGTTTACAGGTGTGGAGGAGCTTCTGGGGCGCCCGATACAGCGCGAGCACAAGACTATAGACCATTGCACTCTTCTTGTGGACGTTGTTTACAGGTATGGAGGAGCTTCTGGGGCGCCCGATACAGCGCGAGCACAAGACTATAGACCATTGCACTCTACTTGTGGACGTTGTTTACAGGTGTGGAGGAGCTTCTGGGGCGCCCGATACAGCGCGAGCACAAGACTATAGACCATTGCACTCTACTTGTGGACGTTGTTTACAGGTGTGGAGGAGCTTCTGGGGCGCCCGATACAGCGCGAGCACAAGACTATAGACCATTGCACTCTACTTGTGGACGTTGTTTACAGGTGTGGAGGAGCTTCTGGGGCGCCCGATACAGCGCGAGCACAAGACTATAGACCATTGCACTCTACATGTGGACGTTGTTTACAGGTGTGGAGGAGCTTCTGGGGCGCCCGATACAGCGCGAGCACAAGACTATAGACCATTGCACTCTACTTGTGGACGTTGTTTACAGGTGTGGAGGAGCTACTGGGGCGCCCGATACAGCGCGAGCACAAGACTATAGACCATTGCACTCTACATGTGGACGTTGTTTACAGGTGTGGAGGAGCTTCTGGGGCGCCCGATACAGCGCGAGCACAAGACTATAGACCATTGCACTCTACTTGTGGACGTTGTTTACAGGTGTGGAGGAGCTTCTGGGGCGCCCGATACAGCGCGAGCACAAGACTATAGACCATTGCACTCTACATGTGGACGTTGTTTACAGGTGTGGAGGAGCTACTGGGGCGCCCGATACAGCGCGAGCACAAGACTATAGACCATTGCACTCTACTTGTGGACGTTGTTTACAGGTGTGGAGGAGCTTCTGGGGCGCCCGATACAGCGCGAGCACAAGACTATAGACCATTGCACTCTACTTGTGGACGTTGTTTACAGGTGTGGAGGAGCTTCTGGGGCGCCCGATACAGCGCGAGCACAAGACTATAGACCATTGCACTCTACTTGTGGACGTTGTTTACAGGTGTGGAGGAGCTTCTGGGGCGCCCGATACAGCGCGGGCACAAGACTATAGACCATTGCACTCTACATGTGGACGTTGTTTACAGGTGTGGAGGAGCTTCTGGGGCGCCCGATACAGCGCGGGCACAAGACTATAGACCATTGCACTCTACATGTGGACGTTGTTTACAGGTGTGGAGGAGCTTCTGGGGCGCCCGATACAGCGCGAGCACAAGACTATAGACCATTGCACTCTACTTGTGGACGTTGTTTACAGGTGTGGAGGAGCTTCTGGGGCGCCCGATACAGCGCGGGCACAAGACTACAGACCATTGCACTCTACTTGTGGACGTTGTTTACAGGTGTGGAGGAGCTTCTGGGGCGCCCGATACAGCGCGGGCACAAGACTATAGACCATTGCACTCTACATGTGGACGTTGTTTACAGGTGTGGAGGAGCTTCTGGGGCGCCCGATACAGCGCGGGCACAAGACTATAGACCATTGCACTCTACATGTGGACGTTGTTTACAGGTGTGGAGGAGCTTCTGGGGCGCCCGATACAGCGCGGGCACAAGACTATAGACCATTGCACTCTACTTGTGGACGTTGTTTACAGGTGTGGAGGAGCTTCTGGGGCGCCCGATACAGCGCGAGCACAAGACTATAGACCATTGCACTCTACATGTGGACGTTGTTTACAGGTGTGGAGGAGCTTCTGGGGCGCCCGATACAGCGCGGGCACAAGACTATAGACCATTGCACTCTACTTGTGGACGTTGTTTACAGGTGTGGAGGAGCTTCTGGAACGCCCGATACAGCGCGAGCACAAGACTATAGACCATTGCACTCTACTTGTGGACGTTGTTTACAGGTGTGGAGGAGCTTCTGGGGCGCCCGATACAGCGCGAGCACAAGACTATAGACCATTGCACTCTACTTGTGGACGTTGTTTACAGGTGTGGAGGAGCTTCTGGAACGCCCGATACAGCGCGAGCACAAGACTATAGACCATTGCACTCTACTTGTGGACGTTGTTTACAGGTGTGGAGGAGCTTCTGGGGCGCCCGATACAGCGCGGGCACAAGACTATAGACCATTGCACTCTACTTGTGGACGTTGTTTACAGGTGTGGAGGAGCTTCTGGAACGCCCGATACAGCGCGAGCACAAGACTATAGACCATTGCACTCTACTTGTGGACGTTGTTTACAGGTGTGGAGGAGCTTCTGGGGCGCCCGATACAGCGCGAGCACAAGACTATAGACCATTGCACTCTACTTGTGGATGTTGTTTACAGGTGTGGAGGAGCTTCTGGGACGCCCGATACAGCGCGAGCACAAGACTATAGACCATTGCACTCTACTTGTGGACGTTGTTTACAGGTGTGGAGGAGCTTCTGGGGCGCCCGATACAGCGCGAGCACAAGACTATAGACCATTGCACTCTACTTGTGGACGTTGTTTACAGGTGTGGAGGAGCTTCTGGGGCGCCCGATACAGCGCGAGCACAAGACTATAGACCATTGCACTCTACTTGTGGACGTTGTTTACAGGTGTGGAGGAGCTTCTGGGGTGCCCGATACAGCGCGAGCACAAGACTATAGACCATTGCACTCTTCTTGTGCACGTTGTTTACAGGTGTGGAGGAGCTTCTGGGCTGCCCGATACAGCGCGAGCACAAGACTATAGACCATTGCACTCTACTTGTGGACGTTGTTTACAGGTGTGGAGGAGCTTCTGGGGCGCCCGATACAGCGCGAGCACAAGACTATAGACCATTGCACTCTACTTGTGGACGTTGTTTACAGGTGTGGAGGAGCTTCTGGGGCGCCCGATACAGCGCGGGCACAAGACTATAGACCATTGCACTCTACTTGTGGACGTTGTTTACAGGTGTGGAGGAGCTTCTGGGGCGCCCGATACAGCGCGGGCACAAGACTATAGACCATTGCACTCTACTTGTGGACGTTGTTTACAGGTGTGGAGGAGCTTCTGGGGCGCCCGATACAGCGCGAGCACAAGACTATAGACCATTGCACTCTACTTGTGGACGTTGTTTACAGGTGTGGAGGAGCTTCTGGGGCGCCCGATACAGCGCGGGCACAAGGCTATAGACCATTGCACTCTACTTGTGGACGTTGTTTACAAGTGTGGAGGAGCTTCTGGGGCGCCCGATACAGCGCGGGCACAAGACTATAGACCATTGCACTCTACTTGTGGACGTTGTTTACAGGTGTGGAGGAGCTTCTGGGGCGCCCGATACAGCGCGAGCACAAGACTATAGACCATTGCACTCTACTTGTGGACGTTGTTTACAACAGTGGAGGAGCTTCTGGGGCGCACGATACAGCGCGAGCACAAGACTATAGACCATTGCACTCTACTTGTGGACGTTGTTTACAGGTGTGAAGGAGCTTCTGGGGCGCCCGATAGAGCGCGGGCACAAGACTATAGACCATTGCACTGTACTTGTGGACGTTGTTTACAGGTGTGGAGGAGCTTCTGGGGCGCCCGATACAGCGCGAGCACAAGACTATAGACCATTGCACTCTACTTGTGGACGTTGTTTACAGGTGTGGAGGAGCTTCTGGGGCGCCCGATACAGCGCGAGCACAAGACTATAGACCATTGCACTCTACTTGTGGACGTTGTTTACAGGTGTGGAGGAGCTTCTGGGGCGCCCGATACAGCGCGAGCACAAGACTATAGACCATTGCACTCTACTTGTGGACGTTGTTTACAGGTGTGGAGGAGCTTCTGGGGCGCCCGATACAGCGCGGGCACAAGACTATAGACCATTGCACTCTACTTGTGGACGTTGTTTACAGGTGTGGAGGAGCTTCTAGGGCGCCCGATACAGCGCGAGCACAAGACTATAGACCATTGCACTCTACTTGTGGACGTTGTTTACAGGTGTGGAGGAGCTTCTGGGGCGCCCGATACAGCGCGAGCACAAGACTATAGACCATTGCACTCTACTTGTGGACGTTGTTTACAGGTGTGGAGGAGCTTCTGGGGCGCCCGATACAGCGCGAGCACAAGACTATAGACCATTGCACTCTACTTGTGGACGTTGTTTACAGGTGTGGAGGAGCTTCTGGGGCGCCCGATACAGCGCGAGCACAAGACTATAGACCATTGCACTCTACTTGTGGACGTTGTTTACAGGTGTGGAGGAGCTTCTGGGGCGCCCGATACAGCGCGAGCACAAGACTATAGACCATTGCACTCTACTTGTGGACGTTGTTTACAGGTGTGGAGGAGCTTCTGGGGCGCCCGATACAGCGCGAGCACAAGACTATAGACCATTGCACTCTACTTGTGGACGTTGTTTACAGGTGTGGAGGAGCTTCTGGGGCGCCCGATACAGCGCGAGCACAAGACTATAGACCATTGCACTCTACTTGTGGACGTTGTTTACAGGTGTGGAGGAGCTTCTGGGGCGCCCGATACAGCGCGGGCACAAGACTATAGACCATTGCACTCTACTTGTGGACGTTGTTTACAGGTGTGGAGGAGCTACTGGGGCGCCCGATACAGCGCGGGCACAAGACTATATAGACCATTGCACTCTACTTGTGGACGTTGTTTACAGGTGTGGAGGAGCTTCTGGGGCGCCCGATACAGCGCGGGCACAAGACTATAGACCATTGCACTCTACTTGTGGACGTTGTTTACAGGTGTGGAGGAGCTTCTGGGGCGCCCGATACAGCGCGAGCACAAGACTATAGACCATTGCACTCTACTTGTGGACGTTGTTTACAGGTGTGGAGGAGCTTCTGGGGCGCCCGATACAGCGCGAGCACAAGACTATAGACCATTGCACTCTACTTGTGGACGTTGTTTACAGGTGTGGAGGAGCTTCTGGGGCGCCCGATACAGCGCGGGCACAAGACTATAGACCATTGCACTCTACTTGTGGACGTTGTTTACAGGTGTGGAGGAGCTTCTGGGGCGCCCGATACAGCGCGAGCACAAGACTATAGACCATTGCACTCTACTTGTGGACGTTGTTTACAGGTGTGGAGGAGCTTCTGGGGCGCCCGATACAGCGCGGGCACAAGACTATAGACCATTGCACTCTACTTGTGGACGTTGTTTACAGGTGTGGAGGAGCTTCTGGGGCGCCCGATACAGCGCGAGCACAAGACTATAGACCATTGTACTCTACTTGTGGACGTTGTTTACAGGTGTGGAGGAGCTTCTGGGGCGCCCGATACAGCGCGAGCACAAGACTATAGACCATTGCACTCTACTTGTGGACGTTGTTTACAGGTGTGGAGGAGCTTCTGGGGCGCCCGATACAGCGCGAGCACAAGACTATAGACCATTGCACTCTACTTGTGGACGTTGTTTACAGGTGTGGAGGAGCTACTGGGGCACCCGATACAGCGCGGGCACAAGACTATAGACCATTGCACTCTACTAGTGGACGTTGTTTACAGGTGTGGAGGAGCTTCTGGGGCGCCCAATACAGCGCGAGCACAAGACTATAGACCATTGCACTCTACTTGTGGACGTTGTTTACAGGTGTGGAGGAGCTTCTGGGGCGCCCGATACAGCGCGAGCACAAGACTATAGACCATTGCACTCTACTTGTGGACGTTGTTTACAGGTGTGGAGGAGCTTCTGGGGCGCCCGATACAGCGCGGGCACAAGACTATAGACCATTGCACTCTACTTGTGGACGTTGTTTACAGGTGTGGAGGAGCTACTGGGGCGCCCGATACAGCGCGGGCACAAGACTATAGACCATTGCACTCTACTTGTGGACGTTGTTTACAGGTGTGGAGGAGCTTCTGGGGCGCCCGATACAGCGCGAGCACAAGACTATAGACCATTGCACTCTACTTGTGGACGTTGTTTACAGGTGTGGAGGAGCTTCTGGGGCGCCCGATACAGCGCGAGCACAAGACTATAGACCATTGCACTCTACTTGTGGACGTTGTTTACAGGTGTGGAGGAGCTTCTGGGGCGCCCGATACAGCGCGGGCACAAGACTATAGACCATTGCACTCTACTTGTGGACGTTGTTTACAGGTGTGGAGGAGCTTCTGGGGCGCCCGATACAGCGCGAGCACAAGACTATAGACCATTGTACTCTACTTGTGGACGTTGTTTACAGGTGTGGAGGAGCTTCTGGGGCGCCCGATACAGCGCGAGCACAAGACTATAGACCATTGCACTCTACTTGTGGACGTTGTTAACAGGTGTGGAGGAGCTTCTGGGGCGCCCGATACAGCGCGAGCACAAGACTATAGACCATTGCACTCTACTTGTGGACGTTGTTTACAGGTGTGGAGGAGCTACTGGGGCACCCGATACAGCGCGGGCACAAGACTATAGACCATTGCACTCTACTAGTGGACGTTGTTTACAGGTGTGGAGGAGCTTCTGGGGCGCCCGATACAGCGCGAGCACAAGACTATAGACCATTGCACTCTACTTGTGGACGTTGTTTACAGGTGTGGAGGAGCTACTGGGGCACCCGATACAGCGCGGGCACAAGACTATAGACCATTGCACTCTACTTGTGGACGTTGTTTACAGGTGTGGAGGAGCTTCTGGGGCGCCCGATACAGCGCGAGCACAAGACTATAGACCATTGCACTCTACTTGTGGACGTTGTTTACAAGTGTGGAGGAGCTTCTGGGGCGCCCGATACAGCGCGGGCACAAGACTATAGACCATTGCACTCTACTTGTGGACGTTGTTTACAGGTGTGGAGGAGCTTCCGGGGCGCCCGATACAGCGCGGGCACAAGACTATAGACCATTGCACTCTACTTGTGGACGTTGTTTACAGGTGTGGAGGAGCTTCCGGGGCGCCCGATACAGCGCGGGCACAAGACTATAGACCATTGCACTCTACTTGTGGGTGTTGTTTACAGGTGTGGAGGAGCTTCTGGGGCGCCCGATACAGCGCGAGCACAAGACTATAGACCATTGCACTCTACTTGTGGACGTTGTTTACAGGTGTGGAGGAGCTTCTGGGGCGCCCGATACAGCGCGGGCACAAGACTATAGACCATTGCACTCTACTTGTGGACGTTGTTTACAGGTGTGGAGGAGCTTCTGGGGCGCCCGATACAGCGCGGGCACAAGACTATAGACCATTGCACTCTACTTGTGGACGTTGTTTACAGGTGTGGAGGAGCTTCTGGGGCGCCCGATACAGCGCGGGCACAAGACTATAGACCATTGCACTCTACTTGTGGACGTTGTTTACAGGTGTGGAGGAGCTTCTGGGGCGCCCGATACAGCGCGAGCACAAGACTATAGACCATTGCACTCTACTTGTGGACGTTGTTTACAGGTGTGGAGGAGCTTCTGGGGCGCCCGATACAGCGCGAGCACAAGACTATAGACCATTGCACTCTACTTGTGGACGTTGTTTACAGGTGTGGAGGAGCTTCTGGGGCGCCCGATACAGCGCGAGCACAAGACTATAGACCATTGCACTCTACTTGTGGACGTTGTTTACAGGTGTGGAGGAGCTTCTGGGGCGCCCGATACAGCGCGAGCACAAGACTATAGACCATTGCACTCTACTTGTGGACGTTGTTTACAGGTGTGGAGGAGCCTCTGGGGCGCCCGATACAGCGCGGGCACAAGACTATAGACCATTGTTCTCTACTTGTGGACGTTGTTTACAGGTGTGGAGGAGCCTCTGGGGCGCCCGATACAGCGCGAGCACAAGACTATAGACCATTGCACTCTACTTGTGGACGTTGTTTACAGGTGTGGAGGAGCTTCTGGGGCGCCCGATACAGCGCGAGCACAAGACTATAGACCATTGCACTCTACTTGTGGACGTTGTTTACAGGTGTGGAGGAGCTTCTGGGGCGCCCGATACAGCGCGAGCACAAGACTATAGACCATTGCACTCTACTAGTGGACGTTGTTTACAGGTGTGGAGGAGCCTCTGGGGCGCCCGATACAGCGCGAGCACAAGACTATAGACCATTGCACTCTACTTGTGGACGTTGTTTACAGGTGTGGAGGAGCTTCTGGGGTGCCCGATACAGCGCGAGCACAAGACTATAGACCATTGCACTCTACTTGTGGACGTTGTTTACAAGTGTGGAGGAGCTTCTGGGGCGCCCGATACAGCGCGAGCACAAGACTATAGACCATTGCACTCTACTTGTGGACGTTGTTTACAGGTGTGGAGGAGCTTCTGGGGCGCCCGATACAGCGCGAGCACAAGACTATAGACCATTGCACTCTACTAGTGGACGTTGTTTACAGGTGTGGAGGAGCCTCTGGGGCGCCCGATACAGCGCGAGCACAAGACTATAGACCATTGCACTCTACTTGTGGACGTTGTTTACAGGTGTGGAGGAGCTTCTGGGGTGCCCGATACAGCGCGAGCACAAGACTATAGACCATTGCACTCTACTTGTGGACGTTGTTTACAAGTGTGGAGGAGCTTCTGGGGCGCCCGATACAGCGCGAGCACAAGACTATAGACCATTGCACTCTACTTGTGGACGTTGTTTACAGGTGTGGAGGAGCTTCTGGGGGCGCCCGATACAGCGCGAGCACAAGACTATAGACCATTGCACTCTACTTGTGGACGTTGTTTACAGGTGTGGAGGAGCTTCTGGGGCGCCCGATACAGCGCGAGCACAAGACTATAGACCATTGCACTCTACTTGTGGACGTTGTTTACAGGTGTGGAGGAGCTTCTGGGGCGCCCGATACAGCGCGAACACAAGACTATAGACCATTGCACTCTACTTGTGGACGTTGTTTACAGGTGTGGAGGAGCTCCTGGGGCGCCCGATACAGCGCGGGCACAAGACTATAGAGCATTGCACTCTACTTGTGGACGTTGTTTACAGGTGTGGAGGAGCTTCTGGGGCGCCCGATACAGCGCGAGCACAAGACTATAGACCATTGCACTCTACTTGTGGACGTTGTTTACAGGTGTGGAGGAGCTTCTGGGGCGCCCGATACAGCGCGAGCACAAGACTATAGACCATTGCACTCTACTTGTGGACGTTGTTTACAGGTGTGGAGGAGCTTCTGGGGCGCCCGATACAACGCGAGCACAAGACTATAGACCATTGCACTCTACTTGTGGACGTTGTTTACAGGTGTGGAGGAGCTTCTGGGGCGCCCGATACAGCGCGGGCACAAGACTATAGACCATTGCACTCTACTTGTGGACGTTGTTTACAGGTGTGGAGGAGCTTCTGGGGCGCCCGATACAGCGCGAGCACAAGACTATAGACCATTGCACTCTACTTTGGACGTTGTTTACAGGTGTGGAGGAGCTTCTGGGGCGCCCGATACAGCGCGAGCACAAGACTATAGACCATTGCACTCTACTTGTGGACGTTGTTTACAGGTGTGGAGGAGCTTCTGGGGCGCCCGATACAGCGCGAGCACAAGACTATAGACCATTGCACTCTACTTGTGGACGTTGTTTACAGGTGTGGAGGAGCTCCTGGGGCGCCCGATACAGCGCGAGCACAAGACTATAGACCATTGCACTCTACTTTTGGACGTTGTTTACAGGTGTGGAGGAGCTCCTGGGGCGCCCGATACAGCGCGAGCACAAGACTATAGACCATTGCACTCTACTTGTGGACGTTGTTTACAGGTGTGGAGGAGCTTCTGGGGTGCCCGATACAGCGCGAGCACAAGACTATAGACCATTGCACTCTACTTGTGGACGTTGTTTACAAGTGTGGAGGAGCTTCTGGGGCGCCCGATACAGCGCGAGCACAAGACTATAGACCATTGCACTCTACTTGTGGACGTTGTTTACAGGTGTGGAGGAGCTTCTGGGGCGCCCGATACAGCGCGAGCACAAGACTATAGACCATTGCACTCTACTTGTGGACGTTGTTTACAGGTGTGGAGGAGCTTCTGGGGCGCCCGATACAGCGCGAGCACAAGACTATAGACCATTGCACTCTACTTGTGGACGTTGTTTACAGGTGTGGAGGAGCTTCTGGGGCGCCCGATACAGCGCGAGCACAAGACTATAGACCATTGCACTCTACTTGTGGACGTTGTTTACAGGTGTGGAGGAGCTTCTGGGGCGCCCGATACAGCGCGGGCACAAGACTATAGACCATTGCACTCTACTTGTGGACGTTGTTTACAGGTGTGGAGGAGCTTCTGGGGCGCCCGATACAGCGCGGGCACAAGACTATAGACCATTGCACTCTACTTGTGGACGTTGTTTACAGGTGTGGAGGAGCTTCTGGGGCGCCCGATACAGCGCGAGCACAAGACTATAGACCATTGCACTCTACTTGTGGACGTTGTTTACAGGTGTGGAGGAGCTTCTGGGGCGCCCGATACAGCGCGAGCACAAGACTATAGACCATTGCACTCTACTTGTGGACGTTGTTTACAGGTGTGGAGGAGCTTCTGGGGCGCCCGATACAGCGCGAGCACAAGACTATAGACCATTGCACTCTACTTGTGGACGTTGTTTACAGGTGTGGAGGAGCTTCTGGGGCGCCCGATACAGCGCGAGCACAAGACTATAGACCATTGCACTCTACTTGTGGACGTTGTTTACAGGTGTGGAGGAGCTTCTGGGGCGCCCGATACAGCGCGGGCACAAGACTATAGACCATTGCACTCTACTTGTGGACGTTGTTTACAGATGTGGAGGAGCTTCTAAGGCGCCCGATACAGCGCGAGCACAAGACTATAGACCATTGCACTCTACTTGTGGACGTTGTTTACAGATGTGGAGGAGCTTCTAAGGCGCCCGATACAGCGCGAGCACAAGACTATAGACCATTGCACTCTACTTGTGGACGTTGTATACAGGTGTAGAGGAGCTTCTGGGGCGGCCGATACAGCGCGAGCACAAGACTATAGACCATTGCACTCTACTTGTGGACGTTGTATACAGGTGTAGAGGAGCTTCTGGGGCGCCCGATACAGCGCGAGCACAAGACTATAGACCATTGCACTCTACTTGTGGACGTTGTTTACAGGTGTGGAGGAGCTTCTGGGGCGCCCGATACAGCGCGAGCACAAGACTATAGACCATTGCACTCTACTTGTGGACGTTGTTTACAGGTGTGGAGGAGCTACTGGGGCGCCCGATACAGCGCGGGCACAAGACTATAGACCATTGCACTCTACTTGTGGACGTTGTTTACAGGTGTGGAGGAGCTTCTGGGGCGCCCGATACAGCGCGAGCACAAGACTATAGACCATTGCACTCTTCTTGTGCACGTTGTTTACAGGTGTGGAGGAGCTTCTGGGCTGCCCGATACAGCGCGGGCACAAGACTATAGACCATTGCACTCTACTTGTGGACGTTGTTTACAGGTGTGGAGGAGCTTCTGGGGCGCCCGATACAGCGCGAGCACAAGACTATAGACCATTGCACTCTACTTGTGGACGTTGTTTACAGGTGTGGGGGAGCTTCTGGGGCGCCCGATACAGCGCGGGCACAAGACTATAGACCATTGCACTCTACTTGTGGACGTTGTTTACAGGTGTGGAGGAGCTTCTGGGGCGCCCGATACAGCGCGAGCACAAGACTATAGACCATTGCACTCTACTTGTGGACGTTGTTTACAGGTGTGGAGGAGCTTCTGGGGCGCCCGATACAGCGCGAGCACAAGACTATAGACCATTGCACTCTACTTGTGGACGTTGTTTACAGGTGTGGAGGAGCTTCTGGGGCGCCCGATACATCGCGGGCACAAGACTATAGACCATTGCACTCTACTTGTGGACGTTGTTTACAGGTGTTGAGGAGCTTCTGGGGCGCCCGATACAGCGCGAGCACAAGACTATAGACCATTGCACTCTACTTGTGGACGTTGTTTACAGGTGTGGAGGAGCTTCTGGGGCGCCCGATACAGCGCGAGCACAAGACTATAGACCATTGCACTCTACTTGTGGACGTTGTTTACAGGTGTGGAGGAGCTTCTGGGGCGCCCGATACAGCGCGAGCACAAGACTATAGACCATTGCACTCTACTTGTGGACGTTGTTTACAGGTGTGGAGGAGCTTCTGGGGCGCCCGATACATCGCGGGCACAAGACTATAGACCATTGCACTCTACTTGTGGACGTTGTTTACAGGTGTTGAGGAGCTTCTGGGGCGCCCGATACAGCGCGAGCACAAGACTATAGACCATTGCACTCTACTTGTGGACGTTGTTTACAGGTGTGGAGGAGCTTCTGGGGCGCCCGATACAGCGCGAGCACAAGACTATAGACCATTGCACTCTACTTGTGGACGTTGTTTACAGGTGTGGAGGAGCTTCTGGGGCGCCCGATACAGCGCGGGCACAAGACTATAGACCATTGCACTCTACATGTGGACGTTGTTTACAGGTGTGGAGGAGCTTCTGGGGCGCCCGATACAGCGCGAGCACAAGACTATAGACCATTGCACTCTACTTGTGGACGTTGTTTACAGGTGTGGAGGAGCTTCTGGGGCGCCCGATACAGCGCGAGCACAAGACTATAGACCATTGCACTCTACTTGTGGACGTTGTTTACAGGTGTGGAGGAGCTTCTGGGGCGCCCGATACAGCGCGAGCACAAGACTATAGACCATTGCACTCTACTTGTGGACGTTGTTTACAGGTGTGGAGGAGCTTCTGGGGCGCCCGATACAGCGCGAGCACAAGACTATAGACCATTGCACTCTACTTGTGGACGTTGTTTACAGGTGTGGAGGAGCTTCTGGGGCGCCCGATACAGCGCGAGCACAAGACTATAGACCATTGCACTCTACTTGTGGACGTTGTTTACAGGTGTGGAGGAGCTTCTGGGGCGCCCGATACAGCGCGAGCACAAGACTATAGACCATTGCACTCTACTTGTGGACGTTGTTTACAGGTGTGGAGGAGCTTCTGGGGCCCCCGATACAGCGCGAGCACAAGACTATAGACCATTGCACTCTACTTGTGGACGTTGTTTACAGGTGTGGAGGAGCTTCTGGGGCGCCCGATACAGCGCGAGCACAAGACTATAGACCATTGCACTCTACTTGTGGACGTTGTTTACAGGTGTGGAGGAGCTTCTGGGGCGCCCGATACAGCGCGAGCACAAGACTATAGACCATTGCACTCTACTTGTGGACGTTGTTTACAGGTGTGGAGGAGCTTCTGGGGCGCCCGATACAGCGCGAGCACAAGACTATAGACCATTGCACTCTACTTGTGGACGTTGTTTACAGGTGTGGAGGAGCTTCTGGGGCGCCCGATACAGCGCGAGCACAAGACTATAGACCATTGCACTCTACTTGTGGACGTTGTTTACAGGTGTGGAGGAGCTTCTGGGGCGCCCGATACAGCGCGAGCACAAGACTATAGACCATTGCACTCTACTTGTGGACGTTGTTTACAGGTGTGGAGGAGCTTCTGGGGCGCCCGATACAGCGCGAGCACAAGACTATAGACCATTGCACTCTACTTGTGGACGTTGTTTACAGGTGTGGAGGAGCTTCTGGGGCGCCCGATACTGCGCGAGCACAAGACTATAGACCATTGCACTCTACTTGTGGACGTTGTTTACAGGTGTGGAGGAGCTTCTGGGGCGCCCGATACAGCGCGAGCACAAGACTATAGACCATTGCACTCTACTTGTGGACGTTGTTTACAGGTGTGGAGGAGCTTCTGGGGCGCCCGATACAGCGCGAGCACAAGACTATAGACCATTGCACTCTACTTGTGGACGTTGTTTACAGGTGTGGAGGAGCTTTTGGGGCGCCCGATACAGCGCGAGCACAAGACTATAGACCATTGCACTCTACTTGTGGACGTTGTTTACAGGTGTGGAGGAGCTTCTGGGGCGCCCGATACAGCGCGGGCACAAGACTATAGACCATTGCACTCTACTTGTGGACGTTGTTTACAGGTGTGGAGGAGCTTCTGGGGCGGCCGATACAGCGCGAGCACAAGACTATAGACCATTGCACTCTACTTGTGGACGTTGTTTACAGGTGTGGAGGAGCTTCTGGGGCGCCCGATACAGCGCGAGCACAAGACTATAGACCATTGCACTCTACTTGTGGACGTTGTTTACAGGTGTGGAGGAGCTTCTGGGGCGGCCGATACAGCGCGAGCACAAGACTATAGACCATTGCACTCTACTTGTGGACGTTGTTTACAGGTGTGGAGGAGCTTCTGGGGCGCCCGATACAGCGCGAGCACAAGACTATAGACCATTGCACTCTACTTGTGGACGTTGTTTACAGGTGTGGAGGAGCTTCTGGGGCGCCCGATACAGCGCGAGCACAAGACTATAGACCATTGCACTCTACTTGTGGACGTTGTTTACAGGTGTGGAGGAGCTTCTGAGGCGCCCGATACAGCGCGAGCACAAGACTATAGACCATTGCACTCTACTTGTGGACGTTGTTTACAGGTGTGGAGGAGCTTCTGAGGCGCCCGATACAGCGCGAGCACAAGACTATAGACCATTGCACTCTACTTGTGGACGTTGTTTACAGGTGTGGAGGAGCTTCTGGGGCGCCCGATATAGCGCGGGCACAAGACTATAGACTATTGCACTCTACTTGTGGACGTTGTTTACAGGTGTGGAGGAGCTTCTGGGGTGCCCGATACAGCGCGAGCACAAGACTATAGACCATTGCACTCTACTTGTGGACGTTGTTTACAGGTGTGGAGGAGCTTCTGGGGCGCCCGATACAGCGCGAGCACAAGACTATAGACCATTGCACTCTACTTGTGGACGTTGTTTACAGGTGTGGAGGAGCTTCTGGGGCGCCCGATATAGCGCGAGCTCAAGACTATAGACCATTGCACTCTACTTGTGGACGTTGTTTACAGGTGTGGAGGAGCTTCTGGGGCGCCCGATACAGCGCGAGCACAAGACTATAGACCATTGCACTCTACTTGTGGACGTTGTTTACAGGTGTGGAGGAGCTTCTGGGGCGCCCGATACAGCGCGAGCACAAGACTATAGACCATTGCACTCTACTTGTGGACGTTGTTTACAGGTGTGGAGGAGCTTCTGGGGCGCCCGATACAGCGCGGGCACAAGACTATAGACCATTGTACTCTACTTGTGGACGTTGTTTACAGGTGTGGAGGAGCTTCTGGGGCGCCCGATACAGCGCGAGCACAAGACTATAGACCATTGCACTCTACTTGTGGACGTTGTTTACAGGTGTGGAGGAGCTTCTGGGGCGCCCGATACAGCGCGAGCACAAGACTATAGACCATTGCACTCTACTTGTGGACGTTGTTTACAGGTGTGGAGGAGCTTCTGGGGCGCCCGATACAGCGCGGGCACAAGACTATAGACCATTGCACTCTACTTGTGGACGTTGTTTACAGGTGTGGAGGAGCTTCTGGGGCGCCCGATACATCGCGAGCACAAGACTATAGACCATTGCACTCTACTTGTGGACGTTGTTTACAGGTGTGGAGGAGCTTCTGGGGCGCCCGATACAGCGCGGGCACAAGACTATAGACCATTGCACTCTACTTGTGGACGTTGTTTACAGGTGTGGAGGAGCTTCTGGGGCGCCCGATACAGCGCGAGCACAAGACTATAGACCATTGCACTCTACATGTGGACGTTGTTTACAGGTGTGGAGGAGCTTCTGGGGCGCCCGATACAGCGCGGGCACAAGACTATAGACCATTGCACTCTACTTGTGGACGTTGTTTACAGGTGTGGAGGAGCTTCTGGGGCACCCGATACAGCGCGAGCACAAGACTATAGACCATTGCACTCTACTTGTGGACGTTGTTTACAGGTGTGGAGGAGCTTCTGGGGCGCCCGATACAGCGCGAGCACAAGACTATAGACCATTGCACTCTACTTGTGGACGTTGTTTACAGGTGTGGAGGAGCTTCTGGGGCGCCCGATACAGCGCGAGCACAAGACTATAGACCATTGCACTCTACTTGTGGACGTTGTTTACAGGTGTGGAGGAGCTTCTGGGGCGCCCGATACAGCGCGAGCACAAGACTATAGACCATTGCACTCTACTTGTGGACGTTGTTTACAGGTGTGGAGGAGCTTCTGGGGCGCCCGATACAGCGCGAGCACAAGACTATAGACCATTGCACTCTACTTGTGGACGTTGTTTACAGGTGTGGAGGAGCTTCTGGGGCACCCGATACAGCGCGGGCACAAGACTATAGACCATTGCACTCTACTTGTGGACGTTGTTTACAGGTGTGGAGGAGCTTCTGGGGCGCCCGATACAGCGCGGGCACAAGACTATAGACCATTGCACTCTACTTGTGGACGTTGTTTACAGGTGTGGAGGAGCTTCTGTGGCGCCCGATACAGCGCGAGCACAAGACTATAGACCATTGCACTCTACTTGTGGACGTTGTTTACAGGTGTGGAGGAGCTTCTGGGGCGCCCGATACAGCGCGGGCACAAGACTATAGACCATTGTACTCTACTTGTGGACGTTGTTTACAGGTGTGGAGGAGCTTCTGGGGCGCCCGATACAGCGCGGGCACAAGACTATAGACCATTGCACTCTACTTGTGGACGTTGTTTACAGGTGTGGAGGAGCTTCTGGGGCGCCCGATACAGCGCGAGCACAAGACTATAGACCATTGCACTCTACTTGTGGACGTTGTTTACAGGTGTGGAGGAGCTTCTGGGGCGCCCGATACAGCGCGAGCACAAGACTATAGAGCATTGCACTCTACTTGTGGACGTTGTTTACAGGTGTGGAGGAGCTTCTGGGGCGCCCGATACAGCGCGAGCACAAGACTATAGACCATTGCACTCTACTTGTGGACGTTGTTTACAGGTGTGGAGGAGCTTCTGGGGCGCCCGATACAGCGCGAGCACAAGACTATAGAGCATTGCACTCTACTTGTGGACGTTGTTTACAGGTGTGGAGGAGCTTCTGGGGCGCCCGATACAGCGCGAGCACAAGACTATAGACCATTGCACTCTACTTGTGGACGTTGTTTACAGGTGTGGAGGAGCTTCTGGGGCGCCCGATACAGCGCGAGCACAAGACTATAGACCATTGCACTCTACTTGTGGACGTTGTTTACAGGTGTGGAGGAGCTTCTGGGGCGCCCGATACAGCGCGAGCACAAGACTATAGACCATTGCACTCTACTTGTGGACGTTGTTTACAGGTGTGGAGGAGCTTCTGGGGCGCCCGATACAGCGCGAGCACAAGACTATAGACCATTGCACTCTACTTGTGGACGTTGTTTACAGGTGTGGAGGAGCTTCTGGGGCGCCCGATACAGCGCGAGCACAAGACTATAGACCATTGCACTCTACTTGTGGACGTTGTTTACAGGTGTGGAGGAGCTTCTGGGGCGCCCGATACAGCGCGAGCACAAGACTATAGACCATTGCACTCTACTTGTGGACGTTGTTTACAGGTGTGGAGGAGCTTCTGGGGCGCCCGATACAGCGCGAGCACAAGACTATAGACCATTGCACTCTACTTGTGGACGTTGTTTACAGGTGTGGAGGAGCTTCTGGGGCGCCCGATACAGCGCGGGCACAAGACTATAGACCATTGCACTCTACTTGTGGACGTTGTTTACAGGTGTGGAGGAGCTTCTGGGGCGCCCGATACAGCGCGAGCACAAGACTATAGACCATTGCACTCTACTTGTGGACGTTGTTTACAGGTGTGGAGGAGCTTCTGGGGCGCCCGATACAGCGCGAGCTGGCGTCGGAGACTGGAGTCGATGTAGCTCTGGACGCCCTAGTCGACGTGAGCACAGGTTGGTGCCTCCGCGGTTACAATGAACTGTGTTTGGGGAGAGGCTTTTTTTGTGTTCCATGTTCGAAAGTTACACACTAAGATGAAACGATAATTATTGGCCTCCTTTGTCAATCAATGTTATAACTTAATAGGCCTCATTAAAAAAAAATCCAAACACAAACTTGATTGATCATACTCATTTTTACTTCTACGTATTGCCCATGTGGTTGGCTTTAGTATTGTGAACGTTCATTTCTGAAGCCAAACGAAACCCTGACTGTTTGTTGTTTGTTTTTCACGCTCCCTGTAGTTTCAATGTGAGAGAGGCTTGTTTTGTGAAGCGATGTACCAACTAATAATGCCATGTTCTAATTAACAGAGGGAATTACGGATGCAACAATATTCTTGGGCTGTCGTTAAAATGTAAATAACAGGGCAAGTTCAGAAATCGTAGACTAAAGTAAAATTCTCCACGGAAATTGCAAACTGTTGTGGGAATGTTTTGAAGTCCTCGTTCTCTGCCCGCAAATTATTTACATAATTGTCTTTGAGTTCTTGGTTCTAAAGTGATGCATGCCTACGATAAAGGGTTGGCTGAATGGAACCCAGCTAGGCACATTTAGACGAACATCGTAATTAAAAGTAAGACAAATACAAATAGTCAAAGGCGTAATAATAATTCAGTTTGTGTAACAATACGTGAATACCCACGAGGGTAAGTACATAATGTAGTTATATCGATTTAGAAAGCATTACAATATTAAATAGTTTTCTTATTGTGCATTTGAGGTTCAGTTACGTAATTATGTACCAAACTTGGCTACGATTGTAATCTGAACCACGTTATCGATGGTACAACTTTGCAAAGTTAATTTCGTAATATAGGCAGCCATTGTCGACTGTCGCACGTAAATCTTAATACCTTGTGAAGTTAAATCTATTCTCCATGTATATTCATGTTCTGGTTGAGATTAATGAGGCCACCCGGTGCCTGTTGCTTGTTTCAGCCGCACGAGCGCTGTCGGAGCGGGTGGAGGCTCTACAGCAATACGCCAAAGAGACACAGGAACTAGCGCTAGTGTCGCGGGAACGCCTCGCCGAGCTGCGTCAACAGATTGACGTGTTCCGGCGACAAATATGCACCGCAAAAGATCGCCCTTTGTGTGAGACAATAGACACGTCAGGCTTGGACGTCGTGTTTCGCTTGGATTCGGTAAGACAGCGTTTCTAGTACACAGTCAAATTTCATTCGCTTCCTGACCCACGCAGAAACGAAATTATGGTCACTCGCTGGAAAGATTATGTGCACAAAGTTTGCGCCACTTAGAAATAATATGGGATAATGTTCAAAATAATGACGAAATCTGGAAAGCCATCTTTCTAACAATCTCGTTAAAAAATAATAACCTTGAGGTAATGAGAAGTGGTTGTGCCTCCGTGCACTATAAAGTGTAAAGGCGCCATGCACGAACCTCCCTCGTACGAAGACTGTGATAGATGGCTTGGAGGTGGTATTAGAATGTCCAATTAGCTCATTGTTCGCGAGTTCTACAGCTACTTTATAGGCTTGTTAAAGTACGGTTCGCTTCTCTGCATGACTGGACAGGAGATGGCTTTTAATGGAACTAATTTAATTAATGAAAACTAAATTCATTACTGGTTTGTCACTGGTTGAAATTTATTTATTTCTGTTCAAATCTCGACACAAAACTAGAAGTGGTGAGTGCGCTCAGTACAGCATACATATATTATATTTGCCATTGTTGGGTTCAATTACTTGAATTTGTGTTCAATCCGTGTCGTATGGTTGAACCAGTTTGTAATCTTTGGTTGAACGCTCGCTGACTGACGTCACTGACTGTCTCGCTTTGATGTGCACGAAGCTTTAGGGGCAAAGTTTTAGGGCAGGGGGAGTGTGCTTGCATATTACGTCACTCACTGTCTCGCTTCTATGTGAACGAAGCTTTAGGGGCAAAGTTAGAGGGCAGGGGGAGTGTGCTTGCATATTACGTCACTCACTGTCTCGCTTATATGTGAACGAAGCTTTACGGGCAAAGTTTGAGGGCTTGCATATTACGTCACTCACTTTCCCGCTCCTATGTGAACCAAGCTTTAGGGGCAAAGTTAGAGGGCAGGGGGAGTGAGTATGCTTGAATATTACGTTTGTGTGGCTTCAATAACCAACGCAACCCCTAAAGGTGTTTGCAGCCCATGTGGTGAAAGCACACAAACAAGGGTGGGTGCGTAGGAGTTTTCACCAGACAATGTACACACACGACCAACAATATCTGTTTCTGTAGCACTATCTGGCAACATTGTGCAATAGCACTTAATTAACAATCATGGTAGTGGTCGGTTTCAAGTTCACGAGGACATGACATAGGTGCTACATGACATTTTATGATCGTCTCGATTAGGGGTTAGGATTGCACGAATATGTGACTAACCCAAAAAGCCACATCGTTGAAGAACCCCAAGGAACTACTAAAATACGTCTAACCCGTCTCAGACTTCGGAATCAGGGCAAACATTCATGAGAACAACGTCCTAATAGACGACTTGGAAACATTCTTGTGCACTCTTTATGTATGCAAACTAATGGCCTGCTCATCCTCAAGTCTATTCTGCCCCGGGCCACTGGTTTGCACACTAGGCTTTTCTTTTGCAGTACTCGGTGGTATAAGACCCCTGTTTGAATAAATTGGCATTTTGTTTTTACAAGCTTTGATGCTTGTTATGTTTGTTTAATGTTTTAGCACTGCGAACGTCAAAATGTAGACATAGTTTAGTTATACGTACTTGTGGTGAGTATGGGGTGACTGGACGTTAGATAGTTGTTAATCAAAAGTCTTGCATCAAACAGCTACACCTAACCATATCAATAGTATCAAATTAAAATTATACCTAGGCCTAGCCTTTATGTAAATAGTTTGTAATGCGAAATAAGCTCAAAAGAGAGGGTCTTTATCACCTTAAAATATAGTCGGTAATGTGGTAGGTGTTGTTGTACATGAACAAGCGTGTATTTATGTTATGTAGATAGATATATAGTAAATACAAATACAGTTGGTTACGTCAGGTTATTCCTCCTTCCAATACAGAAGATCCAAAGTTTAAATTCCGGATCGGACTGGGGTGTTTTATCTTTTTATTGGATTTTGGTATTTATTGGTTTTGACACTTGGTATTGGAAATCGTCACATAAAAATCACAGTTGTTTTTATAAAAGTTGTATTTGAACTGCAAACACAAAGCGAATCCAATACATTAAAAAAGCCGATAAACTGGCAAGTGACAGTGTTACCAATTCTTAAACACGGGTTTATTGTCACCAAACAAGAATTCGAGGTATGAATCTAAAAAAAAAAAAACCTAGTGGTTACGTGTGTGTGTATTTATTCAACGTATGACAAATGATGGATGGAATGTCGATCGTCTCAGTCTATACTATCACCACACTCGTGTACATAGCTGAAAACAGTGAACTCACGTCCCAGTAAATCTCGTACTAAGAACGAAGAATCATTTTATTGTCTCTTGCTTGAAATCCAATAGGTGCCAAATCCATTATTGTACATTTCCTGTAAGGATAAGTTAATGTTATGTACAAAGTAACGTTAGTTTTACGACGCCGAATGCGGCGATAGAGATCAGTGTATTCTTCAGTTATTACTGAAGCTTTCAGAGTTCCATCTCGAAAGATTACGAACTCGAAACTTTCCAACAAGGGAATTCGATTCCGTGACAGAGAAAATCTACTCCGGTTGTGTTATTAATATTCTCTTACTTGATAATATATTCACTTTTAGTATTTTTCTCATATCAAACTTCCATCGCGCAGAACTTTATTGGAGACTTACAGAAGTAATATACAGCTTCAAAGTGGCAATGTGGATGTTTTTGCATTGCAAATTTAGTACCAGTTGAGTTTCAACTCTGACCACTAACTCGATTTATGTAGTACGAGTTCAACAGTGTCATGCAAATTCAAACCAACGACTGAAATTAGAAATGTTCTAGTTAGTTTTTTCATCCATTCGTTGAAGACAGTCTTCAAGACTTCAAGCTCGCCATATTGAGTGTCTAATGTTTGTTAGCCGAGGCAACCACGTCCACAATCCACATGTTGTGGCAACTCAAATGTTCTATTAGTAGGGAATAGGTTTAAACTAACATTTATATACGTACGTCATTCTTAAACTGGTGACAAAACATTCAAGCACATTTTATAATTCGTTGTATTCAATTGAGATTTAATATTTACGAGTACGGTAATAATATATATTATACGTCAGCTAGACTGCAAAACACAATTTAAGAAAAACTATTTAAGAATATTATGACAATCAAATAAAGAAATAAAACATTCCAGAAAACTCGAACTAAATTCTAGGCCCTAATCGTTTATCAATATCGGCATTCCTCGCTCACATGTCGACGTGTCGCAGAGCTATCCGGTACTTGCAAGCAAGCGCGATACTGTGGATGCATCTGGCCAGCACACTGCACAACGGCGAGTCTACGTGCACTTTGCTATAATATTTGGCCAGCAACAACCTTACCGACGAGGTCGCCATCGATGAGTAGTTGCGACCAATCAGCGATATGGAGAGTAACAGTTTGTTTCTAGTTCAATAACCTTATCGCAGAGTTTGGCTGCAATTCATTATATTTGCCACAATAATGTAGATACGTCATTTAAATATAATACAATGTTGTAAATGATGAGAAGTAGAACTGTTAACTAACGTAGATGTTGAATGCTATGAGCACAGAATCCCAAACCGACATTCTCTTTAATAATACTGTAGACGTAGAATGGTTGCCGTTGTTTTCATATTAAGTAGCTGAAATTACGTAAGACAATAATTCATACGTAGATTTAAGCATCTCAACCCTACTCATACGCTATTCGTTAGCACAGTTCATAAAGTGGTTCCACAGCCACGTTGTGAATGCTAACGTCATGGATGAGTGAGTCGGAGCCAATCAGCGGGTGGCTTTTTCAAATACTAACGTTTGGTAGGGCAATGCCTCATTCATCTATGACGTCAGCAACCACGAGGTTACTTTGCAAGGTTATTTTAGACGCATAGTGTAGCTGCAATATGTCCTAACATGTGAAGCTGCGGACGTGGCAACACCGCAATCCTTGTCGAGTGGATGGAGGATGGAGCGACTAATGACAGGCTGAAGTCGAAGTCGATTGAAGTCGATATCGGTCGTTTCCTCGATATCTAATCCCTGTTCTGTCTGTTTATCAGATATTGGGTGACGAGAGCCTTGGTCAACTGCGCTCACTGGGTGGGGACAATTTAACTCTCGTTACGTCACAGGCTCGGGGAGAGTTCCAGTTCATCCCCTTGAACGTCGAGAAGGACACGCGCATTGCACGGAACGGTAGGACCATGAGAAATATCTCACGGTGGTTCCACAGCAACCTTGTCGATGCTGACGTCATTGACCAGTGAGGCATTGGCCAACCAAATGAAATTATGTGGAAATGCTTCCCGCTGATTGGCCCATCTTAGCTTAGCTATGACGTCATAGATGAGTGATGCATTGGCAAACCAAATGAAATTATTTGGAAATGCCTCCCGCTGATTGGCTCAGCCTAGCTCAGCTATGATTTCAGCATTCACAAGGTTCCTGTGGGGCCCCTTTATTGACGTGTTCCTAGTGGGTCAAACTGAAATACTAAATAAAAAATTAAAAAGACTTTTCTTGGCGCATGTCTACCAGTCCTATCCTATATGATTATGAGAAACATAATGAAAGGTTTGGCCTAACCCAGCCTAACCAAACCCAAAAATACCTTGTTATCCCATTCATTTATATAGATAATGTACTTTTTCTCCGCTCGAATCAATCGCTGCAGTTAGCCAAGGAGGCTAGGTTATAGCTACAACGACTGCAGCCATGGCCTTTGTTTAATGCTTTACACATTTTGAGATCAGAGCTTGCCAATAAATCACAACAAGAGACCCAACAAAAAATAGCTCGATCAAGTCTGCGAGTAAATAAAAACCGTTAGTTTTACAATGTTTATGATTCAAGGCCAACGGTTCAACGGGTCGCTCAATCAATTATCAGGTGTTGCGTCGGGGGTGAGGGGGAGGGGAAAGGGGGAGACACTCGGATTCCCATCATATCGTCTCTAAGCCAGTCGAGACAGTAACATCTGAGCGCACACGTCGCAACTCGTCACTTCTTGTATAGTGAGTTGAAACTCATCTCATAGAACAGCCAACCAATTCTCGTCTATATATTGCGAAATACATTGTTGGATATTGCATCTTCTGATGCGAGAATATCCTATATCGTATTCGACTAGAGATGATTCCGAACGTTATCACGTCAAGTTATCAGAATAAGAAATCGGCTATCATGAATGTTATATTTGAGGATGCACAGTGTGTGTGGAATCGCCTGCTACAGATAATATCACTGTCATTATCATTGTTGTGGTTTGTAGAGTAAACCCCTTGAAGTAGTTAAACGGATTTTATAAATCACGCGTCAATTATAACAAATTATATTATTGAAGGCAGATTTTGCGAACAGAATGTTTCATAAACAAAAGCAAATCAAGCACAGTACATAATTTTGACAATACTGATGTTTATAATTCAGGTTATTTTCCATGCCAGTACTTTATTTAACATTTAACGACATTTGATCCCTTCTTATATCGTCTATAATACGGATGAGATGGAGCAAGCTGTTGATTTGTAATTAAATGTACTTTAAGTTTTGTATATCAAGATATGTCTAAGTTAGAAATAGACAATAGTGTGGGGTACCCTCAGATTTGGATGTTGAGAGTCATTTTCTCTAAATCATGTTCATAGTTTAGAGACGTAAACAACAATTATTACTAAGAACATGTAAACAGCCACTATCGCACAGCTAATACATCATTTCGTCCCGAAGCCATCAGAGAGCAGTTGCGTCGCCAGAGGTCATCGCTAGACGACGCCGTGTGGTCACTTGACGTCATCACGCGTGACCTCACGTCTAAGGTCGAGGACACGAGGGAGGAAGCGCTGCGTGTCGTACGACACATAGTCGACATTGAGGACTGGCGCTGGTTGGTGGGTTTCGGTAAGTCCTTCTTATTGTTGAACAAGGAATCTCTGATTGTTTTCCAGGGAAGCAATTTAATTCCAGTGATTGAATTTTACTCTGACTTAGTCGTACCAACTTCGAGAGGAGCGATCGTAAAATGTCGTTACGAGAAATATGAGTTTGTTTTCAGTCGCTTTTTGTTTTTATGTAACACTCGTTTCCGATCGACTTGAGTTTTATGATAGATGATGGGCACTAAAGTCAACGCTGAAAACGTTTTAATCAAGCTAACTTACCTCGACACCGACTCACAGTAACTACAGTATAAAAGTTTTGAGATCGGCGAGTCCAAAATGAATTGTCCCACCAAAGTGTTCTTGTTTTCAGAGTCTAACTAAAGCGACAGCCAAAAGGTCGCGAGTATGATTCTCGCTTTCAATAGCAATGCAACAATAATGAGTTGCGATGTTATGTATCGAATACCATGGCTCTCGATCCTTACTTCACATCAACAAGTAACGATTTTCTCCGAACGCATCGCATCATTAGTCAAAAAAAAGCGGATATGTAAAAATGTTCCTTGTAAAAAAATGCACTTGATTGACTGGTATTATTTTAATTTTTGAATCGTATTAATTTACTGATAACAATATGTAGGATAAAATTGATGAATTGGTAATGTTGAAACTATAATGAGCCAAACCATCAAATATATTTTGGATGTTTACTCTACATTGATGTATATTACGATATTTTGATAATCAACGTTATTTCAATGAAGCTGTCATGCTGTACTTATATTCCCTATGGTATAAAAAAGAAGTGCAGTAGTAAAGCCCTAGGTAAGAATAAAAATTAATTCAATATTCGTAGAGATTGGTTTGCCACACCGATATATCGAGTGGGCGAGCAACATCCCTCAAGAAGGACTAGAGAGGAGGAAACCTCCAGTGTGCAGGGGTGTTAATTTATTTCCAGATAATCTGTTTAATTACTTGACTGAAGATGTTTTCATAGGCTTGCCTCAGTCATAAGGTGAGTGCTGAAATTCATTCTAATAACAACCAACGGTCATTCACCTGCACGGTTCTCCTGCTTGGTATGCAGGGCGGAGTAGCAAGCAGGAATTAATTTACTTAGTTCACAAACTTTGTTAACTACGCGCACACATTACAAGAAGTAAGTAAGAGGACTTCTATGACACATTAATATCATTCATTATAGTATTATAATTAAATATTTAACATCCTATGTATTTGTCTGAAGAGACCAAAAATAGATCAACCATAATATGCACTCAAATCGCAATATTTGTTTGTACAATGCAGAAGGTCCCGGGTCCAAATCCCGGTTCAGGCAGAAGTTTTTTAACTTCTATAAGGATTAAGTTCCATTACTTCTTGTCTTAGGAATAAGTAAACGGTGACTTTGGAGCCGTCCTTGCAACGAAGCACTCAATAAATTCAAAGTTGCTCTGAATCGGCCTTGTTGATTCTGACATTTGTCCGCAGGTGTTCGCACTGTCCAATCACTGATTCATATGTTTCGTATTTAATATTATCGATCTTTTATTGGTTATCGCTCACTCGTCGATTGTATTCGGAGCCTACAGGGTTGGTTTAGTCGCTTTAAATTAAAGTCCCCCACTGCAAATCAGTTTCGTTACTGAGTGGGTAGACTCTAATTAATGTGAATTTATTTTTTTTTTTTTTTATTTTTACTGTTACCTTACGAAATGAAATTTCGTCTTGCAGTTTTTCTTTAATCAAAATGATATTTTAGTGATTTAAATTAAACTACAAACATGAGTTTGTACGAAACTCAAAATGGGGACGAGATTTTATAATCTCATTATAAAAAGTGTTTGATTTGTAGTAGAAAAAAAGAATAATGTGTGTTTGTCATGTAAAATATACGCATGTTCAGAGAGAAAAGTAATGTTTCTTATTTGTTGGCTGTACATGTATTTCAGGGTACACGTTATGAGTGCACCACACAGCACATTAATTCTGTGTTCAAACAGGAAACAAACATTATAACAATGAATTTACTTTAGTTCATAAACTTTGTTAACGACGCGCACACATTACAAGAAGTGAGCAACATCTGTCTTGTGTAGAAATGTTGTAGCAAGTATATTCTGGATGGGCAGGTGAACACGGACAACTTATTTACCAGAATTATTAAGGGGATGTGGTAACTATAAAGTCCAAATCTTATCCGCACTACATCGGCAAATGCTACGTCTGCGGGCGACGAGCTGTTGATAGGCTTTTCATTTCATCGTTTCACATAAAAAAAAATAAAAAAAAATGTGGAAGAAAAGTCGTAACATCTATTGTGTCATGTGGGATATTGGATGATTGCTTTCCTCTAAAAGAAGAAACCATTCAATAGATACAACAAATAAATTTCAATTGATTGACTCCGTTACAGAAATTGATTGTCAGTGGGGGACATTATACCAACCGTATGACGACACCAAAGCTAGATATATAAATATATGAATTTACTAAGTTAAAAAGTCCCTACCCGGGAATCGAGTGCTTGACTTTATGCATTAGAAGCAAATTAAATCCTGACCACCATTGAGCCCCAAAAACATTGATTATAAGTTGTCCCACTGAATTTACCAGATTCTCCTTGTATCTTATACTGGGCAGTACTGTTAGTGTTAGGGATTTTAAAACGTCTCTAATGAAGGTATCATTCGGCACATTGAAACGAAAACGAAATCCTAGTGATTTTCAAATAAACATTTCATTTTTAAACAGCGGTTGTTTGCCGGTTAATGAGAATAAAGGTCCAATTTGACGGTAATAAAATCCAAAAATTGGCTCCTCAAACGTTGTTATTTCGAAAGCAAATTATAAAAAACTATTGTGCAATCTTGCGCTATCATAGCAAAGTGTGGTTTTGTCACCTAAAAATTGTAAAGTGCTGGATTTTATCACGTTTACCAGTCAGTCTGTGGAACAATAACCAGATTCTTGTATCTTGTTTTCAGTGGCCTCTGTGTGCGCCTTCATTATCTGGTTCCTGCTGTTCGCTGGCCTGGCTTGCTCATGCTGTCGGTCACCCAACAGGACGGGGGGGACGCTTCTGGCGTGAGTACGAACACCGCACCCCCTTCCCCCAACAACCCCCCTGTATCTTGTTAGCAGTAGCCTCTGTATGCGCCTTCATTATCTGGTTCCTGCTGTTCGCTGGCCTGGCTTGCTCATGCTGTCGGTCGCCTAACAGGGCGGGGGGGACGCTCCTGGCGTGAGTACAAACACCGCACCCCCTTCCCCCAACAACCCCCCTGTATCTTTTTGGTGTGCGGCATCAGTATACTTGGTCCCTACTGTTCGCGGGTTGACTTGCTAATGCTGTCGATCGCCTATCCTAAGTATCAAAAACAATATTTTATACAACTGCTCGCGACAGAGCACTGACCAAAATTTACAATACAAAATAAATTGACGTAAAACGCATTTGTTAGCAGTTTTTCTTGCGACCGGTAGCAATAGTAGGAACACACATCCTTGAACAATATAGAATAGCGGACATTCCTAAACTATTTTCCATTGTAATAACATGTGCAAATGTTTTCTTTTTTTTAATCATTGACATATCAATGCATAAAATTATCGTATTATCCATTGAGTGCATGTATTTGTTCTTCTGACCACGTATCTAGATCAAACATTTGGGCTTCCTGTACAATGTACAAGTACGCATAAAATCAAAGAACGTGGTTTAAAATACTTGTTGTCTGATAACCCAACTATGTCTAGGATCATAAGATCACATGATAATAGACAATGTATGACAGCGCACCGACGATTTATTTTTCAAACCACCTCCCTTAAATTTTGTGACGTAGTAATGTCTTGTACTCCTCTCTGTACCGTATGATTCCTCTGGTTTACGATGGACCTGGTGACGTAGATGCCACAACCAGTGGATTGCGTACGAGCAAAACTGGGCAAGAAAACATATCTTCATGGAGCTTGCTTGCATCTTGCTGCTTCATCGTTGTGCCGTATAACTTAAAGGGGGTGAGGGCGGGGTCGTATGATTACTTGTCTCTAGAGGGCTAGACCACGCCCTTGTAACACCATGATTTACATGCGTTCAGGTCACTGACTTCTATTATATGTAGTTTTTTCTATAACTACAACATTAGCTTGGTCTAGTGAGCGCTTTTCGACGAAAACAATATAACTAACGCGATAGAAATGCGCTGTTGTTCTTATCCCACACAAGCCATAGCATCGCTTATCTTCCCTTAGCTTATGTGCTTTGTCATTTCTCGTTGATGCTAGATTGCCAAGCCGGAGTCTCATACGTCATTAGTGATCTTGACGACGTGTTAAGATTAGTTTGCCACCTCACGTTTTACCCTGAGCAAACTTCTCAAGTTGTTTATAGAAAGCTTATCGTCCTGGGCCCGGATTCACAAGAGGTCAAACGTCGTTTTTGGTAGTATCTCTAAGACGGGCATAACTTTGAACCTCTTGTAAAACCATGCAAATATCTAAGAACAGATTTCAAAACATATTATTGGAATACTCATTATGTCCTTGTTCTCACCAATAATTAGTGACTTCCTCATATGACCTAGGTATGGTTTTACAAGAGGTCCAAAGTTAGAAAAGTCTTAGAGATAATACTAAAAAAAGACTTTAGGACCTCTTGTGAATCCGGGCTCAAGTATAAAGTGCTATGATGGATACAATAATAACAAAAATCCTTGCGTCATTGGGTCATAATTTAGAATAGATATCCATCTACTGTTACTGTTTAGTTACCGTATATGTCTGTTGCTGGATGTACTATCTACACGTTAATGTGTAACCAGATTTGCATTTAGTTCGAACTATGTGGTGAGCACGTAAAATTAAGAAAGGAAGAAAGGATAAACCAAACGATCTGTAAGTAATGAGTTGCCTTCAACGGGAGCGACGATGGATGCTGATCGTGCAACGAAAAATTAGGAGTAAGAGGTTGCGATTTCACGGATGGTTTTACTACATCAGTTAAAAATATAATCGCATCGGCCATCGGGTTGTTAGCAATTAGTCAAAATGTCTGTTGAAGATGAGAACATTTTTAACGAAACCAGTGGCGTAGTGTCATTGGAGCTTTTCTTAAACGAATGCTATTCTTGGTGTACATAATACGCTCATTTGGTTGTCTACAAGTATTCAAGATGATGTCAAGAACTGCTAATAATGTCCGTGACGTCATGTGAATATCAATAATAGTGTCATGTATATGTATATTGACTAGTGTAGTCCGGATGTACGACGTCATCAACTCGACATCCGGCACAGAGCTCGGACCATGGCGTCTAGTAAGCACGTCGTAATATCCATTGTTCTAATAAACATCTTAATATTACTTTAATAGTATTATTCAATAGTGAATCCCAGTGCATCCTATCGATCCCTGAACAAGAACACAACATGGTGTCAGAATTGGGATAGTTTGAACTAACAGTAGTGAAGTGAACAGTGCAAAATACAGTGTTTTCGAGGTTAGGCCTAGGCGTGGTTCTAGCCAGACACGCAGATCTACGACCAGCACGCGAGCCTACTTGAAACAGAAACATGGACGTCTTTCGTCGACCCGCCGAGCTGAAAATAAAAGACCAATCTACAATAGACTGGAAAAGGTGGCGTAAAGGTTTCGAAACGTACATGGCAGCATCAGGGTTAGATGGGAAGCATGATGCACGGAAAATTGCAATACTTCTAAACATGATAGGCGAGGACGCCTTGGAAATCCATGAGAATTTCGTATTTTCGGAAAGTGAAGACGCGTCGTCGTATGACGTCATCATCAGAAAATTCGAGGATTTTTGCCTGCCTCGACGCAACCTCGTCGTGGAAAGGTACGAATTTTTTGAGGTTAGGCAAGCTGAAGGGGAACCTTTTGATACTTTCTTAACGAGGTTAAGAACAAAAGCATCAAGTTGTGAGTTTGGAGATCAGTTAGAGTGGTTAATCCGAGACCGGATTGTCCATTGCATAAAAGATAGAGGGGTCCAAGGAAAACTTCTCCGGACGGACTCAAACATTACTCTAGATAAGACGATTGAAATCTGCCGGACTTCGGAATCCACACAACGCCAGTTACAAGCGATCCACGAGACTAGTTCCCAAGAGGTAAATGTAATATCTAAATCCAAACAAAGACAGTACTATGGTGACAAACACAAGGTCACACAACAGCAGAAGCCATCAGGGTCTACTGAAACTACATCGTACAGCAAGACTCCAGCTACCGATGGATGTAGATACTGCGGGACCAGGCATCCACCAGGACGGTGTCCGGCATATGGAATGAAATGTTTTAACTGCAACGGTTCTAACCACTTCAAGAGCGTTTGTCGCAAGCAGAAGATGCAGGTTCGTGAACTACAGGAAAGGGCGTTGCAAAATGAAGCCAAAGCCGACATGGTGATGGAGGAGCAACAGTATGAAGAGTACTTCATCTCCGAGATTTCATCAACACGTGAGGGTGCATGGTATGCTACCCTAGATATAGGAGATGTAAAGGTAAAATTCAAAGTAGACAATGGGGCCGAAGTGAACATTCTACCGGGTACAGTCTATGACAAGCTCACATGTCCAAAGACATTGGTAAAGACAAATACTGTGTTGGTTTCTTATGGGAATCATAGAGTAAAAGTTAGGGGGAAAACTAACCTCCAAAGTAGTTATAAAGACTGCCAGAAATCACTTGACTATGTAGTCTCTGATGTAAGTTCTCAGCCATTACTGGGATTATCAGGTTGTAAAGATTTGAATATTGTAAAACTTGTTGAAAATGTAACCATTGGTCTAAATAAGGCTAAACTCGTAGAAGTATACCAAGATGTGTTTACAGGGTTGGGGAAAATTCCTGGTACCCACCATATTGAGGTGAATGAGGATGTTAATCCAGTGGTGCATGTTCAAAGAAAAGTGCCGTTTGGCCTACAACCTAGATTAAAGGAAACTCTGGACAAACTAGAACAGGAAGGAGTAGTGTCTAAAGTAGACAAGCCTACCAGTTGGGTTAGTAGTCTAGTAATCGCGGAAAAGAAAAATGGTGATATCCGCCTATGCTTAGATCCTAAGGATTTGAATGTAGCTATAAAACGTGAACACCACACCATTCCGACAGTAGAGGATGTAGCATCCCGCATGAATGGTAAGTGTGTATTTTCTAGCATTGATTTACGTTCTGGATTTTGGCAGCTGGTACTTGACGAATCCAGTGCAGACCTATGCTGTTTCAATACACCATTTGGGAGGTATAGATTTAATAGGCTTCCGTTTGGAATAAAATCGGCTCCCGAGGTTTTCCAAAAGAAAATGATTTCAATCTTTGGGGACATTAAAGGGGTAGAGGTAGTGTTTGATGATTTAATCATATCAGGGGAAGATGAAGCAGAACACGATAAGATCCTTGATCAAGTTCTTAAGAGGTCTAGAGAATATAATGTCAAATTCAACCCGGATAAGTTTCAGCTGCGAGTCAGTTCAGTAAATTACTTGGGCCACATCATAAGTAGTAAGGGGTTGGAAGCTAATCCAGATAGGATTAGGGCCATAGTTAAAATGGATACCCCCACTTCAAAGGAAGAACTTCGCAGATTCCTGGGCATGGTAACCTATGTAGGGTCATTCCTTCCAAAGTTATCGGAGATGACAGCACCTCTCAGGGAGCTTCTAAAAGATAAGACAATGTGGGTGTGGGGTGACGAACACACAAAGGCTATTGTGAATTTAAAGCAAAACCTATGTAACACGCCAACTTTAAAGTTCTTTGATGTAAACAAACCTGTGGTTATTCAGACCGATGCTTCAATGCATGGTATTGGATCATGCCTGTTACAGGAAGGACATCCCATCGCCTATGCTTCTCGTTCTTTGACAGACGCAGAAGGCAATTATGCGCAAATTGAAAAAGAAATGTTAGCCATCGCTTATTCCCTAGAGAAGTTTCACCAATATTGCTATGGACGTAAAGTAGAAATTCAGTCTGATCATAAACCCTTAGAAGTCATAGTAAAGAAAGACATTGGGAAAGTCCCGAGTCGCTTGCAGCGCATGCTTCTTAAGTGTCTTCGTTATGATTATACCGTAACTTTTGTCCCGGGAAAGTTTATGTTCATTGCGGACACACTCTCCCGAGCTTTTCTTAAAGATAAAGTAACCGATGATCCGGAACTGGATACGGTGGTGCATGTAGTGTCAAAACACTTGGCAGTAAGCCCTGAAAAGAGGTTAGAATTTCAAGAGGCCACTGCACAAGATCCCGTGTTACAGCAAGTGTTGTGGTATCATAAGAATGGTTGGCCATTGCATGTTAAAGACGTCTCTGTAGAGAGTAGATTTTATTGGAAGTTTCGCTCTGAAATTTCAGATTCCGACAACCTACTTTTTGTGGGAGAAAAGTTACTTGTACCACTATCTATGAGAAGGAAAATGTTGGAGTCCATCCATGAAGGTCACTTAGGTATAGTTAAATGTAAAAATAGAGCTAGATCGTTGCTATACTGGCCTGGAATGGCCCAACAGATTGAGGACATGGTTTCTCGCTGTGAAATTTGTGAAAGGTTTCATAATGCCAATGTAAAGGAACCAATGTATCAACGTCAAATTCCTGACAGGGCATTTCAAAATATTGCAACGGATTACCTAGAATTTCAGGGAGTGAACTATATAGTTCTTGTTGACTCGTATTCTAAGTGGATTGAGTTGGTTAAAACTCATGGCAAGACAGCCAAAGAAACTATTTTAGTTCTAAAATCCTTCTTTGCTCGTTATGGTATTCCGGAATCCCTCTGTTGTGATAATATGCCGTTCAATTATTTTGAATTCAATCAGTTTGCCAAAGCATGGGACTTCGCAGTTATCACCTCAAGTCCCACGTATGCAAAGTCCAATGGCTTGGCTGAACGAGCCGTTCAAACGGCCAAGTCAATACTAAAAAAATCCTTGGAGGCTGGGGAGGATATGTATACGGCATTGTTGCAGTACAGAAATACTCCCATTCAGGGTATAGATGCTTCTCCGGCACAACTGCTGATGAGTCGCAGATTGCGTAGTAAGATTCCTATGACACATCATGCTCTTAAGCCCAAAATAGAAAGAAATGTAAAGGAAACACTCTTAAATAATCAGTCTGTTCAAAAACATTACTATGATCAGGGTGCTAAACCTTTGTCAGAACTATTTCCGGGTGACAGTGTTCTCCTACGCAAACAAGGACAGTGGAAAAAGGCACAAGTTGTATCAAAACATGATGCACCAAGGTCATACATTGTTTCTCAAAATACTCACATGTACAGGCGCAATAGAAGCGACCTAAGAGTTTGTAACAATCCCCCACCTTTGAATAACAGTGAGGTTGTTGATGATGAAGAGTCTAAGGAGGTGATAAACACACCATCTTTACCACCACAAGCTCAACCTGTAAATGTGTCTCCTTCACCAGTCAGTGTTAGACCCACCCGTAGTGTGAAGGTTCCTCCTAAGTTTAAGGATTTTATTATGTAATTTAAGTATTGTCAAAGCTAAAAGGGGAGATGTCATGTATATGTATATTGACTAGTGTAGTCCGGATGTACGACGTCATCAACTCGACATCCGGCACAGAGCTCGGACCATGGCGTCTAGTAAGCACGTCGTAATATCCATTGTTCTAATAAACATCTTAATATTACTTTAATAGTATTATTCAATAGTGAATCCCAGTGCATCCTATCGATCCCTGAACAAGAACACAACAAATAGAATATGTGGTACATTTACATGACGTCACAACTATCACACGTCATTACATTCACTCCCCTTGCATTCATAATTAGTTTCGAACTTCTTTTCTAAGCTATTTCCTTCTCCCTTCAACCCGTTAGGCCCAGTATTACGCTCTCGGGGAAAGGTTCTTGATAACGTTATCCTCGGGATAAGCAACATGATTGGTGGTTGCCATGGTGAAAACAAGTTATCCCAAGGATAGCCTCAATAAATAGTTATGCCGTGATATATGCATATGCACTGACAATTGTCAATTTAAGTACAGGTATTTAGCACGGAAACACAAAACTATAACTTCGCCTGGCGGTAGACAATAGGAAGAAGGAGGGAATGTGGGGAAAGCCGGGGAACATGTTAGGGAAGCCGCACTAACCTGTCAACATTACATGGAGACGTCCTACGACGGCCGGCTATGGTTCCAACACACTGGAATGACAGCTGTGCACTTCTCCACGGTCCGCAAGCAACTGTAGTGAGCGCTTGTTCAACAACATGTTTGCTGACAACGCTCGTGACGTGTATTTTAGTGACGCATAGAAGTGCGGCAGAGTGATGGGATGGAGGGAAAATTCAAACAGCTCTAATACTAAACAACAGGATTTGTTGCTATGGAATTGTTTTGTTACTCTGCTATTTTCTGTAAGAAAAACGAACCCCATAGCAACCATAAATAACTCAACTGTGCATCTCGCCCTAGGTCTAACCCTTCTGCAGGACCAAATCTATCATCAACATCTACTCTAATTAAACACCGTCTTTCAATCCTAAACAAAGGTTAACAACATACATGCCATATGCTGTTTATCATCTGCCCTCAAGGCCATGGTGTTTGTTTGTCGCCCTCTACACGACGAGCCAGTATACAATATACATGTATCATCTGCCCTCAAGGCCATGGTGTTTGTCTGTCGCCCTCTACACGACGAGCCGGTACAATATACATGTATCACCTGCCCTCAGGGCCATGGTGTTTGTCTGTCGCCCTCTACACGACGAGCCAGTACAATATACATGTATCACCTGCCCTCAGGGCCATGGTGTTCGTGTGCCTGCTGACCACGGCCCTGTGGGCCCTGGCCCTGGCCGCCCTTCTGGTCGGGGGACACGGGGAGGTGTTTGTCTGTCACCCTCTACACGACGAGCCAGTACAATATACATGTATCATCTGCCCTCAGGGCCATGGTGTTCGTGTGCCTGCTGACCACGGCCCTGTGGGCCCTGGCCCTGGCCGCCCTTCTGGTCGGGGGACACGGGGAGGTGTTTGTCTGTCACCCTCTACACGACGAGCCAGTACAATATACATGTATCATCTGCCCTCAGGGCCATGGTGTTCGTGTGCCTGCTGACTACGGCCCTGTGGGCCCTGGCCCTGGCCGCCCTTCTGGTCGGGGGTCACGGGGAGGTGTTTGTCTGTCGCCCTCTACACGACGAGCCGGTACAATATACATGTATCACCTGCCCTCAGGGCCATGGTGTTCGTGTGCCTGCTGACTACGGCCCTGTGGGCCCTGGCCCTGGCCGCCCTTCTGGTCGGGGGTCACGGGGAGGTGTTTGTCTGTCGCCCTCTACACGACGAGCCAGTACAATATACATGTATCATCTGCCCTCAGGGCCATGGTGTTCGTGTGCCTGCTGACTACGGCCCTGTGGGCCCTGGCCCTGGCCGCCCTCCTGGTCGGGGGTCACGGGGAGGTGTTTGTCTGTCGCCCTCTACACGACGAGCCAGTACAATATACATGTATCATCTGCCCTCAGGGCCATGGTGTTTGTCTGTCGCCCTCTACACGACGAGCCAGTACAATATACATGTATCATCTGCCCTCAGGGCCATGGTGTTCGTGTGCCTGCTGACTACGGCCCTGTGGGCCCTGGCCCTGGCCGCCCTCCTGGTCGGGGGTCACGGGGAGGTGTTTGTCTGTCGCCCTCTACACGACGAGCCAGTACAATATACATGTATCATCTGCCCTCAGGGCCATGGTGTTCGTGTGCCTGCTGACCACGGCCCTGTGGGCCCTGGCCCTGTCCGCCCTTCTGGTCGGGGGTCACGGGGAGGTGTTTGTCTGTCGCCCTCTACACGACGAGCCAGTACAATATACATGTATCATCTGCCCTCAGGGCCATGGTGTTCGTGTGCCTGCTGACTACGGCCCTGTGGGCCCTGGCCCTGGCCGCCCTTCTGGTCGGGGGTCACGGGGAGGTGTTTGTCTGTCGCCCTCTACACGACGAGCCAGTACAATATACATGTATCATCTGCCCTCAGGGCCATGGTGTTCGTGTGCCTGCTGACCACGGCCCTGTGGGCCCTGGCCCTGGCCGCCCTTCTGGTCGGGGGTCACGGTGAGGTGTTTGTCTGTCGCCCTCTACACGACGAGCCAGTACAATATACATGTATCATCTGCCCTCAGGGCCATGGTGTTCGTGTGCCTGCTGACTACGGCCCTGTGGGCCCTGGCCCTGGCCGCCCTTCTGGTCGGGGGTCACGGGGAGGTGTTTGTCTGTCGCCCTCTACACGACGAGCCACAGTTCGACGCTCTCACCAGGATGGTGGACAACCCGGGCGTCCTCTATCAGCGCCCCGGTTTCTTCTCAAACCTCCTCTACAAGAACGATACTCTGAACGTCAGCGTGCGCGAGGTCTTACAGTAAGCCTTGATTCTTTGCTCACAAAAAGATGCTCTCAGCAGTCAGCACGCAGTCTTGCAGCTTGAGAACTACTCGCCTGCAGACAAGTCTCAGGCATGTGTTTGTAGTAAGCCTTGTTTCTTTGCTCACAAACCAGATACTCTCAGCAGTCAACACGCAGTCTTGCAGCTTGAGAACTACTCGCCTGCAGACAAGTCTCAGGCATGTGTTTGTAGTATACACTGAGCCTAATGGACTGTAAACGCAGGAAAATCCCAGTCTTATATTTAATATTTATATGTTTACGTGATATTTCGTTGAAATATGAGACTCTAGCACGTTTTCACGCGGTTAGGTTCTTGTCGAGGCATAGTTTTACACTAGTTAAAATTTCTGTCACGTATCAGGAATACTGATTGAACTTTATAATGTAACATTGTCCAGTGGCAGTTCCTATTGTGATAATGGGTCAAATCATGTTTGCCGCTGTGTCCAAATATCTCGATTAGTTTTATGTATCCCCGTTCAGCGTGACCTCTACACACGACCTTGAAGATAACCGGCGTGTATTTCTACCCGGCGCCTCCACCATGCCAATAATAGTTCGTCTTCTCTTCATATAAACATACAGAGATCTTGAATGGGAGTCGCTAAAGCCTGGCGCACAATTTTGCTCACAATTAAGGCTCTGATATAACGTTATGGAACCGTGTGTTAAAGTTCACACGGATTTTGACTAGCGCCAAGGCCAATGACTAGTACTACATGGATAAGGGCGGGTTTCACTAACTTTTTTAACCTTGATTAGCCGTTAATAGGAGAATCTAGAAAACACGGCAACTGACATGCAGTCTGAATGTAACGTTAGCTAAAACCATCGTTACAAACCGAGATCAGTTAAATTGGACCTGTAAAGAAAAATAACTTGTATTATTTAGCTCAACCAATCAAAATGTAAGACGTCGTTTTAATGAAACCAATCCTATTGAAGCTAAGAGAATCACATGAAAACAAATGCGCATTTTATGTTGTGCTCCGCCTGAGTCAGCCGACTCATTTCTGCAATCATTTGTAACTAACTTTAAAACCTATTATAGTTTTTTTCATTTCTTTGAATTAAATCACGGAAAACTCAACTAAATTCTTTTGTGTTTCCCGTTTCTTTAGTCTATGGTGCCCATATGTTGAATTTTAACAATTTGCATTGCAACCCTAACGTGCGGTATCTTTCCCCACCCCCAGTATGTATGTTAATACTAGTTCTGGCAATGACTGTGAACGCGTCTGCCTGGCGTTAACGTTATCTCTTATAGTTATTATTATTAGCCTTAGTAAAGTTTGTGCACCGGGATTAAAATCCTACCAAACCAATTAAGCTACACTTAAGGTTTAACAAATTCAAATCAAGCCAAAAGCATTATAGTGCTCACACACTTCCATAAGTTTTATTAGATTTACGGAAATCAATGCAACGTCAGCTTTTATACCAAAAATTCTTAGCCCAGCCAATGAGAGGCGATGTTTTATAAATCCGGCCAATGGTAGCAATCTTAAGTTAAACAACTAGGAAAATAAAACCTTAAATGTTAAATCTTAAAAAAGTGTGTAAAGTAAACCAAACTTTAGCTACAGCACTTTGTCTATTCCAGGCAGTGTCATGACAGCAAACCGTCGTACCCATCTTTCCGGCTGAACAAGATCTTTGACGTAGACAAAAGCTCTGAACACCGGAAGTGGGGTACGCTAGAGAGTGACCTTGAAGGACTCCAAGTGAACCTGTCGGGCGTGCAGCTGCTGAGACCCGAGCTTCAGTTGCAGCTGCAGCAACTGTTGCAGGCGTCCACAGTCAACCTGACCAACCACAGAGCCCGGGTGCGTCTATTGTTTCCATGACAAGTCACTACGCTGCACGTAATATTGCATCATACAAGACACAGATGGCATCCATACAAGACACAGATGGCATCCTACCACTTCCACATATAGTTCCAACTCTCTAAATTTTCTCTTGCTGAACTTATAGGGCTGCGCACGGGCCTATTCGCCCCAGGCCGGACCAAATGTGTCAACTTGGCGGTCGGTCCGCGCTGGACTCCAATTCCTTTAGACCCGGCCTGGGCCGAGAGCAGTTTAACTTTAAACTTAACTTTAAACTAGTCATTAAATTAAAATGCACTGTTAGTAGCGCGTTTTTACGCAAAGGCACACTTCACCCGGGGCTGCGCAAATAATTTCTAATTTACTTCAATGTCTTAAAATCGCGTTTTAGGCCATAAAAGTTAGTGCATCAACCGAAAAAAATTTCACCTACGCCGAAATTACCTCCGGCGGCTGGGGCTTCGCCCCAGACCCCAGCTGTACCACGCCACCTTGTGCCGGGTCTAATGTTAGACGCTACGCACGCCTTACAGTCACAACCCTATCTAAACCCGTGTGCCCGTTTCTTGCACGCTGTTTCAAAGAGATTCTAGTCATTCTTTCATTTATTCGTAAAGGTTGTCATCTGCTTAGTGGAATGCACTAGCCTCCGTGCCTACTGTATTTGGGTGTATCACAATTACAATTGACAGGCGAAAATGACCACTTCTGGACCTGTTTTTAATAAGTGTTCAGAACTATAGAAGTAGACAATTCATTAAGCTCAGCGTTTCCTTCAGCATGAGAAAAGTAAGTTTGGGACAACTGTAACCAGGGGCGGACTGGCAGGTACGGAACTACGGAAACCCGTACGGGCCCCCCCCGGGCGGGGGCCCCCTTGGGGGCCACCAACCAACCCCTGAAAATATCTTACGCTATATAGATTACGAAACAATATTAAGAGGAGCATAATATGTATCACATGTCAGTGACAAAGGCTATATAGACCATCTAGATGTGCTACTGAGATTTCCGCTTTCCTCCTCAGAGCTTACTTTTTTAGTTTAGTTTGAAATATAAAATATGCAAGTGCTATTAAAGTTCTTTCTTTAATTTAATTTTTTAAATGGTGTTCACAGTTCGACATGTCGTTCCACATACTTATCGTCGTTCACCTTTTTTTAAACGTGTTAATATGCGTTTTAAACAAATTATAGGAAACAATATAGTTTGAAATATCCAACTGCCAGGTTTGGGGAAGTTATTTCTTTAATTTAATTTTTAAATGGTGTTCACAGTTCAACATGTTGTTCCACACCCCTATCATCATTTATCATTTTTTACACGTGTATATGTGCGTTCTTAACAAATTGATATGAAACAACAACCCTCAAAATTTCTGCTCGCTAGCTCGCAACTTGAGAGTGACTTTGATAGTTTGCGAGTAAATTTGGTTATATCTGAAAGTACCATTATGCCTATTTATAACAGAATAGGCTCAGTAGAAATGAAATAAAGGAGTTTTCAAGTAACATTTCACTACAACACCACTTTCCATTAAATAGCTGACTGACAAATTGGGCTGATCGCGTGTCTATAAGCGTTCAAAATTTAAAAAAGTGAATTTTGTGGTAAAAATATATCCATCGGCACCTACTGATATCCGATCCAGCGCAGCACTAGCTATAAGATTACTTCTCATGACATGATCGAACTCCTATCCTAGATCTATGACGTAAGGAATTATCAATCCAATACTGACATTAGTTTAATTGTTTTTCATGATAAGATTTCGCCTCAAAACGCATTTTAGGCCACTAAGCATCATGCAAGGCTGAAAATTGTTTCGCCTTCGGCGACGTTGCCTCCGGCGGCAGGGGCTTCGCCCCCGACCCCAGCTACATCCCGCTCCCTCGTTGCGAGTACAAATAAAACGATGCGAGTGGACAACAAGTAGTCGATATTTGTAGATTGTTGGGAAACAATATATTTTGAAATACACAACTGCCAGTGTTAGGAAAGTTTCTTCTTCAATTTCGTGTTTTGAAGTGATGGTGTTCCCAGTTCAACACGTTGTTCCAGATAAATATCATCATTATCGATTTTTAAACGTGTTTATATGCGTTCTAAAGAAAATAATAGGCTGAAAATTTTTCGCCTCCGGCGGCTGGGGCTTCGCCCCAGACCCGTTACAACTCCACCAAGTCCCGGGGCCCCTAAGGCCCCTTTCCGTACGGGGCCCTTACCCCCCCCAGTCCGCCTCTGACTGTAACAGTAGATAAAGGACAAATGCTACCATCAGTGTCACCTAGAAGATTATGTTATAGCTTCTCACAAGTGTAACAGTTTTAGATTTCAAATGATACATACAAAAACTTCGAAATGGAGTTAGATTGCTCATACAAATTATTTTAGAGCATATTACGATCGGCTAAACATGATGGTTAAATTATAACGTAAACATATACATACTTAGTCTTGTTTATGTACTATTTCTGCAATGGTTGTCACAAAAGTTCTGTTTATAAATAAAGAAAATGTATGTTTTTATTTATCAGCTGGCTGGCCAGGTGACTGGTAAGGACCTAGCCTCATTGGCCACTCAGTTGGACAGCGTGGCCAATCAGATCAAAGACCACTCGACTGCCTCGCGTGTGGAGACGCTCGCCTCCAAGACGCGACGCCTTATCGACAGCCACGTGCAACTGTTGGAACAGCGTAAGGTAAGGATATAGTCTCATTGGCCACTCAGTTGGACAGCGTGGCCAATCAGATCAAAGACCACTCGACTGCCTCGCGTGTGGAGACGCTCGCCTCCAAGACGCGACGCCTTATCGACAGCCACGTGCAACTGTTGGAACAGCGTAAGGTAAGGACCTAGCCTCATTGGCCACTCAGTTGGACAGCGTGGCCAATCAGATCAAAGACCACTCGACTGCCTCGCGTGTGGAGACGCTCGCCTCCAAGACGCGACGCCTTATAGGTAGCCACGTGCAACTGTTGGAACAGCGTAAGGTAAGGATATAGTCTCATTGGCCACTCAGTTGGACAGCGTGGCCAATCAGATCAAAGACCACTCGACTGCCTCGCGTGTGGAGACGCTCGCCTCCAAGACGCGACGCCTTATCGACAGCCACGTGCAACTGTTGGAACAGCGTAAGGTAAGAAACTACGTCTTGCAAAGTATTGTCGTCATCATGTAATATTGAAGAAACGTAAGTGGCAACGAGCAATCAGAATCCAGTCGCACGTCGTTGTGTTTCTCAGTTACTGCAATGATACTATCAGAAAAGATTACTGTCGTTGGGAAGTTCATCACAGCGCTAGCTCTGCACGACTTTACTCGTGAAACGCTCGAGTGTAGCCGAGATACCTCCCGGGATTCAGAGTTTTGGAAGAGAGCGATCTTGCGGTACGACTTGGTACTACAGAGAAAAACTCGCTCAGACACGCGCAGATGACTTCCCTTTGAACGATCTATGTTCCCCGCGTCAGTAATCTTTGCTATCAGCAGGTCTGTTGACAGGCTTTGTCAAGGCAAGGCGCAATACAAGCACGGCTAGGGCATTCCTTGTATAGTGCACAATAACAAGCAGGTACCGGAAAATCTCAGAGTGCATTTTGAGAATTTTACAGCTCACATTGCTTGATACGGCGTGGGGTAGTATAACACGTGTACTATATGGACAGCCACTTGCGAGATCGCAATAGTTCGATACTTAGGTCCGAGAAGTTTGTATTGTACAGCCGCTGTAGCAACTTATAGAGCAGCTGAAAGCAAGATCACGAGAATTTCATGCTTCATTAAGCAGGTTCTACGCCTGCCACCAGCCTGCATTATCATAGATGGTGAATGCGGGGTAATTTTGTCATACTAATAGCTGCATTCGATTTTTTTCTGACACATTTCTCACTCGGTGGGACATTATATTTACAACATGTTTAGTTTACATTCTTGCAGACTAGACGCGTGACATGCAACTCTTCCTACCAAGTGTCCAGGTTGCCAATGTTAGCATGGTTAAAGAACAATTATTTATCAGTGGTTAAAGCTAAAAACACACCAGTAAGAAATAAATTGATGGCATTGACAGATTGCATGTTGCTTCGATTCTGCGTTACGTACTGTACTGTTTTTCGATCATCGCGGTTATTCAAGCTTTGGAACAGTGAGCATCTTAGTTGTTGCCAAGGTCCTCTCGATTGTCCTAGCAGTTTCGTCACAACGGCTGTTTTGGGGTTATGAGCGAAACTCCGCTAGGGTGATTGAGAGGACCGTGGTTATCGCCTGTTGTTGCAGGAGGCCGTGGTATATCAGCTGACGGCCATCGAGGTCCACCTGCTCCCACTACAGCGCCAAGTGAACCAGAGTCTGTCCCACCTGAAGACGATCCAGTACTACATCAACAACCAGGGCGCTCAGATCGCCCGACGTCGCACACGTGACTACACTGACCGTCTGCTGAGCTACCTGGGCCAATACCGCGCGCACGTGCTGGGCCAGGCCTTGCACATCGCTGCGCCGTGCCGCGCGCTGTGGGACGTGTTCCACGCCCTGCGCCTGCAGGCGTGCAGGCACCTGCTGGACCCGCTGGTAGGCATAACCCCTTGCACATCGCTGCGCCGTGCCGCGCGCTGTGGGACGTGTTCCACGCCCTGCGCCTGCAGGCGTGCAGGCACCTGCTGGACCCGCTGGTAGGCATAACCCCTTGCACATCGCTGCGCCGTGCCGCGCGCTGTGGGACGTGTTCCACGCCCTGCGCCTGCAGGCGTGCAGGCACCTGCTGGACCCGCTGGTAGGCATAACCCCTTGCACCTCGCTGCGCCGTGCCGCGCGCTGTGGGACGTGTTCCACGCCCTGCGCCTGCAGGCGTGCAGGCATCTGCTGGACCCGCTGGTAGGCATAACCCCTTGCACATCGCTGCGCCGTGCCGCGCGCTGTGGGACGTGTTCCACGCCCTGCGCCTGCAGGCGTGCAGGCACCTGCTGGACCCGCTGGTAGGCATAACCCCTTGCACATCGCTGCGCCGTGCCGCGCGCTGTGGGACGTGTTCCACGCCCTGCGCCTGCAGGCGTGCAGGCACCTGCTGGACCCGCTGGTAGGCATAACCCCTTGCACCTCGCTGCGCCGTGCCGCGCGCTGTGGGACGTGTTCCACGCCCTGCGCCTGCAGGCGTGCAGGCATCTGCTGGACCCGCTGGTAGGCATAACCCCTTGCACCTGCAGGCGTGCAGGCACCTGCTGGACCCTCTGGTAGGCATAACCCCTTGCACCTGCAGGCGTGCAGGCACCTGCTGGACCCGCTGGTAGGCATAACCCCTTGCACATCGCTGCACCGTGCCGCGCGCTGTGGGACGTGTTCCACGCCCTGCGCCTGCAGGCGTGCAGGCACCTGCTGGACCCTCTGGTAGGCATAACCCCTTGCACCTCGCTGCGCCGTGCCGCGCGCTGTGGGACGTGTTCCACGCCCTGCGCCTGCAGGCGTGCAGGCACCTGCTGGACCCGCTGGTAGGCATAACCCCTTGCACCTGCAGGCATGCAGGCACCTGCTGGACCCGCTGGTAGGCACAACCCCTTGCACATCGCTGCGCCGTGCCGCGCGCTGCGGGACGTGTTCCACGCCCTGCGCATGCAGGCGTGCGGGCACCTGCTGGACCCTCTGGTAGGCATAACCCCTTGCACCTGCAGGCGTGCAGGCACCTGCTGGACCCGCTGGTAGGCATAACCCCTTGCACATCGCTGCGCCGTGCCGCGCGCTGCGGGACGTGTTCCACGCCCTGCGCATGCAGGCGTGCAGGCACCTGCTGGACCCTCTGGTAGGCATAACCCCTTGCACCTGCAGGCGTGCAGGCACCTGCTGGACCCTCTGGTAGGCATAACCCCTTGCACCTGCAGGCGTGCAGGCACCTGCTGGACCCGCTGGTAGGCATAACCCCTTGCACATCGCTGCGCCGTGCCACGCGCTGTGGGACGTGTTCCACGCCCTGCGCCTGCAGGCGTGCAGGCACCTGCTGGACCCGCTGGTAGGCACAACCCCTTGCACCTGCAGGCATGCAGGCACCTGCTGGACCCGCTGGTAGGCATAACCCCTTGCACATCGCTGCGCCGTGCCGCGCGCTGTGGGACGTGTTCCACGCCCTGCGCCTGCAGGCCGCCTGCAGGCGTGCAGGCACTTGCTGGACCCGTTTGTAGGCACAACCCCTTGCACCTGCAGGCGTGCAGGCAACTGCTGGACCCTCTGGTAGGCATAACCCCTTGCACATCGCTGCGCCGTGCCGCGCGCTGTGGGACGTGTTCCACGCCCTGCGCCTGCAGGCGTGCAGGCACCTGCTGGACCCGCTGGTAGGCATAACCCCTTGCACATCGCTGCGCCGTGCCGCGCGCTGTGGGACGTGTTCCACGCCCTGCGCCTGCAGGCGTGCAGGCACCTGCTGGACCCGCTGGTAGGCACAACCCCTTGCACCTGCAGGCATGCAGGCACCTGCTGGACCCGCTGGTAGGCATAACCCCTTGCACATCGCTGCGCCGTGCCGCGCGCTGTGGGACGTGTTCCACGCCCTGCGCCTGCAGGCGTGCAGGCACCTGCTGGACCCGCTGGTAGGCATAACCCCTTGCACATCGCTGCGCCGTGCCGCGCGCTGTGGGACGTGTTCCACGCCCTGCGCCTGCAGGCGTGCAGGCACCTGCTGGACCCGCTGGTAGGCACAACCCCTTGCACCTGCAGGCGTGCAGGCACCTGCTGGACCCACATAGGCATAATCTATATTACACCTGCAGGCAACTGACACCTGGAGCAGAGAGCTCACGAGCTCTTGTGTAAACATGTAAACACATAACTCCAGAATGGTATCAATCACCTAACTAACGTCATGATCTGTGTTATTATTTTCTGGTATAGATTTGACCAATATAACCGCAGTCAATTTATGTTGAACGTATTTTTGGGGGCATTTACATAACATTTAAATTGTGCATTATTGAATTTGAATAGAGTATACAAGGAAGTAATGTAGCACAAAGGGTTCAAAATAAGAAAACTGTTCCAACTAGCTACGAAGGAAGCTGTGTTATTTAATAAAGTAAGTTAATAAATGCGCTTCAATAATAAAGTAAAGTCAATATTAGCACAGAGAAGAATATTGTGTTATAAAGAACACGTCTCCTCGTAGTTAAAGTATTCATTCCCTTTGTGTTAAGTGGTTTTCACATCTCTTCGACGCCTTCCTATTATATCACTATAGCGTAATGTTGTCTTAGGTGTTTGAAAGGAGCTTTCGGCTTTCAACGATGCACAAAGTTAAATAATTTTCAAGAACTAAAGAGGCCATATATGATATAGATGTCTGCATACACTGACTGTAAAATTGAGGGACAAACAATAAATATATGTGTATTATACTGCGTATGTGTATGCGTAAACAAACACACGCCCACTACCATTTCTTCACCCTATTGCCGGGGTCGAACTTTTCAAAACAGTACTCGCAGACATAGGGCCTACTACGAATTTCTAAGTTCTACATCACGTATTGTTGTTTTGTATTTTGTCGCTAAAACATAACTGTTTTCATTTGAATATCATGTAGAGTGTAGGCGCATAAAATGAAATAAGGTCTTCTTGTCGCGAGGACAAATGTTCTGGTTCCAGTAGAACAAACACAGACAGGAAGTGTTACTAAACTGAGCTCGCAGAGTTCCGGACAGAACTGCTGCTCTAAGAAGCTTCCAACTAATGATGTGACATCTTATAGTCCATTACTTAGGCCTGCCTAGGCCTGGCCCTGCATTATCGTGTGTGTGTGCAGTCTGCTTTTGTTGTAAAAACGAAGGTTATTTCCCCGTCAAATAAAGTTTTGTAGGCAATACGACCATTTATTTGCATATCAAACAATGTTTAGCTAAGTTTTCTTTATTTTAGTGACAAAATAATACATTACTTCAAACAACAAAGCAAGTTTACACTCTATCATCTGTTGTTTTCAAAACAGAACTGTTTGACGATCGCGATAGCATTTTCAAATCGCAAATTTGTTCGCTATTCATAGGTTGCACGTACGTCACATCTTTGCGCGTGGCGGCCACATTTGTGATCAAACTTTGACGTTGTCATGGAGAAACAATTGAAGACTGTTGTGGTAGAACACAGAAATTCATAGTTATTTCAAATCCAGCCTGTTTTTTAAATAAAATCGGTATGTGTGGTAATTTTTCATTTTTGTATTACTAACGTTTACCTTTAAACTATGCTTATTTATTAAATTTGAATAGTATTTGCCAATGATTTAGGATAGGTCCTCCTCAATTGTGTCGCAATCATGCGCAAATATGTATGCAGACGATTTAAAGATTTATCGCCCGGTGGGTACCGTACGTGACTGTTTACTTCTTCAAAAAGATATCGATTGTCTATCTGAATGGTGTTCGGTGTGGAAGCTTGACCTTAATGTTGATAAATGCAAAATAATTACGTTCACCAATAAAAGAAAACATGTAATTTCATTTCACTACATCTTAAATGATGTGGCCTTAGAAAGAGTGCAATCTATTCGAGATCTTGGTGTGGTGATGACTTACGACTTGTCTTTCAATAAACATCTAGATTCCATTACTCCAAAAGCATATAAGCTGCTTGGCCTCCTAAGGCGGAACTGTATTAAACATTTCAAAATGTCAACCACAAGAGGTTTGTATGTTGCCCTGGTTCGGCCACAGGTGGAGTATGCCAGCGCTGTCTGGAGCCCTTATCACGTCACCAAGATTGAGAGTATAGAGAAAGTACAGAAGGCGTACATAAAGATGATGTGTTTTAAACATTTTAAAGTTGAATTTCACAGGAGGGATTATTTGACGCATTGTTTTAATAATAAGATAATGACACTGGAAAACAGGCGCAAGCTACTGGATTGATCGTTTTTGTATAAAATAGCCAATAATCTGTTTGACACCCCACTGCTCAGCCATTTAGATTTCTTTGTACCACCTAGACCAACTAGAAGCCATCCGACATTCTATATATCTCAAAATAGGATAGATGTTTTAAAGTATTCTCCTCTTCGAAGGCTTCAGGCTGATTTTAACTCTTTGATAAATAACTCCAGTATTTTACTTGATTTATTCGATACCTGTTTTAGAAGATTTCGTTCCAACGTAATTCTGTCACTTTTACCTATGACTCGGCAGGCCTATTTATAGGGCTGCGTTGTTGGCAATGTTTGTGTAAAACTTGTTATGTAATGTTTACTGTTATATCTAATTATTGCTTTTTTTATGTGACTATACTAACGACAATATGTACTTATTTTCAGGTTTTATTAGATGAGCGTAGCGAAGCGGAGTGAATCTCTCCATACAACTCGATTGGCGCTTTGTCTGTGTGTGTGTATGTGTGTGTGTATGTATGTATGTATGTATGTGCGCTAAATTTTGTTCGTCGCGCACAGGTCAAACGGCTTGACGTATTTGGCTGAAATTTTCTGTCAACATTTGTGACTACTAAACTCGATGCTGTTAACATAACACGCAAAATTCGTCAAGATGCCAACCTACAAAAAATTAATTACTGAAAAACAAAAATTGTTTATTTATTTAATTAAATGAAAACTTACAAACGGATTTAAATATTGTTTCATTTGTAGATTAACATAAATAATACCAACACTTGACAAAAGTTTCAAAGTTGTAAGTTTATCCGCCATGTTATAAAAAAATATTGTTTATTTACTACAATAATTTCTTCATTTTTACAGTGTTCCACCGATATGATTCGCATTTGGAGACTATTGCAGTTAGACGTACATATGTTACACCAAACATAGCGGACGTAACAATACCTATGCACTTTTATTTGGAATTTCGATAGCTGTCATAAAATGGCTGCAATGACGTAAGATGCCAACCTACAAAAAATTAACAACTGAAACACATGTTTTGTTATTTATTTAATTAAATTAAAACTTACCAACCGATATAAATAATTTTGTATATGAAAGTCAACATCAATAGTACCAACACACGACAACAGTTTCAAAATTGTAGCTTTAACCGCTATGTTATAAACAAATATTGTTTATTTACGGCAGTAATTTTCTTCGTTTTTACAGTGTTCCACCGATATGATTCGCATTTGCGGACCATTGAAGTTAGATGCACATAGTATGCTGCCGAAATGGCTTACGCAGTCAGACCTTTCTCACTATGTATTTGGAATTTTGATAGCTATCATAGAATGGCTACAATGACGTGTTATATTTAATGACCTTCCCGGCAAACATGCAAATGTTAACAACGAACTTGGTCGACAAATTAAAAAGCTTTTATTATGATTTAAAAGCGGGTTATTGTATGATAAATTAATATTACATTTTAGATATAGTCTGTATCTACATTATGGATCTTTCCATACACTGATAGGTTTAATAGTTTATGAATTAGAGCCTATTGAGTAGACCACGGTCGAATGAAATTATGTGGAAATCCATCAACTTGAAGGTTTTAATTTCTTTAAAGAAAACTTGTTAACGGATTATAATAATATTTCGTGCATTTATTAGCAACATATCAAGAAATAATATACTTAAGTTATAAGGTTGTAACTTGATCCGCCATCTTGTAAAAAAATCATATGTTTATTGTAAAGGTATTTTTTTTTTTTTTTTTAGAGTAATATGATATGCAAATGATTCATTTGATTTGATACATTGAAAACAATCGCTCATCTGTCAACGCGGAGCGTTTTCCTAGTATTACACTAAAATGAATGTTGTCTTGTTTTGATGTATGTTGGTAACATGCACAGAGTGCTTTTGGCTTCTGGAGAACCAGTTTTCTCCTGCCACCGTGAATTCGATATATATGAAATTTTGCATAGTTTTCATTAGATGAGCGAAGCGAAGCGGAGTGAATCTCTCCATACAACTCGATCGGCGCTTTGTCTGTGTGTATGTATGTATGTATGTATGTCTGTATGTCTGTATGTGCGCTAAATTTTGTTCGTCGCGCACAGATCAAACGGCTTGACGTATTTGGCTGAAATTTTCGGGCAACGTTTGTCACCACTAAACTCGATGCTGTTAACATAACCAGCAAAATTCGTCAAGATGCCAACCAACAAAAAATTAATTACTGAAAAATAAAATGTGTTTATTTATTTAATTAAATAAAAACTTACATACCGATTTAAATAATGTTTCACTTTTAGATTCACATCAACGGTACCAACAGTTGACAAAAGTTTCAAAATTGTTAGTTTATCCGCCATGTTATAAAAAATATTGTTCATTTACTACAATAATTTCTTCATTTTTACAGTGTTCCACCGATATGATTCGCATTTGGGGACTATTGCAGTTAGATGTACATATATTACACCAAACATATCGTACGTAATAATACATGTTCATTTTTATTTGGAATCTCGATAGCTGTCGTAGAATGGGTACAATGACGTAAGATGCCAACCTACAAAAAATTAATCACTGAATAACATGTTTCTTAATTTATTGAATTAAATAAGCATTTTAACACGGATAAAAATAATGTTTTGTTTGTAGGTTCACATTATTGATACTAACATTCGACAATAGTTTCATAATTTTAGCTTTAACGGCCATGTTTAGATGAGCGTAGCGAAGCGGAGTGAATCTCTCCATACAACTCGATCGGCGCTTTGTCTGTGTGTATGTGTGTGTGTATGTATGTATGTGCGCTAAATTTTGTTCGTCGCGCACAGGTCAAACGGCTGGACGTATTTGGCTGAAATTTTCGGGCAACGTTTGTGACTACTAAACTCGATGCTGTTAACATAACCAGCAAAATTCGTCAAGATGACAACCTACAAAAAATTAATAACTGAAAAATAAAATTTGTTTATTTATTTAATTAAATGAAAACTTACCAAACGATTTAAATAATGTTTATCATGTAGGTTTACATAAACCGTACCAACAATTGACAATAATTTCAAAATTGTACGTTTATCCGCCATGTTATAAAAAAATATTGTTTATTTACAACAATAATTTCTTCATTTTTACAGTGTTCCGCCGATATGATTCGCATTTGCGGACTTTTGCAATTAAATGCACATAGTATACACCAAAAATAGCGTACGTAACAATACTTATGCACAATTATTTGGAATCTCGATAGCTGTCATAAAATGGCTACAATGACATAAGATGCCAACCTACAAAAAATTAACAACTGAAACACGTGTTTTGTTATTTATTTATTTAAATTAAAACTTACACACGGATATTAATGATTTTTTATATGTAGGTCCACATCAATACTACCAACACTCGACATTAGTTTCAGATATGTTGCTTTAACCGCCATGTTATAAACAAATATTGTTTATTTACGGCAGACATTTTCTTTGTTTTTACAGTGTTCCACCGATATGATTCGCATTTGCGGACCATTGAAGTTAGATGCACATAGTATGCTGCAGAAATGGCGTAGGGAGTCAGACCTTTCTCACTATGTATTTGGAATTTTGATAGCTGTCATAGAATGGCTACAATGGCGTGTTATGTTTTATGACTTTCACGGCAAAAATGCAAATGTTATCAACGAACTTGGTCGACAAATTAAAAAGCTTTTATTATGATTTAAAAGTGGGTTATTGTATGATTAATTAATACTTCATTTTAGATATAGTCTGTATCTACATTATGGAATTTTCCATACACTGATAGGTTTAATAGTTTATGAACTACAGTACGTACACCTCGGACAACGAACCAGAATTTCTGGCAAAAACCGGTTCTGAGCGATGACCATATTTTGTACAACCCTTGGGAATGCATCGCATTCATGTCAATATTCAAAGCTAGAAGATCGTTAAATCAGATTGCGGACTGTTGTATTCTGTTAAATACCCCGTGCTAGTTTTATTATTTTTGCTTCTGGTTTTACGTAATTTTCAATTATCACAATCGTTTTCTAAATACATTTATGCATATTGTCATCTTTTAATCGTCTTTATAGTAGGATTATGAAGAAACATATTATGTAATTCATGTATGCAGTATGCAAATCGTTTGATTCGCATTCTTCTAATAATAACGCTACAAGAAAAAATAAAAAAGTTTCAAGCTCGTGGTGTTCTGATCTATATCAAGGAATAAGTTTCCGAAACGTTAATTCAAATAAAACATTAATTTATATTTGGAATTTAGCTTTTACAGTTGTTCATGTAGCCAATTATGAAATTCTAGGAAATCAGTGAATGGAATGTAGCGCGAACGAGTCGGCCCAACTACCCCCCTAACGAGGGGTTTACAAACCAGGTAAAAATAAGCTCGACGCGGTGGATCGACTGGTTCGTTGTCCGAGGTGTCTCCACTTTAGAGCCTATTGAGTAGACCACGGTCGAATGAAATTATGCGGAAATCCATCAACTTGAAGGTTTTAATTTCTTTAAAGAAAACTTCTTAACGGATTTAAATAATATTTCGTGCATTTATTAGCAACATAATAAGAAATAATATACTAAAGTAATATGGTTGTAACTTGATCCGCCATCTTGTAAGAAAATCATATGTTTATTAAAAAGGTATTTTTTTTTTTAAAGAGTAATATGATATGCAAATGATTTATTTAATTCGATTCATTGAAAAAAATCGCTCATCTGTCAACGCAAAGCGTTTTCCTAGTATAAAAAAATATTGTTTATTTACGGAAGACATTTTCTTCATTTTTACAGTGTTCCACCGATATGATTCTCATTTGCGGACCATTGAAGTTAGATGCACATAGTATGCAGCAGGAATGGCGTGAACAGTCAGACCTTTCTCACTATGTATTTGGAATTTTGATAGCTATCATAGAATGGCTACAATGACGTGTTATGTTTTATGACTTTCACGGCAAAAATGCAAATGTTAACAACGAACTTGGTCGACAAATTAAAAAGCTTTTATTATGATTTAAAAGCGAGTTATTGTATGATTAAACAATATTTAATTTTAGATATAGTCTGTATCTATATTCTGGAACTTTTTATACACTGATTGGTTTAATAGTTTATGAATTACAGCCTATTGAGTAGACCACGGTCGAATGAAATTATGCGGAAATATATCAACTTGAAGGTTTTAATTTCTTTAAAGATAACTTAAATAATATTTCGTGCATTTATTAGCTACATATCGAGAAAAAATACACTTAAGTGATAAGGTCGTATCTTGATCCGCCATCTTGTAAAAAAATTATATAATTATTATAAAGGTATTTTTTTTAAAAAGAGTAATATGATATGCAAATGAAATGATGTATTTGATTTGATACATTGAATTAGTCGCTCATCTGGCAACGCGGAGCGTTTTCCTAGTTAGATGAGCGTAGCGAAGCGGAGTGAATCTCTCCATACAACTCGATCGGCGCTTTGTCTGTGTGTCTGTATGTATGTCTGTCTGTGCGCCAAATTTTGTTCGTCGCGCACAGGTCAAACGGCTTGACGTATTTTGCTGAAATTTTCGGGCAACATTCGTGACCACTAAACTCGATGCTGTTAACATAACCAGCAAAATTCGTCAAGATGCCAACCTACCAGAAAATAATTACTGAAAAACAAAATTTGTTTATTTATTTAATTAAATTAAAACTTACACACGGATTTTAATTTTGTTTCACTTGTAGGTTAACATCAATAGTCTCAACACTTGACAATAGTTTTAAAATTGTAAGTGTACCCGTCATGTCATAAAAAAATATTGTTTATTTACAACGATAATTTCTTCATTTTTACAGTGTTCCACCGATATCGTTCGCATTTGCGAATCTTTGCAGTAAGATGCACATAGTAAACATAAAAATAGCGTACGCAATCATAGCTTTCTCATTATTATTTGGAATGTCGATAGCTGTCTTAAAAAGGCTACAATGACGTAAGATGCCAACCTACAAAAAATTAACAACTGAAACACATGTTTTGTTATTTATTTAATTAAATTAAAACTTACACACCGATATAAATAATTTTTTATATGTGAGTTCACATCAATAGTACCAACACACGACAACAGTTTCAAAATTGTAGCTTCAACCGCCATGTTTTAAACAAATATTGTTTATTTACGGAAGTAATTTTTTTCGTTTTTACAGTGTTCCACCGATATGATTCGCATTTGCGGACCATTGAAGTTAGATGTACATAGTATGCTGCCGAAACGGCTTACGCAGTCAGACCTTTCTCACTATGTATTTGGAATTTTGATAGCTATCATAGAATGGCTACAATGACGTGTTATATTTAATGACGTTCACGGCAAACATGCAAATGTTAACAACGAACTTGGTCGACAACAAAAAAGCTTTTATTATGATTTAAAAGCGGGTTATTGTATGATTAATTAATATGAAATTTTTGATATAGTCTGTATCTACATTATGGAATTTTCCATACACAGATAGGTTTAATAGTTTATGAGTTAGAGCCTATTGAGTAGACCACGGTCGAATGAAATTATGCGGAAATCCATCAACTTGAAGGTTTTAATTTCTGTAAAGAAAACTTCTTAACGGATTTTAATAATATTTCGTGCATTTATTAGCAACATATCAAGAAAAAATATACTTAAGTTTTAAGGTTGTAACTTGATCCGCCATCTTGTAAAAAAATCATATTTTTATTAAAAAGGTATTTGGTTTTTTAAAAGAGTTATGATATGCAAATGATTTGTTTGATTTGATACATTGAAAAAAATCGCTCATCTGTCAACGCGGAGCGTTTTCCTAGTTTATTTGATTTGATACATTGAAATAAATCGCTTATCCGTCAACGCGGAGCGTTTTCCTAGTTAGTTATGACGACACAACTTTCTTTCCTACGGCGTCCGGACTATACAACTCGATCGGCGCTTTGTCTGTGCGTCTGTATGTCTGTATGTCTGTATGTGCGCTAAATTTTGTTCGTCGCGCACAGGTCAAACGGCTTGACGTATTTGGCTGACATTTTCGGGCAACGTTTGTGACCACTAAACTCGATGCTGTTAACATAACCAGCAAAATTCGTCAAGATGCCAACCTACAAAAAATTAATTACTGAAAAATAAAATTTGTTTATTTATTTAATTAAATAAAAACTTACAAACGGATTTTAATAATGTTTCACTTGTAGATTACTATCAACAGTACCAACACTTGAAAAAAGTTATAAAATTGTAAGTTTATCCGCCATGTTGTAAAAAAATATTGTTTATTTACTACAATAATTTCTTCTTTTTTACAGAGTTCCGCCGATATGATTCGCATTTGCGGAGTATTGCAGTTAGATGCACATAGTATACACCAAACATAGCGTACGTAACAATCCTTATGCACTTTCATTTAGAATTTCGATAGCTGTCATAGAATGGCTACAATGACGTAAGATGCCAACCTACAAAAAATTAACAACTGAAACACATGTTTTGTTATTTATTTAATTAAATTAAAACTTACACACCGATATAAATTATTTTTTATATTCAAGTCCACATCAATAGTACCAACACACGACAACAGTTTCAAAATCGTAGCTTCAACCGCCATGTTATAAACAAATATTGTTTATTTACGTAAGTAATTTTCTTCGTTTTTACAGTGTTCCACCGATATGATTCGCATCTGCGGACCATTGAAGTTAGATGCACATAATATGCTGCCGAAATAGCTTACGAAGTCAGACCTTTCTCACTATGTATTTGGAATTTTGATAGCTATCATAGAATGGCTACAATGACGTGTTATATTTAATAACGTTCACGGCAAACATGCAAATGTTAACAACGAACTTGGTCGACAAATTAAAAAGCTTTTATTATGATTTAAAAGCAAGTTTTTGTATGATAAATTAATATAACATTTTAGATGTAGTCTGTACCTACATTATGGAACTTTCCATACACTAATAGGTTTAATAGTTTATGAATTAGAGCCTATTGAGTAGACCACGGTCGAATGAAATTATGCGAAAATCCATCAACTTGAAGGTTTTAATTTCTTTAAAGAAAACTTTTTAACGGATTTTAATAATATTTCGTGCATTTATTAACTACATATCAAGAAATAATATATTTAAGTTATAAGGTTGTAACTTGATCCGCCATGTTGTAAAAAATCATATGTTTATTATAAAGGTATTTTTTTTTATAGAGTAATATGATATGCAATTGATTTATTTGATTTGATACATTGAAAAAAATCGCTCATCTGTCAACGCGGAGCGTTTTCCTAGTTAGATGAGCGCAGCGAAGCGGAGTGAATCTCTCCATACAACTCGATCGGCGCTTTGTCTGTGTGTATGTATGTATGTCTGTATGTCTGTATGTCTGTGCGCTAAATTTTGTTCGTCGCGCACAGGTCAAACGGCTTGACGTATTTGGCTGAAATTTTCGGTCAACATTTGTGAGTACTAACTCGATGCTGTTAACATAACCAGCAAAATCCATCAAGATGCCAACCTACAAAAAATTAATTACTGAAAAACAAAAATCGTTTATTTATTAAATTAAATGAAAACTTACAAACGGATTTTAATGATGTTTCACTTGTAGATTATCATCAACGGTATTAACACTTGACAATAGTTTCAATATTGTAAAATCATCCGCCATGTTATAAAAAAATATTGTTTTTTTACGGTAATAATGTTTTCATTTTTACAGTGTTCCACCGATATCATTCGTATTTGCGGATCTTTGCAGTTAGACGCACATAGTATACACAAAAATAGCGTACGCAATCATACCTTTCTCAAAAATATTTGGAATCTTGATAGCTGTCACAAAAAGGCTTCCATTACGTAAGATGCCAACCTACAAACAATAAGTTACTGAAAAACATGTTTTTTAATTTATTTAATTTAATTAAAACTTACACACGGATATAAATGAGTTTTTGCATATAGGTCCACATCAATAGTAGTAACACTCGACAATAGTTTCAAAATTGTAGCTTTAACCGCCATGTTGTAAAAAAATATTGTTTATTTACGGTAAATTTTTTTTCATTTTTACAGTGTTCCACCGATATGATTCGCATTTGCGGACCATTGAAGTTAGATGCACATAGTATGCTGCAGGAATGGCGTAGGGAGTCAGACCTTTCTCACTATGTATTTGGAATTTTATTAGCTTGCATAGTATGGCTACAATGACGTGTTATGTTTTATGACTTTCACGGCAAAAATAAAAATGTTAACAACGAACTTGGTCGACAAATTAAAAAGCTTTTATTATGAATTAAAAGCGGGTTATTGTATGATAAATTAATATAACATTTTAGATATAGTCTGTATCTACATTATGGAACTTTCCATACACTGATAGGATTAATAGTTTATGAATTAGAGCCTATTGAGTAGACCACGGTCGAATGAAATTATGCGGAAATCCATCAACTTGAAGGTTTTCATTTCTTTAAAGAAAACTTCTTAACGGATTTAAATAATATTTCGTGCATTTATTAGCAACATATCAAGAAATAATATGATCAAGTAATAAGGTTGTAACTTGATCCGCCATGTTGTAAAAAAACCATATGTTTATTATAAAGGTATTTTTTTACATTAAAGAGTAATTAGATGAGCGTAGCGAAGCGTAGTGAATCTCTCCATACAACTCGATCGGCGCTTTGTCTGTGTGTCTGTATGTATGTCTGTCTGTATGTGCGCCAAATTTTGTTCGTCGCGCACAGGTCAAACGGCTTGACGAATTTTGCTGAAATTTTCGGGCAACATTTGTGATTACTAAACTCGATGCTGTTAACATAACCAGAAAAATTCGTCAAGATGCCAACCTACAAAAAATTAATTACTGAAAAATAAAATTTGGTTATTGATTTAATTAAATGAAAACTTACCAACGGATTTAAATGATGTTTCACTTGTAGATAATAATCAACAGTACCAACGCTTGACAAAAGTTTCAAAATTGTAAGTTTATCCGCCCTGTTATAAAAAAATATTGTTTATTTACTACAGTAATTTCTTCATTTTTACAGTGTTCCACCGATATGATTCGCATTTGGGGACTATTGCAGTTAGATGTACATATGTTACACCAAACATAGCGTACGTAGTTATACATATTCATTTATATTTGGAATCTCGATAGCTGTCATAGAATGGGTACAATGACGTAAGATGCCAACCTACAAAAAATTAATAACTGAATAACATGTTTTTTAATTTATTGAATTAAATAACCATTTGCACACGGATAAAAATAATTTTTTTCTTGTAGGTTCACATCAATGATACTAACACTCGACAATAGTTTCAAAATTGTAGCTTTAACGGCCATGTTATAAACAAATATTGTTTATTTACGGCAGACATTTTCTTCATTTTTACAGTGTTCCGCCGATATGATTCGCATTTGCGGACCATTGAAGTTAGATGCACATAGTATGCTGCCGAAATGGCTTACGCAGTCAGACCTTTCTCACTAATTATTTGGAATTTTGGTAGCTATCATAGAATGGCTACAATGACGTGTTATGTTTAATGACTTTCACGGCAAAAATGCAAACGCTAACAACGAACTTGGTCGACAAATTAAAAAGCTTTTATCATAATTTAAAAGCGGGTTATTGTATGATTAAACAATATTACATTATAGATATAGTCTATATCTACATTATAGAACTTTCCATACACTGATAGGTTTAATAGTTTATGAATGAGAGCATATTGAGTAGACCACGGTCGAATGAACAAATGCGGTGATCCATTGAAAAATCAACTTGAAGGTTTTAATTTATTTAAATAAAACTTCTCAACGGATTTAAATAATATTTCGTGCAATTATTAGCAACATATCGAGAAATAATGAACACAAATTCTAAGATTGTAACTTAAACCGCCATCTTGTAAACAAGAATTTTGTTTATTTTAAAGGTTTTTTTTTAAGAGTAATATGATATTCAAGAGATTTGTTTGATTAACAAAAAAAATCGCTCATCTGGCAACGCGGAGCGTTTTCCTAGTTAGATGAGCGTAGCGAAGCGGAGTGAATCTTTCCATACAACTCGATCGGCGCTTTGTCTGTGTGTACGTATGTATGTATGTATGTGCGCTAAATTTTGTTCGTCGCGCACAGGTCAAACGGCTTGACGTATTTGGCTGAAATTTTCGGGCAACGTTTGTGACTACTAAACTCGATGCTGTTAACATAACCAGCAAAATTCGTCAAGATGCCAACTTACAAAAAATTAATTACTGAAAAATAAAATTTGTTTATTTATTTAATAAAATGAAAACTTACAAACGGATTTTAATGATGTTTTACTTGTAAGTTCACATCAACGGTCCCAACACTTGACAACAGTTTCAAAATTGTAAGAATATCCGCCATGTTTTAAAAAAATATTGTTTATTTACGACATTACTTTCTTCATTAATACAGTGTTCCACCGATATGATTTGCATTTGCGGACTATTACAGTTAGACGCACATAGTATACACCAAACATAGCGTGCGTAACCATACCTATGCACTATTATTTGGAATTTCGATAGATGTCATAGAATGGCTACAATGACGTAAGATGCCAACCTACAAAAAATTAACAACTGAAACACATGTTTTGTTATTTATTTAATTAAATTAAAACTTACACGCCGATATAAGTACTTTTTTTATATGTAAGTTCACATCAATAGTACCAACACTCGACAACAGTTTCAAAATTTCAGCTTTAACCGCCATGTTGTAAAAAAATATTGTTTATTTTCAGCTATATCTGGCTTCATTTTTACAGTGTTCCACCGATATGATTCGCATTTGCGGACCATTGAAGCTAGATGGACATAGTATGCTGCCGAAATGGCTTACGCAGTCAGACCTTTCTCACTATGTATTTGGAATTTTGATAGCTGTTATAGAATGGCTACAATGACGTGTTATGTTTTATGACTTTCACGGCAAACATGCAGAAAATAACAACAAACTTGGTCGACAATTTAAAAAGCTATTATTATAGTTTAAATGCGAGTTATTGTTTAATAAAACAATATTACATTTTAGATATAGTCTGTATCTACATTATGGAACTTTCCATACACTGATAGGTTTAATAGTTTATGAATTAGAGCCTATTGAGTAGACCACGGTCGAATGAAATTATGCGGAAATCCATCAACTTGAAGGTTTTAATTTCTTTAAAGAAAACTTCGTAACGGATTTAAATAATATTTCGTGCATTTATAAGCAACATATCGAGAAATAATATACACAAGTAATTAGGTTGTTACTTGCTCCGCCATCTTGTAAAAAAATCATATGTTCATTATAAAGGTATTTTTTTTTTAAAAAGAGAAATATGATATTGAAAAGATTTGTTTGCTTTAAAACATTGAACCAACTCGCTCATCTGGCAACGCGGAGCGTTTTCCTAGTTATTAGATGAGCGTAGCGAAGCGGAGTGAATCTCTCCATACAACTCGATCGGCGCTTTGTCTGTGTGTATGTGTGTGTGTATGTATGTATGTGCGCTAAATTTTGTTCGTCGCGCACAGGTCAAACGGCTTGACGTATTTGGCTGAAATTTTCGGGCAACGTTTGTGACTACTAAACTCGATGCTGTTAACATAACCAGCAAAATTCGTTAAGATGCCAACCTACAAAAAATTAATAACTGAAAAATAAAATTTGTTTATTTATTTAATTTAATTAAAACTTACCAACGGATTGAAATAATGTTTATCATGTAGGTTAACATAAACCGTACCAACAATTGACATTAATTTCAAACTTGTACGTTTATCCGCAATGTTATAAAAAAATATTGTTTATTTACAACAATAATTTCTTCATTTTTACAGTGTTCCGCCGATATGATTCGCATTTGCGGACTTTTTCAATTAGATGCACATAGTATACACCAAAAATAGCGTACGTAACAATACTTATGCACTATTATTTGGAATCTCGATAGCTTTCATAAAATGGCTACAATGACATAAGATGCCAACCTACAAAAAATTAACAACTGAAACACGTGTTTTGTTATTTATTTATTTAAATTAAAACTTACATACGGATATTAATGATTTTTTATATATAGGTACACATCAATACTACCAACACTCGACATTAGTTTCAAAATTGTAGCTTTAACCGCCATGTTATAAACAAATATTGTTTATTTACGGCAGATATTTTCTTCATTTTTACAGTGTTCCACCGATATGATTCGCATTTGCGGACCATTGAAGTTAGATGCACATAGTATGCTGCAGAAATGGCGTAGGGAGTCAGCCCTTTCTCACTATGTATTTGGAATTTTGATAGCTATCATAGAATGGCTACAATGACGTGTTATGTTTTATGACTTTCACGGCAAAAATGCAAATGTTAACAACGAACTTTGTAGACAAATAAAAAAGCTTTTATTAAAATTTAAAAGCGGGTTATTGTTTGATAAAACAATAATACATTTTACATGTAGTCTATATCTACATTATGGAACTTTCCATACACTGATAGGTTTAATAGTTTATGAATGAGAGCCTATTGAGTAGACCACGGTCGAATGAAATTATGCGGAAATCCATCAACTTGAAGGTTTTATATTCTTCAAAGAAAACTTTTAAACGGATTTGAATAATATTTCGTGCATCTATTAGCAACATATCAAGAAATAATATACTTAAGTAATAAGGATGTAACTTGATCCGCCATCTTGTAAAAAAATCATATGTTTATTATAAAGGTATTTTTATTTTTTTTAAGAGTAATATGATATGCAAATGATTTATTTGATTTGATACATTGAAAAAAATCGCTCATCTGGCAACGCGGAGCGTTTTCCTAGTTAGATGAGCGTAGCGAAGCGGAGTGAATCTTTCCATACAACTCGATCGGCGCTTTGTCTGTGTGTACGTATGTATGTATGTATGTATGTCTGTATGTATGTATGTATGTGCGCTAAATTTTGTTCGTCGCGCACAGGTCAAACGGCTTGACGTATTTGGCTAAAAATTTTGGGCAACGTTTGTGACCACTAAACTCGATGCTGTTAACATAACCAGCAAAATTCGTCAAGATGCCAACCTACAAAAAATTAATAACTGAAAAATAAAATTTGTTTATTTATTTAATTAAATGAAAACTTACTAACGGATTTAAATAATGTTTCACTTGTAGATTGACATCAACGGTACCAACATTTGACAAAAGTTTCAAAATTGTAAGTTCATCCGCCATGTTATAAAAAAATATTGTTTATTTACTACAATAATTTCTTCATTTTTACAGTGTTCCAGCGATATGATTCGCATTTGCGAACTATTGCAGTTAGATGCACAAAGTAAACACAAAAATACCGTACGCAATCATACCTTTCTCATTATTATTTGGAATCTCAATAGCTGTAATAGAATGGCTACAATGACGTAAGATGCCAACCTACAAAAAATTAACAACTGAAACACATGTTTTGTTATTTATTTAATTATATTAAAACTTACACACCGATATAAATAATTTTTTAAATGTAAGTCTACATTGATAATACTAACACTCGACAACAGTTTCAAAATTGTAGCTTTAACCGCCATGTTATAAACAAACATTGTTTATTTAAAGCAGTAATTTTCTTCGTGTTTACAGTGTTCCACCGATATGATTCGCATTTGCGGACCATTGAAGTTAGATGCACATAGTATGCTACCGAAATGGCTTACGCAGTCAGACCTTTCTTACTAAGTATTTGGAATTTTGATATCAATCATAGAATGGCTACAATGACGTGTTATATTTAATGACCTTCACGGCAAACATGCAAATGTTAACAAAGAACTTGGTCGACAAATTAAAAAGCCTTTATTATGATTTAAAAGCAGGTTATTGTATGATTAATTAATATTACATTTTAGATATAGTCTGTATCTACATTATGGAGTTTTCGATACACTGATAGGTTTAATAGTTTATGAATTAGAGCCCATTGAGTAGACCACGGTCGAATGAAATTATGCGGAAATCCATCAACTTGAAGGTTTTAATTTCTTTAAAGAAAACTTCTGAACGGATTTAAATAATATTTCGTGCATTTATTAGCAACATATCAAGAAATAACATACTTAAGTTATAAGGTTGTTACTTGATCCGCCATCTTGTAAAAAAATCATATGTTTATTATAAAGGTATTTTTTTTTTAAAAGAGTAATATGATATGCATATGATTTATTTGATTTGATACATTAAAAATCTCGCTCATCTGTCAACGCGGAGCGTTTTCCTAGTATGATATGCAAATGATTTATTTGATTTGATACATTGAAAAAACTCGCTCATCTGGCAACGCGGAGCGTTTTCCTAGTTTATTTGATTTGTTACATTGAAAAAAATCGCTCATCTGTCAACGCGGAGCGTTTTCCTAGTTAGATGAGCGTAGCGAAGCGGAGTGAATCTCTCCATACAACTCGATCGGCGCTTTGTCTGTGTGTATGTCTGTATGTATGTCTGTATGTATGTGCGCTAAATTTTGTTCGTCGCGCACAGGTCAAACGGCTTGACGTATTTGGCTAACAATTTCGGTCAACATTTGTGACAACTAAACTCGATGCTGTTAACATAACCAGCAAAATTCGTCAAGATACCAACCTACAAAAAATTAATAACTGAAAAATAAAATTTGTTTATTTATTTAATTAAATGAAAACTTACCAACGGATTTAAATAATGTTTATCATGTAGGTTTACATAAACCGTACCAACAATTGACAATAATTTTAAAATTGTACGTTTATCCGCCATGTTATAAAAAAATATTGTTTATTTACAACAATAATTTCTTCATTTTTACAGTGTTCCGCCGATATGATTCGCATTTGCGGACTTTTGCAATTAAATGCACATAGTATACACCAAAAATAGCGTACGTAACAATACTTATGCACCATAATTTGGAATCTTGATAGCTGACATAAAATGGCTACAATGACATAAGATGCCAACCTACAAAAAATTAACAACTGAAACACGTGTTTTGTTATTTATTTATTTAAATTAAAACTTACACACGGATATTAATGATGTTTTATATGTAGGTCCACATCAATACTACCAACACTCGACAATAGTTTCAAAATTGTTGCTCTAACCGCCATGTTATAAACAAATATTGTTTATTTAAGGCAGACATTTTCTTCATTTTTACAGTGTTCCACCGATATGATTCGCATTTGCGGACCATTGAAGTTAGATGCACATAGTATGCTGCAGAAATGGCGTAGGGAGTCAGACCTTTCTCACTATATATTTGGAATTTTGATAGCTGTCATAGAATGGCTACAATGGCGTGTTATGTTTTATGACTTTCACGGCAAAAATGCAAATGTTAACAACGAACTTTGTAGACAAATAAAAAAGCTTTTATTATAATTTAAAAGCGGGTTATTGTATGATAAAACAATAATACATTTAACATATAGTCTATATCTACATTATGGAACTTTCCATACACTGATAGGTTTTATAGTTTATGAATGAGAGCCTATTGAGTAGACCATGGTCGAATTAAATTATGCGGAAATCCATTGAAAAATCAACTTAAAGGTTTTAATTTATTTAAAGAAAACATCTTAACGGATTTAAATAATATTTCGTGCATTTATTAGAAACATATCGAGAAATAATATACACAAGTAATAAGGTTTTTACTTGCTCCGCCATTTTGTAAAAAAATCATATGTTTATTATAAAGTTTTTTTTTTTTTTAAGAGAAACATGATATTCAAAAGATGTGTTTGCTTTAAAACATTGAACCAACTCGCTCATCTGGCAACGCGGAGCGTTTTCCTAGTTATATTTACACTGGTGGAATCATTTGTATTCTGTTGTAAATAAAGGCATTATTATTATTATTATTATGGCCGCTGTGACGTCACGTGGGAACTATGAATTGATTATCTAACTTCTCAATAAAGTGTATTGTTCTTCGGGGTGGAGAGTGAATGTGTTTAGTTTAACTTTTGTAATTGCAAGGTAAATATTGAGGTAAATATGCATCAAGTGAATCTCAAACAATATGATAGTAACTGTTACGTCGAACATTATTATAGTTTTTAGTTATTTTAGTTTTTCTTTAAAACAGTAATTTTAATCAACATTGTCTTTTTGTCACATTTTTAAATTGTCATTTTGTATGTGTTATTTGATTTGTCTCCTACTTGCACCCTCTCTCGCTAGAGGGTGTAAGCATGTTCAGATTGAAAGCAGATGTCTTGAGGTTGGGCCTGGCTTGCGGCGGCATTCCCGTCCAAGTTTTGGCTTCACCCACCCTCAGTGGTCATTCAGTGCGCGTGAAACTCTAACACGATGTAGTTCGTCACGCCATTCATCCGGTCTAAGACAACCTCTTTGCACCATTCTTCTACGTTTGTCAAGTGTGTTTTGTGTTTGTTGTTTCTTATATATTATTTGCTCATTCATTTCAACATTTCATTTTATGTATGTGCGTTTTTATGTATTATAAGTAAAGGTGTAAGACAACCAGCAACCGACCGTGGTTCATTTCATTAAATTCTTGACTAGAGAAACTTTGTGTCGAAATGTATTTATTTATATTTTCGTGTACATAAATTTGGTCCTCCGGCACCGGGTCGGTTACTGTGTCTTACCATCGTCATTTCATGTTTATAACTAGTGGATATTTTATTGTGTGGAAATGAACTTTTCGCGCGGGAATGTGAATGAGCGAGTGACGCGTGGAGTGATGGCAAGCTAGCCTACCCGCGCATTCGCAAGAGCGCGTCCTCTTGCCCCGCCAGCCTGTCGCCTAGATCTACCCCCGAGCCACGCAGCCGCACAGCTAAGCCTGGAACAAGGTCAACGAGCCCAGTGGCGGAGCGCAAGGGTCTTCTCGCGCGGCTTGAGGATTCGACGCCAGGCAGCACCTGCGTCAACCTCCAACATGATATTATTGTCACAAGGTTAGCATTTCCTTCTCTTTACCTTTCATTTCCCTAAGTTTATACAGGTAGAGGCTGGACGAAATGGATACGGAAAAAAGGAAAGGACTAATTAATAAAAGAGCATCTTGTAAAGCAGCCCTTTCAAGACTGCAAACCTTCCTAGAATCATTTAACGCAGAAACGCAAAACAAGTTGGATTTAAAGGTGAGATATGATAAGATCTCAACCATTTGGGACAACTACACCAAATACCAAGACGAGTTAGAATTTGAAGACGACGGCGGCAACCATGCCCCAGATCGGGAGGTATTTGAAGGCCAGTACTATAGCGTCCAATCTAAGTACTTACAGCTTCTTGAACCCCCAGCTGAAGCAAATTCCAATGGTTTACGATCAGCTGGTGGGTCCACCTCAAATGGTTCAGACAGTGAGCGTGGCCTACACATAAAGCTCCCCACAATAAGCCTGCCCAAGTTTGCAGGGAATGTAGAACAATGGCTGCACTTCAAAGACACATTTGAAGCTCTGATAATTGATAACTGTCAACTCTCAAACATACAAAAGTTTCATTATCTGCTCTCATCAATCGAAGGAGAGGCTCATCAACTGGTACAAAACCTGCCTATCACTAATGATAACTTTCAAATAGCGTGGCAGTTGGTGACACGTAGGTATCACAATACCAAGTTGATAGCCTCTACACATGTGAGGCAATTACTCCATGTACCTTCTATTACCAAGGGTTCTGGAGCTAATCTCCGAAGTCTAATAAATGTAGTTCAGGCAAATGTTCATGCACTGAATGCATTAGGTATAACCATTCCATTGCATGAAGTCCTACTAAATCAAATCATCTATGAACGAATAGACGTAGACACCCGTAAGGAGTGGGAACTTCACTCAGAATCGGATGAAATGCCGACTTTTGAATCACTGATCAACTTTTTAGAAAGAAAATGCAAGGCATTTGAAAGTATATCGACTTCAAATGAACCTAAAGCACAGAACAAACCAAACAATACCAATAATAAATCTACGCCTAAGGCACAACATGCCTATGTAGCTGTTAACAAAAAGTGTATTCTGTGTTCAGAATCTCATGCCTTGTACAGATGTTCCCAATTTGCACAAATGGCCTCACAACAACGCTTCACGCTTGCTAAACAACACAAGCTTTGTTTCAATTGTTTAATTCCTTTTGTTGCCAACCATGAGTGTTCGACACATCACTGTCGCAAGTGCAACAGAAAGCACCACACCATGCTGCATTTGGAAAATCCGCCATCACAAATGACAGCAGATACAAATGAGTCACTTCCTACACAAGCTTCAGGTCAGGAAGCTCAACCTACTGCTCGTAAGACCTACTGTACCTTCAACGACAAGGTACAGTCGCAGGTCTTACTAGGCACAGCAGTAGTTACAGTAAAGAACAAACATGGACAGTACATCCATTGCAGAGCACTGCTTGATTCTGCATCCCAGATCAACTTTGTTACTGAAGCATTAGTTCAAAAACTACAGCTGAAGAAGTCAAAACAGCATGTGCCAATACAAGGCATCAATGAGGTTAATGCCGAAACGACACACACTGTTTCACTTAACCTCAAGTCAAGGGTGAGTAATTACACAACCACCATTGACTGTGCAGTACTTCCTCGCATAACAGGTACAATGCCTGCTGAATTTCTAAACTCTGACAGTTGGGGAATTCCCAAAGACATGGTCTTGGCTGACGACCACTTCAATCAACCTGGAACTATTGACTTGCTTATAGGAGCACACGTCTTTTATGAAATTTTGCGCCCTGAAAAGCTCACGAAACCGGGCAACTACCCAATCCTACAAGACACTGAGCTTGGCTGGACGATTGCTGGCAAAACACCTGCTATGTTGCCAACTCAATCGCCGCAGCACGTTCACTTTGTGCGTAGTAATACTTCACTAGAAGCTCAAGTACAACGCTTTTGGGAAATCGAATCTATAGGCCATGAGAAACCAGTTTTGTCTCCGGAACAACAACAGTGCGAAACACACTTCTCCGAGCACACGACTCGACATACAGATGGCAGGTTTATTGTCAAACTTCCCACGAAGGTCGACCCCAAGGTACTTGGGAATTCCGAATTCATTGCGAAGCGGCGACTCGCTCAAATTGAAGGGCGTCTGAAAAACAACCATCAACTACAGGCTCAATATCACAGCTTCATGGATGAGTATCAAACCATGAACCACATGGAACAAGTGGACATAGATACCGCGGAAAATGGTCCTTCCTTTTATTTGCCGCATCATCCTGTGTTCAAAACATCTAGCACTACGTCGACTCGAGTAGTGTTCGATGCAAGCGCCAAATCATCAAGCGGCGTGTCATTAAATGACATACTTCATACCGGACCTACCATCCAACAAGATTTGTACTCAATTGTGCTACGATTCCGCACACACAACATTGCAATCGTGGCGGACATTGAAAAAATGTACAGGCAAATCTTGGTTCATCCTGATGACCAAAATCTGCAACGAATTCTTTGGCGTGAATCACCCAAAGAAGAAGTTAAGACATTCAAGCTAACAACAGTCACTTACGGAACGACATGTGCGCCATATCTTGCGACAAGATGTCTGCACCAGGTCGGCGTTGACAACGAAGTAAGTGCTCCAAGGACTTCCAGAATTATCAAAGAAGATTTCTATGTAGATGACTTGTTAACTGGCTGCTCCACCCGGTCCGTTGAAGAGGCTAAACACATCTACAATGAGGTTTCCATCTCACTCAAGAAAGCAGGATTTCCTCTACGTAAATGGTCCTCGAATGCGACCGCACTACTTGAAATAATCCCAGAAGAACTACGAGAAAACAAAGGGCTTCTATCATTAGACAATGAGGAAAATGTCAGTACCCTCGGATTGCTATGGGATCCAAAGACAGACCAATTCCACTTGAAAACTTACAGTCCCGGTCTGTCAATCGAACATTCTAGTCATACCAATGTGATAGCAAATGCTACCAAGAGAAGAGTATTGTCCACTGTTGCGTCAATATTCGATCCTTTCGGTCTTGTTAGTCCCATTGTCATTAGATGTAAAATATTCTTGCAAAACCTCTGGCAAGAACAGATTGGATGGGACGAGCCACTTGCAGCAACACTGCAAACAGAATGGATACGCTTATGCAAGGAGCTTCCTTTGATCAGCGATATCAAAATACCTCGGAATGCACTGCGCGGTGATGTAGCCACCATGTCCTCGGTGAGCATTACGCCTTGCACAGCCAATGGGCTACCACACAATGTGGCCACGACTGAGCTAGTTCTCGGTCAGGGGAGGAGGCTACGGGGGTTAGGTTGGTCGGGGGCGTTGCTGGTGGGGGGTGCTTGCTCTGTATTTCTGGGGTGAGTAGTCTCTGCGAGTAGGGTTTCCGGCTGCCCTGCCTTTACGGGTCTTTACTCTCCTAGCCCATGGTTCACCTTCACGCGGTGTGGCTGTTAAGGTCGACAGCGAGGGAGGCGGGGGTGATTGTTGGCTAGTGCATATGATCCCCCAAATCCTTACGTCGGCCGAACTAAGAACCGGGTGGGGCTTGCCTTAATTGGCTGGTCCTAGCAGAAGGAAAACTGCTTGGTTAAACCCGCCAAACCTAATAGGTTGGGAACTAGGCCTAGAGGTTCATTGTCCGAAGGCGTAATTTAGCGGTCTTACTAGCCATCCCCCCGGGAACCTGGCGCACCCGGGGGTCTAGAAGCCTTGCTCAGGTAAGATGCTCTGTCTGAGTCGACATGATAATTCATCAATACTCGTGGGATCACAAATGAATAAAGAAAAAACCAAAAACAAACCTGATAAACGAAAAGACGACGCAAGCATTACCTCGGACTCTGAATTGGATACAGCACTTGATAGTGAAACGTCAACGGGAGACCCTTTTCAGAGAAGTCTTACTACCTTACGCACTCCGCAAAAAGAAAGCAGAGTGTCGGGTAAGAAAGTACGTAAGGTAAAGAATGATGGACATACAAAAGGAGGCATTGATGACCTCAAAAAGTGGAAAAACGATATCCTTACAACGATCACCTCTGACTCCAGAATGGTGTCTGGAAATAAGTCTGCATGCTGCAAACTGATAAAAAAGTATGATGAGATAGTGCAAGATATAATACTAGAAAACATCAAATTAAAAGCAGAAAGGGATGAACGGGTCAAATGCTCCAAAGAATTGGAAGCAGCAACTGAAAACATGAACAAGGCGAAAGAAGATTACAAATCAGAGAAGTTTGAGCTCGCCAAGGCGTCAAACAGGATAAAAGAACTGTGTGTTGGACAACAAGCGCACATGCAAAGGACTGAGGAATTACAAGCTGGTGTGCATACCATTGTGCATGATATGGAGCAACTGAAAGGTAAACTAGCTGAGTTTACAAATAGAATGGATGTGACTGTTAAGGCAGTGGAAAATACTGGTATTACATATGCCAGTATTGTAGCTAAACAAGTTCATACAGAAGATCAAGAGAGGAGATTCAACCCCCCTGAGAATAGGGGTAAGAAAAACAAGGTAATCTTCATAAAGGACAATGAGAACACCGGAGATAAAAGAAGCAGTGAGGCAATAAGGAAGATAGCGATATCTTCCTTCAAGTCTGAATTCAAAAAGATGAAAATTAGAAACCTTAGAGAAATCAGGGACAATGGGATCGTACTTGAAGTTGATCCTGATCAGGATCTAACGAATCTTACAGGGAGTGCGAAATTGGAAGAAAACGGTCTGCGAATAGAGACACTCAAGAAAAAGAGACCTAAATTACTTATATACGATGTGCCAGTAAAGGCAGAAAATGAAGATATATTGAAAGAGATGTATGAACGAAATTTCGAGAATGCAGGAACCTATGAAGACTTTGAGGAAAATGTTCAAGTCAATTTCACACAGAAAAGCAAGAATAATGAGAAAGGGAAAAATGTAATTATAGAAATGTCACCGACACTGTTTCGACAGGCGTTGAACCAAGGAAGACTGTATTTGGGCTACCGTTCACATAAAGTGGTGGAATTCCTGATTGCCACGAAATGCTACAGGTGTTTAGGCTACGGGCACATCGCCAAACATTGCAACGAAGATGCAAACATTTGTGGTCACTGTGGAAGGACGGGACATGACACCAAGGACTGTGATAAAAAGACGGAACAAGCAAGATGCATAAATTGCAACATAGCGAAGAAAAATGATAGACATAGCCACAAAGACCCTGACTGCCCTGAACACAAAAGAGCATTAGAAATTGCCCGTAACAGAATCGACTATGGCTAGTCAACGAAATAGTACGAAATTGAGACTAATCCAAATCAACGGACAGCGATCTATGACGGTGGCAAACCAAATTAAAAAATATGCAGATGAAAATGCAGTTGACGTCATAATGGTACAAGAACCTTACAACTACAAAGGCAAAGTCAAAGGCTACGGGGCAGCTTGTAGAATTGTGGCAAATGAAGACCTTGAGGCGAACGCTTCAGCTGCTTTAATAATTAGGAATAGACAAGTAGTCGTCACCAGAATAAATGAGGTATGTACATCGCACGTTGCGTGTGCATTAATAAAAGGAAGCTTCGGTGAGATAGCGATTGCATCACTTTATTTCCAAGATGGACATGAAATTGAAGATTATATTCTACAGCTGGAAAGGGTGGTTCATAAACTCGCATCCAAAAACCTGATATTGGGACTGGACGCAAATGCGGACTCCTTCCTATGGTTTGGAAAGCATATAGATAGAAGGGGAGAAGCCTTAGAAGAATGTATCCATGCTCATCGGCTGAATGTAATGAATGAAGCCAGCGACCTCTTCACATTTAGTACAGTCAATGGAGAATCAAACATCGATATTACTCTCACAAACAACTTTAGGTACGGTCAAATATCTAACTGGAGGATTATAGAAGATGGTTGCGATAGTGATCACAGAATAATTAGTTATGAGTACACAAACAATGATGTAGAGGTAACAGAAGAAATCAAATCCAAGAGATTCAATGTTCGTAACGCCAGGTGGGACGTTTTTGAAAATGAACTGGCTAAACGCATTGGAAATTGGAACGCCACACTATCAGGTGGGGCTGTGGAGATGGTCAGATATACTACCGCCGCCATACAAACGGCCACAGAAAAATCCATGAAGGTGCGATCTCGACATCCTAGAACGGTTCCCTGGTGGTCTAAAGACCTTAACATATTGAGGAAGAACCTGAATGAGGCAAGGAAAAAATTTCAACGTTTAAGAAAATTTGGAACGGATAGCCAAACAAAGATTCTGGCCTTAGCAACAGCGAAAACTGAGGTAACAAAAGCGCGCAGATTGTATCAAAAATTAATTAAGGAAGAGAAAAGAAACTCCTGGGAAAAATTGGTCAAAGAAATGGGAAATGAGGATCCTTGGGGCATAGTGTACAAAATCACAAGAGGGAAAATACGAGGTGACGAAGTGTACAACACCGTCCTCAATCAAATTGGTATCGAAACCGTCGACTGGGAGGATTCGGTTAATGTCCTGCTTGACAAAATGTTACCTACGGATGATAAAACCTCGGAAACTGAAAAGCAACGAGAAATCAGAACGGAAAATGAAGAATTTCGCGGAATAGGACATGAAGATGATTTCACGATAGAAGAAATTGGAGAAGCAATCTACAAAATGAAACCTGGTAAGGCCCCGGGCTGGGACGGGATTGAGAAGGAGATGATCGACAAAACGTGGAAGAAATATCCTGAACTGATCAGGAGAATCTTCAACAAATGTTTACACGAAGGAGAATTCCCTGCAGAATGGAAACTTGGAAACATCAAAATTCTGAAAAAGGCGGCAGATAAGCCAAATAACCGTGTTGAGAGCTTCAGGCCTATTACTCTATTACCTATGATGGGAAAAGTCTTTGAAAGACTTATAGTTGGAAGAATTAATACGAAATACTTGACCTCGAATATGTGTGCCGATCTACAGTTTGGTTTTAGAAAGGGAAAATCTACTGAGGACGCCATTAATAGGTTGCTAACCGAAGTCAAGCAGACTACAAGTAAATATGCGATGGCGATATTCATAGACATAAGTGGTGCCTTCGATCATGTATGGTGGCCGAGTGTAATCAGAAGGATCCGACAACTTGGAGTCTCAGAAGAAATCTATAAAATCTTTAACAGCTACTTTAGTGAACGGAGGATAGAAGTGAAGACAGATTATACCTGCGTTGGTAGAACAGTGGACAGAGGATGCCCTCAAGGCTCAGTCCTAGGCCCCATTGCATGGAATATAGTGTTCGATGAAGACACCTCCATAACCACTGAAGGGACGATAACAATTGCGTATGCAGACGACAAGGTTATATTAGTAAGAGGTAATAGCAGAGCAGAGCTGGAACGACGAGGAAATGCGGCTTTGAAGAAATCTGAAGACTGGAACAGGATACACAAGATGAAGATCTCTGAACAAAAGACGAAATTTATGATGCTGAAAGGCAAGTTTGCGAAAACGCGAATACCAAGTATACGGGTCAATGGTAAACCCATTCAACAAGTCGAGACATATAAATATCTTGGTCTCATCCTGGATAGTAAACTTTCATTTATCCCCCATATCACCCAAGTACGGAAGAAAATCACGAATGTCTTCGCTATCATAAAAAGGAACGTGCGAAAGGACTGGGGACTAAACGAGAAAACCATGAGTAAGCTGTATGACGCAGTTGCCCTTCCGATTATAACTTACGCCGCGTCAGCTTGGTTTCATAAAATAGAGCAAAAAAGGTTCACAAGTACATTACGCACTTTGCAAAGAGGGCTATTATTGCAAACAAATAGAGCATGTCGTACAGTCTCCACGGAAGCATTGATGGTCATATCAAACAAATTGCCTCTAGAGTACTCTGTGCTAATAGCGGGCATGCGTTATTGGATTCGAAAGGATGAAATCAAAGAACTACTGAATGTTAGAAACAACATCACACTTACAGCTGGAAGAGAAAGGAAAGTGTTCGTACGAAGTGAAATAAGGAGAATAACCGAAGACTGTTGGGACTTATGGCAGGACAACTGGAGAACATCTAGTAAAGGCAGAAATACTTACAATTTCATACCTGATGTAAGAGAAAGGAAATCATGGGAGTGGTTTGCCCCTGGGCTGGCTACTACATTCACATTGACCGGACATGGGCCTATGCGGCAAAATCTCGTTAGGTTGGGATTGGAAGTTGACGACAAATGCAGGTGCGGGGAAATCGAAAATCAATGGCACATTATTTACAATTGTGAGCTATATTCGGATCTACGAGAAACATATCTTACAGTTGAAGAAATCGAAAATCTAACCGCAGAAACCGAACTAAAGATCTTGTTAGAAAACGAAGACAGCTACCACAGACTGGAGGAGCTTTCCAAGAAAATATGGGAAAGAAGAGAAGAAGAAAGACAACAAGATATTATGGAAGCGGATGGTGAAATAGGAGGGTATACGGATACAACATGGAAGAGGAGAACAAACAGGACCCAATCAAGAAGAGATAGCTTCTGGCAAGCAGAGGATTCTGATACAAACTAAGCTATATAGGGAGAAGAAGATAGGACGGACATAAGGATTTTACGAAGAGTAAATAAAGTAAGCGACACTATACTGAATACGAAGGAATCAAGAAACGGCATATAGGGAGATTCAAAATCAATATGAAGATACACCGAGAAGAAGAAGCCAGGTAGATAAGAGATAGGTAAATAGTCCAAATTATGTAGGCACCTTAGCCCGCATCCTAGAGTATTTCTATAGCTAAATGATGTTAATGTTAAAAATGGACAATGTTAGAGTAAAACTCATTTGTAAACTGTAACCAATGTCAGACTAAGAACTATAATTCTAATAGCTAAATGATGTTAATGTTAAAAATGGACAATGTTAGACTTAAACTCATTTGTAAATTGTAACCAATGTCAGACTAAGAACTATAAATGTAAAAGAAGAAGCTAGGTAGAAAAGAGATAGGAAAATAGCACAAATGATGTGGGCATTCTAGCTAGCATCTTAGAGTATTTCTATAGCTAAATGATGTTAAAGTTAAAAATGGATAATGTTAGACTAAAACTCATTTGTAAATTGTAACCAATATCAGACTAAGAACTATAAATGTAAAAGAAGAAGCCAGGTTGATAAGAGATAGGAAAATAGCCCAAATTATGTGGGCATCCTTGCTTGCATCTTAGAGTATATATATAGCTAAATGATGTTAATGTTAAAAATGGATAATGTTAAAGACTAAAACTCATTTGTAAATTGTAACCAATGTCAGACTAAGAACTATGAATGTAATAGAGTAAAAGACACGCATATGCGCGAAAGCGCGGGTGGCGTGCTAACGTGTAACGACTTAGTGAATAAATAAAAAAAAAAAAAAATAAAAAAAAAAAAAAAAAAAAATACCACACAATGTATCCATAACGCCCGTGGATGTACAAATCCATGGTTTTTGCGACAGTAGCGAAAGAGCTTATGGTGCATGTCTCTATATACGTGCTACTTATGCCACAGGTCAAATTGTATGCAACCTGTTGTGTTCCAAATCGAAAGTGGCACCTGTCAAACGAACTACTCTACCTAGATTAGAGTTATGCGGGGCTCTCCTGTTAGCCCAATTGTGTGACAAGGCAATCCCTGCACTCAACTTACCAATCAGCGATACTATCTTGTGGACAGACTCCACACTGGTATTGTACTGGCTTTCAGGCAGTTCATCTAGGTGGAAGACCTTTGTAGGAAACCGTGTTGCTATCATCCAGGAGCTCACCACTAGCGCACGATGGAAACATGTTCCGACGGCATGTAATCCGGCAGATCTCGTGTCTAGAGGCGTTGAAGCTAACACTCTCAAGACATGCGACCTTTGGTGGCACGGACCTGAATGGGTAATTCGAGAACGATTTTCTTGGCCCATATTGGATATCCACGTTCCTCCTTCTGACAGTTTAGAAGCAAGAACAGCACTTGTTGCAACTAAAACTGCGCCAGAGGACTGGACCCAAAGGTACTCTAAGCTAAGCACCCTGGTGAGAGTCACTGCCTATTGTAGAAGATTCATCAACAATGCAAGATTGAAGAAAGAAGAACGACATCTGTCATCTCTCACATCCAAGGAGATGGAAGATAGCCTGTTGACATGTGTCAAGCTGGTACAGTCTATCTCATTTCATAATGAATTGGCTACTCTATCAAAACATCAAACAATCTCACCAAAAAGTAATTTGAAGAGCCTGACTCCATTCGTTGATCAGCATGGGCTACTACGAGTTGGCGGTCGACTCCAAAGGTCATCACTCCAATATGATGCTATTCATCAGATAATCTTACCGACAGATCATCACTTCACAAATCTTGTCTTGAAGAATGAACACATCAAATTGTTGCATGCCGGACCACAACTTTTAATCTCGTCCATTCGTCAAAGATTTTGGATTCCGTCAATAAAAAGACTAGCGAGGAAGATGATTCATCATTGCTCCAGGTGTTTTCGTCTGAAGGCCCAAGCCTCCCAGCAGCTTATGGGTGAACTTCCGTCGCAGAGAATTCAACCAACACGACCTTTCCGCAGTGTTGGAGTAGATTATGCTGGACCGGTGATCCTTAAATTTGGAACACCTCGCAGCAAGACTACCACTAAGGGATACATCGCTGTATTTGTGTGTCTTGCCACCAAGGCAGTGCATCTAGAGGTAGTAACAGCCTTAACTACCGATGCATTTATTGCTGCTTTAAGGCGCTTCATTGCTCGGAGAGGCAAACCCTCTAGGATTGAATCCGACAATGGAACCAACTTTAAGGGTGCCGCCCACCAACTTCAAAAGTTACATCAACTTCTCTGCATGGACAGCCACAACAATAGTATACAAGACATGCTCTCTCAAGACAATTGTGACTGGAGTTTCATCCCGCCTCATGCACCGCATTTCGGTGGTCTATGGGAGGCAGCAGTCAAGTCCATGAAATACCATTTAAAGAGGGTTATAGGGGATACAGTTTCGACCTACGAAGAGCTCGCTACCTTTCTTAGTCAAATCGAAGCCTGTATGAACTCCCGTCCACTCTGTAGCATCACTAACGATCCTCATGACGTTAGCTACCTCACCCCCGGACATTTCCTGATTGGAGAACCTTTAACCCAAATCCCCTCTGTTGACTTTTGTGACACCAATGTTAATAGGTTGACCAGGTGGCAGCAGGTGCAGCAACAGTTGCAGCGGTTCTGGAAACGATGGCGCCAGGACTACCTTCAAGAACTGCAGCAGCGTCGTCGCTGGCACAAGACACTGCCCAATCTTCAAGCCGGTGCAGTGGTGCTCCTTCGGGAAGACAACGTTCCTCCATTACAGTGGCGTCTCGGTGTAATCGTGGACACTCATAAGGGACGCGATAATATTGTGCGGGTAGTGTCAGTGCGAACTGTTCATGGAACCTTCAAACGGCCCATAACAAAGGTGTGCGTACTACCCCCGTGTTAATTGTTGAAAGACCTTGGCCTTTCAAGGGGGCCGGTATGTTACGTCGAACATTATTATAGTTTTTAGTTATTTTAGTTTTTCTTTAAAACAGTAATTTTAATCAACATTGTCTTTTTGTCACATTTTTAAATTGTCATTTTGTATGTGTTATTTGATTTGTCTCCTACTTGCACCCTCTCTCGCTAGAGGGTGTAAGCATGTTCAGATTGAAAGCAGATGTCTTGAGGTTGGGCCTGGCTTGCGGCGGCATTCCCGTCCAAGTTTTGGCTTCACCCACCCTCAGTGGTCATTCAGTGCGCGTGAAACTCTAACACGATGTAGTTCGTCACGCCATTCATCCGGTCTAAGACAACCTCTTTGCACCATTCTTCTACGTTTGTCAAGTGTGTTTTGTGTTTGTTGTTTCTTATATATTATTTGCTCATTCATTTCAACATTTCATTTTATGTATGTGCGTTTTTATGTATTATAAGTAAAGGTGTAAGACAACCAGCAACCGACCGTGGTTCATTTCATTAAATTCTTGACTAGAGAAACTTTGTGTCGAAATGTATTTATTTATATTTTCGTGTACAGTAACAGTGGGTGCAATATTATAAATGATCATACTGTATTATTGTATTGACAATCTTTCCCACGGACACAAATACCAATATCTGCACCTTACAGGATGTTTCGCCGATTGGGCTCGGCGAATCAATACAGCACTATGCTCGCTGTTTTAAAAATAAATTATTTTCCACTTGAAAACCCTTGGAAGAGCTACTTTACATTGGGCAAATCGCCAAAAATTACAGTCCATGTGCAGTGAAGCTTTTATGAATTATTATGAGACGTTGTGCGTGTATTGTAATGTTTGCGAACATTCTCGGTAACTGCGAGAGAGATTGTGGTATATACAACATCTGCAGGCCTTCATCAATTATACATCACACTGAGGGGACTCTTGGGTAGGCCTAAGCGTGTTGACGCGTTATCTGGCCTAAGGCAACTTTCTTTTGTGGTGGAATTTACAACGAACTGTTTGTTCGTCCAGCTCGCAGCTTTATAAATGGCATGTTGTGTGTTATTTATTAGCATTGTGTACATGATGTTACATTGTGTTGAGGCTAAATGCTTCCAAAAACTAGACTTACACGAATTTTCCTTACACATATTTTAATTAAATTGTTATTATTCTGAAACGCCAGGAATACTACACAAATGTTTAGGTCTGCGCAAAAACTCATCGCTATTTTATATCTAATTTACTTCAATTTGAACTAAACAATTAAAAGTGGGGAGTGGTGAATGGCTTAGTAAGAGCCAAATGCATGTCTACTTTCCATAAACCAACATGCTTGATGCAAAAATTTCTGAAATAGTTAGATCCCGGCAGAGTCTTTTCTTTACTAAAAGTATCACAGTGAAAAAAATTGCGTCAATATCTTACATAATACATACGTGGTTATTTATACTTGCCACAATTTTGGTAAAATGTTGGTACAAATACACTCGCCGTACCGGTAGATTAAAAAAAACGATAAAGATAACGCAACTAAATATAGCTTAGATTGTAGACCAAATTACGGGCTGGACCTGCAATAATCACTGTTGATCACCATCACGTATCTTTTACAAAACTAAGTTCGACGTAAAGTGGATTAAAGTAGCAACATTGACGTTGCCGGAAGCTGCCAGTGTTTTCAAAAATTTTAGAGCGTGTTATGCTTAATAGGTTAATGAGCTACTTGAATGATAACAAAATACTTTCCTCCAATCAACACGGATTCCGGAAAAACAGATCAACTATGTCGGCTATAACTAATTTTACAGAATATATTTACAGAACACTAAATATGAAGGAGCATACAATAGGTATTTTCTGCGACCTAAGCAAAGCTTTTGACAGCGTAAATCACGTCATTTTACTTAAAAAACTAGAACATTATGGTATCAGGGGTATTGCAAATGATTGGTTCAAGTCATACTTAACAAACAGGAAACAGAAAACGTGTATTAATCAACTTGATAATGATAATAGTGAGAAGAAATACTTCTCTAATTGGGGGGAAGTTAAGTTAGGAGTCCCACAAGGATCCATACTTGGACCAATTCTCTTTCTTATATATATTAATGACATGCCGGGCAATGTTGCAGCAGATTTGCTAACTCTTTTTGCCGACGATTCAAATGTCCTACTTACAAATTCCAATTTAGCTGAATTATTGCTCAAAGCCAATGTGGTAATGTTGGAGATTAACAATTGGTTTGATGCAAATTTTTTGACCCTAAATCCAGTTAAAACTAAAGTTATTTATTTTAAGAATAAGCATTCTGCTCCTCAACAAATAGTCGTAAATGTGAAGAATGTAGCACTGGAGCTAAATTCGCATGTTCCATTCCTAGGGGTGCAGCTTGATGAACATCTTGATTGGACTAACCACATCAATGCCTTATGCAATAAACTCTCAAGCACTTGTTATGCAATCCGAATAATGTCCAAAATGGCTGATATAAAAACGCTAAAAAATCAATACTATGGAATGTTTCACTCAAAAATGAGTTACGGCATCATTTTTTGGGGAAACTCTATATTATGGGAAACAGTGTTCAAACTCCAGAAAAGAGCTATCAGGAATATACTTCATCTCAATCGTTTAGAATCATGCAAAACTCATTTTAAAAATCTAAAAATATTAACTATGCCTTGTTTATATATATTGCAACTCTTAACATACATAAAGAGTAACATCAATAACATTGAGACAAATTTGGATGTTCACTCGCATGACACGCGTCGAAAAACTTTTCTCCGAATTCAAAGGCAAACCTCTTCTCAGTGCCAAAAGAGTCCATCCTACCAGGGAACCTTACTTTACAATCTACTACCAGATGAAATAAAAAAGTGCACTACCATATCCTTATTTAAGTTTAAGTTAAAAAATATGCTCTTAAGTGAATCTTTTTATTCTGTACAGGAGTTTAAAGACAAGTTCCTGAAATAGGCTAATATTATGTAACTTTTTTAGTTTAAGTTTTGAGATTTGTGTTATGCTAGATTTATTCTAGTTAAATTTTCTCCTTATGGTTTGATTAATTTAATGTTTAATACCTAAAATGTACAACCTTAAAAGTGTTTGCTGTATACCTATATCGACTGAGCAGCTGTTATGCACTAAGTATGCGTAGTTTTTGATTTTAGATTTTAGTGGTTTAGAATTTAGGCCTAGGCCCTATCTACTTATTTTTCTACATTTGTTGTAAATGTGAATATAGTATTTTATTGTTACTTTTAGTATAGGCATTGTAGCCTATCCACTCTTCGCACATCTCCTTAGAGATTAGACATGTAAGTTGTGTCTTGAAGAATAAATATCTTTATCTTTATCTTATCTTTATCTTTAAATTCATTTTTATTAATAAAACGATGTCAAAGTTTTTACTTACAAACAAGTTATTACAAGTACGGGTACACACAAAATTCCAAAGGTTATTATCCCCGCTTATTATTAACAATATTAACAAGCGGAATTATTAAAATTAAAATCATACTTGCTTCTCTCATCCTTCGATTGGATATTTTTGACACTTGGATGAGACGTTTGTAGAACGAATAATTTTTTAGGTGTCCGGTCATACGTCACCCCCCCCCCCTAACCCCCGAAGCAATGATCGCTACTCTCAGAACGGATTGCCTATACATACTCAGCCCACTCGCAATCCCTTCCGCAGTCCGGGCAATTACTGATGAGTAGAGTACAGTTTTTAAATTAATAGAACTTATATTAGAATTTTATCACATTTCCGTAAGTACAATTAAAATAAAACATGTGAATATTGTGCCCGTATTCTCCTTCAAGAAAATTTTTTGACGATGATTACGGACCTCCCATTCCACCCGTCACACAGTTTACTTGTGCAGGCATAATACTATTTGTATGACTGCCTATACTACTGTTCATCCCGCCAATTTCATATTTCCACTTCGGGCACTGGTCAGGCCTACTCAGTAGGCGTAGGTCCTATATCTAGTGTTAATATAAAATTTGTTTATGAACAAGCTCAATAACTTACAGAGCTTAGGCCTAAAAATATCAAAAAGACAAACTCGTTGTCTGAAATCCAGTTCCTTGGGCAAGTTCGGTGGCTCGGTGCTGGAGATGAACTCAGATATTGGGATAATATGTAATAAACACCTTGCCAAATCGGTTGTCAGCAAGCTAACAACGCAGAACACACGAATGGAAAATTCTCTGAGTGCCATCGCAACTGTTCGTAGTGGCCGGCCGATCAATCCCGCGGTTCTGATTGGTGCATGTGGATATGGCTCAAATAAGTACTGACATTTATTCCAACCTCGTGGATATGGATCAAACAAGCACCGAGATAATCGACAGTAATAGAAAATTTCACCCAGAGATTGCGGAAATGGATTAAATACGCATTGACAATATGCAATACCATAACAACTAAAAAAAAGTGAAAAGTGGATATGGACGAAATAAGTACTAACACGACGATTTGCCTCTGACATTGACACTGACAACATAAAGTGACATATGATTTTATGAATTTAATTTGACAAATCGTGTACATTGCCATGTAAAACTCTCCTATGGGGTATTCATTTTCATCACGATACGGCTCGTTGTGTACGGAATGCGTAAATCAAGAACACTGTGTTTGTAATTTCATCGTCGACCAAGAAAGTTACATTTTTCTCTACCAATTCATTACTGAACAATCGTCACCCGCCCCGTCCCACGACCTCCTACCCCTTCTCGGTTTGTTTCAATCAGTGGCCTAATTGCCTTTGGCACTGACCAGCTATACGGCATATTGCCACCCTTGTGAATGTGCCAAATTGCATCCTTGCAAGTTGAAGGGCGAGAAATCGTGCATTCTTTTATCTTACCCTCTGTGGCAATATGGGTCGTGGGATACTTACACACGTGCAGTACGCTAACACTCGCTCATACCATACGAAGTACCCCTATCTATCTCTATGCTCATACATAGTCAGTCATAGGCCCAAACGCCTAGTTCACACTTCCCACTCAAACCCTCCTCAACTCAAACTCTTCCTCAGCCTCACCTAGCCACCAATCACAGAGCCGTTGACATGCAATGCCGTTCCGTGATTGGTGGTTGGGCAAGGCTGAGGAGAGGTTGAGTTACTGTGGTTGAGTTGAGGAAGGCTTGAGTCTGGACTATGCATACGGACCTAGTCATGATGAGTAGGATCATCGCCTAACTTGTTCGTGATTAATTTGTTTTTAAATTTGCCTAGTGCTAGTAGGATGTATGTATGTATGTTAGTATGTATGTATGTATGTATGTATGTATGTATGTATGTATGTATGTATGTATGTATGTATGTATGTATGTATGTATGTATGTATGTATGTATGTATGTATGTATGTATGTATGTATGTATGTATGTATGTATGTATGTATGTATGTATGTATGTATGTATGTATGTATGTATGTATGTATGTATGTATGTATGTATGTATGTATGTATGTATGTATGTAAGTATGTATGTATGTGTGTATGTGTGTATGTGTGTATGTGTGTATGTGTGTATGTATGTATGTATGTATGTATGTATGTATGTATGTATGTATGTATGTATGTATGTATGTATGTATGTATGTATGTATGTATGTATGTATGTATGTATGTATGTATGTATGTATGTATGTATGTATGTATGTATGTATGTATGTATGTATGTATGTATGTATGAATGTATGTATGTATGTATGTAAGTATGTATGTATGTATGTATGTATGTATGTATGTATGTATGTATGTATGTATGTATGTATGTATGTATGTATGTATGTATGTATGTATGTATGTATGTATGTATGTATGTATGTATGTATGTATGTATGTATGTATGTATGTATGTATGTATGTATGTATGTATGTATGTATGTATGTATGTATGTATGTATGTAGTAGTAGGTTTTCGGGTTGCTGTCCACGTTACTTGCTCTTTAGAGACTGGTTGCTGGCCCAGAAATGGGCCATTGTCAATGTCTCGACGTTTCGACAAAATCGCATTTGATGTATGTATGTATGTATGTATGTATGTATGTATGTATGTATGTATGTATGTATGTATGTATGTATGTATGTAAATGTATGTATGTATGTATGTATGTATGTATGTATGTAAGTATGTATGTAAGTATGTATGTATGTATGTATGTATGTATGTATGTATGTATGTATGTATGTATGTATGTATGTATGTATGTATGTATGTATGTATGTATGTATGTATGTATGTATGTATGTATGTATGTATGTATGTATGTATGTATGTATGTATGTATGTATGTATGTATGTATGTATGTATGTATGTATGTATGTATGTATGTATGTATGTATGTATGTATGTATGTATGTATGTATGTATGTATGTATGTATGTATGTATGTATGTATGTATGTATGTATGTATGTATGTATGTATGTATGTATGTATGTATGTATGTATGTATGTATGTATGTATGTATGTATGTATGTATGTATGTATGTATGTATGTATGTATGTATGTATGTATGTATGTATGTATGTATGTATGTATGTATGTATGTTTGTATTTATGTATATATGTATGTTTATTGCTTCCAATGGGCATATACATAGTATATATATAGGAGTTGTCAATATTTTACATAAAAAAGCTTATATAATTACAAAATACAAAAATATAATTATAATATTTTAAATAATGTATTTTTGCTGCTAGCTGGCCCAACAGTCCACCGTTCCACGTCCACTGAGAAATATTTGGAATAAAATGCGCTAAATAATATTTTATGGATCTTTCCAGAACGGATTTTGGTTTGCGACGGTTTGGTGCATGCTGCTCTTTCTAGCGGCGACACCGCCAACTTTGAAGCTGATGGAACACTACCGCGACAATCAAAAGACTGGCGTGGATCTTCTGAACTCGAACAGCATTGAGTAAGTAGTGGCATCTACCAGACAACGTTGTTACTTCGTCAATAGATCGCCATAGTTCTAAGTTTCATATTATTATTTTCATTTCTGAATATATCAAATTAAATATTGAAAACAATGTATTTGGTTTCTTTCTAGAACCCAGTCAGAAACCCTGGTTATTCCTCAACCACCTTCTGGTTCATGGCAAACTCCAGGGTAAGTAAATAATGCCGAAACTATTTAAAATAATGACAATTAAATAATACGAAATTTGTAGACGTTACAATAGTTACATCAAATTAATGTTAATCTGGTGAAATTAAGTGGTTGTTTTCAGCTAATTTGTTTTGTTCTTTTCAGCACTCAAGCGCCTGACGGTTGGTGATAGCATCAGTAGAAAATAATCGTTATTTGAAAGTCAACACGTATATGGATTAGGTGTTGTGGAAGCACAGAGGCCGCAAGTGTTTAAATGGGTTGGTGGTAAATAGTTTTAGAAAGTGGGTTGAGTGTTGAGGATGATATTATGGGTAATGATAAGTCCCAGTCTTTATAGAAACCACAACACTGAAAGATTGGTCAAAACGAGTATTGAATTACAAAACTAGACTCGAGTATGCTGCTATTTCAGAGTGTTGTCAAATGCAAAAAAGACCCCATTGCCGTGACCAGGATTCGAACCTGGGTTATTGCGGCCACAACGCAATGTCCTAACCACTAGACGATCACGGCTAACGTGAGGCCTTGGGGGCTCGCTCGATAAAACCCTATAAAATGTCTTACACATGCAAACACCACTGTCTACGCATGCGCGCTAATTTTGCCACGTTACAGGGTTGATTTTGTCCTTTTTTGTTATTCTCGTACACAGAAATAATAAATTATAATATAATGTCTGCCTGCACTGAAAATAAAGCTTTGCTTTAATAGTTGTAAGAACTTCAAGAAGTTAAACTTATTGTAAGCGCCTCTAGAATTGATATAAAACTCGGGAACTACAATAAAGATCGGACCATGATCGGACGGGCTCCCAGGGGGCTGAATATTCCCAGCTCGTTGGCGATAAAAACAGTTAATTCTTGCATTATCCATTCTTGGACAACTATGGGTACGAAAACTTGATGCGCATGTTAACTTGTTAAGTATTTTTGAATGTGTACTGCCTGGTGATGAGTATTGATTTTCCGTGTGTACAAGTAGAAAGTATTATCAGGCCAACTGGCCAACCCAATCCCTACCCTTGCCAAACAAACGACGGGTGATGAGAGGGAGGGAGCGGTAACCCCAGCTGTTGGAGGAATATATTAATTTCCCTGAATGGAACCGGAAGGACTTTATGTGAGTGGGCCATTTTATACAAAGTTACTATTTCTTTAAATGTTACTTACTTTTTTAACAAAAATTATCGTGGCATATAATTCCTAGTTCATGTATTGTAATTTATATGCAATTGATATTATGAGCAGCGCGCAAAGTGTCAATGGTATAAAAATAATTGTACTTGCCCAAACTCATCCCAGGCTTGTGTAGTTGTGTGAGCTTCTCTCATGACCCTCTAGTCTTAATTTTGTAATGCTGTTCCTATCAGTAATAATTTTTGTGAGAATACGAAACGTTATTTTAATCGAACGAAGAAGGTCAGAAAGGGAAATACAATGGAGAACTGTTTGAAACCCATCCACTTATGAATAATGTATTTCAGAAAAGATTATATGGGGTAGTTCAACTTCAATCAATTGTGTGCGTGGGTTTCTCAAACACACACACTAATTGGTAACTTGATGGAGGTATTTCATATTTTGGTTTTGCATACGTTAATATTAATTTTTCATATGTGGAGTAAACCCCGTTGTTCGTATGGAAAAGTGCTGCAAATGTCAATTGATGATACATAACATAAATAAAACAAAATAACATAAATAAAATAACATAAAATAAATTTGAAACTCTAGTTGAGATTCTAGGTGCACGACACGTACAGGTTTATAAAATTGTGCATTGGGGCGTTTTCAGAAAAGTCTTATTCAAAATGGCTGGTCTTGGGAGGTAAATAATTTTTGAATGGATGTTACCAAAACAAAAATAATAATAATTTGAATCTATGAAGCCGTTTGATAACGAAATACGCTCGTTCACAACGTGTTTTGTTACGATCAATATTCAATGTAGTAACATGTGGTAACATATTGTGTTCTCTATGCTAGATACGCATTCAAGAAATGGACGGAGTTTGGAGCCCCAGCCCCAGCCCCAGTCACAGTTTCACTTGGGCGTGGGGCCCGGGAAAGTGCCCCCAAGGCCACGGACACCGCAAGCCTGGCTCTAAGCGCAACCTTCACAACGTCACAAAGCTGAAGATTGAAAACTACACCAACTATACACTATGAACTTATAATTAATGTTACATTTAACAATAAATAAAAGTTGTTCAAAATTGCGGCTAGCCCTAGATTTCTTTGTATGTATATAGTTTCGTCGCGTTAACTTGCAAGGTGGTGTCGTCATGGATTATGCAATAGTGAAGTGACGTATGTGAAAGCTACCAACCTAAATCTAGTTGTATCTCGTTCTCATGCCTCTGGTATTGTGGTGACAGTTTGGTAACACTACACTTGTAGCGCGTCTGTTGGCAGGTGTTGTCTAGGCACTTTCTAAGCTAGGACGGTGTACTTCATGCAGTGAAGAATAACAAGAGGTACAGCGATATCGCGCAGCGAATTCCGTTGAAATAGACTGCGTGAAACTGTAGCGGCCGTTACTTCTGAGAATTTTTCAGCTCGAGCTTTATTTCGAAAATTCGAAATATTTAATACTGAAGCTTATAGTCCGCACTAATTATTGTAATTTGTACACGATGTTTGCATGCATTGTGTGTTCCGTGTCGTGCGGTGCACTTCACTCGTCGCGGCACAATTCCCAAAAAATCATTGAATTAATTTTGATATGGTCTCATGTATCAAAATAATACGTTTTGAAGAAATCCATTTTCCTCGGTTATACAAACAACTACAGCAGCTAAGTGCATGTGACTGTGGTTTTCTAGTGACGTGCATAGCTTATGTCTGTTTACAAGGTTGTTTTGCTGTTGTGTTTAATAATGGGGACCGGGGCAGTGGGGTATAGTTACATTTACAGGGAGGCTAAAAAGCTTAAGCTCCATCACCCCCAGAAATCCCAGTTATAATTGAATACAATGAGTGTCTGTGTACGGTTAACGGTTTATATTAATAAATTAATATGTAGTCATACTATCAGCCCTCGGACACTTCTTCCCAACCATTCCAAATAGGTTGCAATTCATAGTCGGCCCTACACCTAGGAGCCCCCATCGTTTGAGCACCGTGTTGGATTTGTTGTCTATATGGGAAATAACATGCAAACAAGTGTTACCTTGGTAACTAAGAACTGGAAGCAAGCGCCAATAATGGGTCAGTTGATAGGTCAAGATAGGAAATAAACTTGATAGTAGAACTAGAAAGTGTCCAAGAGCCGCTGCTGGTCCATGGTCTCCGCTCCGAGCTCATGTTTTCAAAAGTTGACGATATACTGCAAGAGTGTTTTGGTATTGTCAATCTTTTTTCTCCAAGCGTTCGCCAACTATAAAATAAACTATAAATCAAATTTATTTGAATTTATTGTCTAGCTGATTTTTAGTGATGAATATTATATACCAATGTACCTACTTCGTTTCTATGACGGCTCCCAAGTCACCGTTTACACATGGATCATTATCATTTTATAAAGATTTCTTTCAATTACAGTCCGAACTGGGTATTGAACCCTAGGCCTTCTGCATTGGCAGCAGGAATAAACCCATAAGATCAATACAATCTCAGTGAGTACTCTCGTATCAGACCAAACCACACGTAAAAGCAATCGCAGAATACTTTTTGCTGAGAAGTGAGAGAAGGGGCGTGGATGTGTGGTGACCCTTTAGGTCACAAAGAGTCCCGAGATGAGTGAGAATGAGAAGAGAGTATAGCAACGAAAAAAGAAGTACAGTCAACAAGGTCTTGATGGAATATTAAAATGTGTTAAACACGAGAGCTCTCTTTTCGGGCACCGGTCACCACGACTGAGGAGGTACCCAGAACACACCACGACACAAGTGTGTGTATGTGTGAACACTGTGTAGGATGGATGTGTGGATGTAACAATGTCGACCCACTCCCACTCTGTACATTGACTTCGCTGGTTCGCGACGGGTTGTGGTTTCAGTTACTAAGAAAAACACGCCAGTTTCTAATCTCGTCCCCCCCACATCAAGCACCATCCCATCACTCATCACACATCACACGTAAACCGCGTTGCATATGTCTCACTGCACTACAGCAGCAGTATCGTGTTGCCGAGCAGTTCATAATGTGCGTAATGTGACCACTAGAAAAGTTGACTATGAGTGTCACAGATGAAATGTGGTAAATTAAAATAATGGTATAGACCCGTACAAAAAATGGATATAGGGACGGCGACGTCATATGACCCAACTGTCGAGTACCTCGTAGTCAAACAACAAAATAGAATTACTGACGATTCAATGTTGAGGAGGAATTGAGTGGAGGAGTTGGGTGTGGTCAAGGTGGTGTATTCCTTGCGAAGTTCTACCTCTTATATTATACAGGGGTAATTATAATAACCATTCGTGAAATTGTAGTTGTGTCACTCGTTTAGGCTATTTTTCTCGTTTGCTTTCAGTTTCATCTATACCACAATGGTCAGACACATCCACACTCTGTTTCTTTGAGAATTTGATCTCATTCAGCTATCAATAGGCCTACACGACTCTTCCTTCCTCCATACAAGATGTGTAGTTAAACTACTTAATATATACGCAGTAAACTAACCCCAGTAATTCCGGAAACACTTGCACGCATGACCTCGGCCAGATACTTTGGGTTGACACTAAACCTCTTGTGTGATGTCTTGTGTGGTACAAGCTGGCTATAAGTAAGTTAGGGCAGGGAAAGGATACGAATTTGGACGCTTACAGATTGAAGTAATTTCATCTCATTGACAAAATTAAGGTCACTTTATTTTACATTATGACGTCAAAATCACTGTGGGCAGCGTCGATTGCAGCCAGCCTCATTCTAACTCTTTACTTTGGCGGTAAAAACATCTGTAGTAGCTCTTAATTTAAATGCAACTTGACATTTAAAGTAATTAGTTACTAATTACCATGATATCATGTTTAATAATCTTAATGTAGGTCACATAACAGTCAGGTACATTTTTCTGTAAAGTAACACAACAAGAAAAAATTATGGAGTTTTCCGAATTATAGGACTTCATATTTTGAATGTTTATGTGTATTTCTTTTGGAATTATAGCCGCGTCAGTTAGATGTAGGAGTGTTAGTGTTCTCTCAAAGTCTCCTGTACCCGGAAGATGTAGCCCACTACTCAGCAGTACCCTATCAAAATGTACGATGGAAGGCTGTTCGTGTGTAGCAAACAAAGTATGTGTAATCGAGGCGATACCGGCATAACGGTCTTCGATGTGTTAGTGTAAGTGTTGTAAGTGGTGCCGCTAAATAACATTATTGCAAATATTGTAAATTTGTAAGAATGGTTTTATTCTCACAGACAAATCATTGTTCAATGATTAACGTAACGTCATTAAAATGTAAAGTTTTTTGATTTGTGGGTGATTATAATATAAAAGATGTTTTAATGTTTGTTAATATACTAATTAATTAGTTCCTCGCGGAATACATAAGTTTTATGTCAGTTCAATGAAGCAAAGGTTTTAAGAAATACTTCAATACAATGTCAACTGAACAAGTGCTCAGGATTTCAATATAGTATTACTTTAATAAATGCAATCCAAATCCAATTGTCTATATTATCTAGAAAATAACACATACACAAAATATCCTTTCGTGGTGATGAGATTCCGGAAGTTGTTTCCTTTGTTCTAATAAGTGAATTCGTTAACGAGGATGGTTTCGTGATGAAATGCATGGACGTGTGCTCGAGTCACGTGGTGTAGGGGCGTGGCCTAACCCCTGACTCCGACCTTGGCCGACGCTGTCACCACACCCTCATCGTTTGTACCGACACAAGAGTAGACCCCCATGTCTGTGGGGCGCAGGTCCACGATCTGCAGCCATGACGTCACCATGTACGGCTCGGGGCCGCCACGCACCTGCACACAAGACACAAGTAATTAGACACGTCCATGACGTCACCATGTACGGCTCGGGGCCGCCGCGCACCTGCACACAAGACACAAGTAATTAGACACGTCCATGACGTCACCATGTACGGCTCGGGGCCGCCGCGCACCTGCACACAAGACACAAGTAATTAGACACGTCCATGACGTCACCATGTACGGCTCGGGGCCGCCGCGCACCTGCACACAAGACACAAGTAATTAGACACGTCCATGACGTCATCATGTACAGCTCGGGGCCGCCGCGCACCTGCACACAAGACACAAGTAATTAGACACGTCCATGACGTCACCATGTACGGCTCGGGGCCGCCGCGCACCTGCACACAAGACACAAGTAATGAGACACGTCCATGACGTCACCATGTACGGCTCGGGGCCACCGCGCACCTGCACACAAGACACAAGTAATCAGACACGTCCATGACGACACCATGTACGGCTCGGGGCCGCCGCGCACCTGCACACAAGACACAAGTAATTAGACACGTCCATGACGTCACCATGTACGGCTCGGGGCCGCCGCGCACCTGCACACAAGACACAAGTAATTAGACACGTCCATGACGTCACCATGTACGGCTCGGGGCCGCCACGCACCTGCACACAAGACACAAGTAATTAGACACGTCCATGACGTCACCATGTACGGCTCGGGGCCGCCGCGCACCTGCACACAAGACACAAGTAATAAGACACGTCCATGACGTCACCATGTACGGCTCGGGGCCGCCGCGCACCTGCACACAAGACACAAGTAATTAGACACGTCCATGACGTCACCATGTACGGCTCGGGGCCGCCACGCACCTGCACACAAGACACAAGTAATTAGACACGTCCATGACGTCACCATGTACGGCTCGGGGCCGCCACGCACCTGCACACAAGACACAAGTAATTAGACACGTCCATGACGTCACCATGTACGGCTCGGGGCCGCCACGCACCTGCACACAAGACACAAGTAATTAGACACGTCCATGACGTCACCATGTACGGCTCGGGGCCGCCACGCACCTGCACACAAGACACAAGTAATTAGACACGTCCATGACGTCACCATGTACGGCTCGGGGCCGCCGCGCACCTGCACACAAGACACAAGTAATTAGACACGTCCATGACGTCACCATGTACGGCTCGGGGCCGCCGCGCACCTGCACACAAGACACAAGTAATTAGACACGTCCATGACGTCACCATGTACGGCTCGGGGCCGCCGCGCACCTGCACACAAGACACAAGTAATTAGACACGTCCATGACGTCACCATGTACGGCTCGGGGCCGCCACGCACCTGCACACAAGACACAAGTAATTAGACACGTCCATGACGTCACCATGTACGGCTCGGGGCCGCCACGCACCTGCACACAAGACACAAGTAATCAGACACGTCCATGACGTCACCATGTACGGCTCGGGGCCGCCGCGCACCTGCACACAAGACACAAGTAATTAGACACGTCCATGACGTCACCATGTACGGCTCGGGGCCGCCGCGCACCTGCACACAAGACACAAGTAATTAGACACGTCCATGACGTCACCATGTACGGCTCGGGGCCGCCGCGCACCTGCACACAAGACACAAGTAATTAGACACGTCCATGACGTCACCATGTACGGCTCGGGGCCGCCGCGCACCTGCACACAAGACACAAGTAATTAGACACGTCCATGACGTCACCATGTACGGCTCGGGGCCGCCACGCACCTGCACACAAGACACAAGTAATTAGACACGTCCATGACGTCACCATGTACGGCTCGGGGCCGCCACGCACCTGCACACAAGACACAAGTAATCAGACACGTCCATGACGTCACCATGTACGGCTCGGGGCCGCCGCGCACCTGCACACAAGACACAAGTAATTAGACACGTCCATGACGTCACCATGTACGGCTCGGGGCCGCCACGCACCTGCACACAAGACAAGGGAAAACATCAGCTATGGTAACCGTTTACTTTTTAATATAGAATCAGTTGAAATATAAACAAATGTAAGTCTATAGGAACAAATTCATGTTTTTAACTGTTGACCTCTTTTTTATTAATTAATTTAATTGTACAGCGTATACTGATTATGGTATTTTTTAAAAGGTATACGTAAGTATTATATTGAAGTTGGAAACGGATACTGTTGCATTGTTGTAAAACTACTTTTTGTCAGTTTCTTTAAACACTTTGAAATTATGTTTATTTATATTTTAGTTTATTAATTTTATTTATATTAAAATGTATATCAATACTGGGTGTCTCTGATTTTTTTCAAAACTTCATTTTCATATTTTTTAAATGCTTTTGAGTTGAAATAACTTTCAGAGATGATTTGGCTCGTCGTATTTACTATCTTGCTGGTATGTATGTATGGTGATGAGTTGTGTGGTAAATACACCTACACATGTAAAAGTAAAAATGTTCACACAACATTGTTTAAAACTATTACCTTATTTACAAGGTACATCGAGACACATATACTTATACCCTGGACGTTTAATTACAAGCTAAGGAAAGGGTAGTAGATGATGACAGCATCTTACGGGGGGCATATAGGGGGCTAACAATGTTGACGTATCTTTTAATTGTAACACATCTACACAGGAGCTTAGTAATTTTCTTTGCTTCATTTTTATCTCGGAAGCTAATTTTATATTCCCCATGAATCGCAGTAACATACCATGATTTTCAATAGAACCTGTACGAAAGATAAACAAATAAATGCGTTTTATTAACTGAGAACTTTTACTCCAAATGTATGCATTCTGCCTTTTGAATGAATGCCAGGGCATGATGTCAAAACATCGCTCTGGTCTCTGGGAAAGCCATCTGGCAAACGTCATCTGGTAGTGCACTATCAAAGAAATCTTTCTAAGAAAAATTAAAAAGTGAACATTTAGAGAAATTATATAATATCTCTTTGTACAGCGAGCCAAATGCACGCGTTAAAAATACATATTTACTCGCATCAACTGTTTCTCAAGTTCACCTGTGTGACCGATATGGCTCGAAGCACTTCTATCATTGAGATCTTACCACTAAAGTGACATTATCCTTGTTTACATCGAGGGTCGGGATTGAGTTAGATTTTGGATCAAATCATAGTTCATTCGCAATCATTCTTCATATAAACACCAGGAGATCGGATTCGTTCAATCCATTTCCACAGAAATAATGCAGGAGCGACTCAAAGTAGGATTCATTCCCAGGTGAATCTTGTCATGTAAACAGAATCGAACATGGTCGGGATTGGAGTGTCGCGAATGTCAAATCCTGGATTTGTTAGTAAAGTTCGGTTTACATAGACACTTTCCTAAGATTTAAGATTTAATATTTTGTTCCTATAGATACGTCTTTTCCTAACTATTTTACTAGGATCGCTATAGAGGACTCAAAACTTACATAGATAGCGCTGCTAAGCAACCTCCTTTCAGCGCCATTGATGATTAATAACAATAAAACAACAATGAAAAATGACAGCTAAACCACTCCTAATAGAAGTTTAATTTCTTGCCACCAGAATGCATCTAGTCTATTTTGAGTGCTCTATACCATTGGCCGGATTTGTAAAAGGTAGCCTCTCATTGGCTGGGCTAAGAATTTTACGGATAAGAGCTAACACATTTCTATGGGTTTAACTTCCATCCTAGCTCTTAAATCTTATAGGAAGTTATGTGAACGCAATGATGCTACTGACTTCATTCAACTTCTTCAACCCTTAAATCTTTGAATCTTTGGAAAGTGTTTCCCGAAATCAAACACGGCTGTAGTATGAGAGTGAACAAGGATTGAGTCCTATGACGTATTAAGAGCGAAGGTTAGTATGTACGTCAAAAACCGCAGAACATTTTCATTATTTAATTATATCTCAAGATTGCAACAAGAAATCGAAAATCTAAATTAACAGCGCACTGTGTTTTGGTAAGCCCTACAGACGGAAAGAAATATAACCATTAGTGTAGTTATTTCGATTATTAATTCGATAATTAGTAATAAAATTAATTATATATACAAAAACATACTGATTACAATGTAAGACACAACTTACAGCATTCAGTATGTAGAGCTTACACAGAGCTTACACATCCACAGCGCACTGTGGTTTACCACAGTGCGCTGTGGATTCAGCTTTTCGATTTCGAAACCCATTCTTGTAATATAATTTATAAATTCAAATTGTGTGCGGTTTTTGACGTAGAGTAGTGCGTGTGCGTGTGCATACCTGGACGGCGACGGAGAGGTCATCGGAGGGTAGAAGGCGGTGAGTACCATCGTCGGCGGTGAACTCCCAGTGAATGGACGGAATCGGAGACCCCTTTACTTCGCAGTCCAGGGTGAGGCTCTGGTGCAGAGACGATGCTGTGTCCACGGGCCCGGTAATGATCCAGGGCGCTAAGAAAACAGTTTTACAATGCATGTAGGTCTATGTGCTTCAATTTTAAACTTGAACGGGTAACAGTCGTTTGAGCTATTTTCAAAACAAACGTAATGTTGATCCAAAAAATTCCCTTTTGAGTGTCTTACTCTACATAAGCTAAAGTTTGAAAGTTCGTTGATTTGACCAAGGCCCAAATGTCATCTCCCTCATCCCCCACCCCACTCCCACTTTCCGTCAAACATTCCATCCCTTAAGAAAATAACATGTCTGTGATAAGGACCGTATTTGATCAATTTACAGAAGAAAGATTCTACGAAAACTGGAAGGGTATACCCACCTATGAAACAAGAATGGCAAAACACTTTTCTCTCAGTTTGATATTTTACAAAAAAACATTCCCCAAAACGTGCAAAGCAAGTATGAGCCGACGAGTGTAATAAAAATGATGATTGAATACAAATTCAATGAAGATGTGTGTGCTGTGCTTACCTGCGTTGCACGGGCCCCAATGCTTGAGCTGCAGTTTGGCGCCTGCACGTCGTGACGTGGCCTCTTGATTCAGTTGGCAGACTGAGTCGTAGGATCTCCCGTCAGAACCGCAGGCCTGCTGGTCCTCCTTGCACACGCACAACGCCTCGGGCTCGTCCTGGGTACCGGTAACAAGGCGTCAGTTAGCAACCTGGGTTACAAGACTATACTTGGTGATCAGAACCACAGGCCTGCTGGTCCTCCTTGCACACGCACAACGCCTCGGGCTCGTCCTGGGTACCGGTAACAAGGCTTCAGTTAGCAACCTGGGTTACAAGACTATACTTGGTGATCAGAACCACAGGCCTGCTGGTCCTCCTTGCACACGCACAACGCCTCGGGCTCGTCCTGGGTACCGGTAACAAGGCTTCAGTTAGCAACCTGGGTTACAAGACTATACTTGGTGATCAGAACCACAGGCCTGCTGGTCCTCCTTGCACACGCACAACGCCTCGGGCTCGTCCTGGGTACCGGTAACAAGGCTTCAGTTAGCAACCTGGGTTACAAGACTATACTTGGTGATCAGAACCGCAGGCCTGCTGGTCCTCCTTGCACACGCACAACGCCTCGGGCTCGTCCTGGGTACCAGTAACAAGGCTTCAGTTAGCAACAGACTATACTTGGTAATAACAAGGGGCATGATTTAGTAATCAAGGAACAATTTACAAGAAGGCTTGGGTTGAACAAGGAACTTGAGTTAGAAGGGCTAGGTAACAAAACAAGAGGCATTAGTTGGAACACAGCATACTGATGTACGCGTCCCAAGATAACCTGACAGATTCTTTCGTAATATAGACGCGTCATTCGTGGCCGTCCAGCAAACCCCAAGCATAAATACCGATCGCTGATTGATTGAGTTCCTCATCGATGACGAAGCATCTGTAAGGTTGTCGAACAGTACAACGACTCCTTTGATTTGAATGAGTGCAATAAACTAAATACCTGTATTTACTCGGACCTTTTTAAAAAAAGTATTTTAATACAGAGGAGAAACGCACGATGTCCGATGGTGGAGTGATAGAGGGAGAGATGACGTGGTTTATGGATGTAAAACGATATAGCAACAGGTTTTCCGGTCATTGGCCGAATGAAGTTGCGGTCGAGGGACCTCTATTAGAGAAGAGCCGTGGTAGGCGTCCCCCAACCTAGGGCTGAACCATCCAGCGCCTCAGGGCCACTTAGCAGCACGTGTGCGTGAGTGAACGACAAAAGCACGTCTTGACACTGTTGTAGCTACAAACGATTGAATTAGCCTACCGTAAACATAAATAATTATTTGAATGCTCTGAATTTGTTCCGTTATCCACACTGCTCCAAACCTTTTGACGGCTGCAGAATTATATTATTTACTATATAGCTGTTGTTGCTTAGGCTCAAGTCTTATGATTTATTTCTCTAGATATAGACAATATTAAGTAGTTTATTGAGTGTTATAAATTAAGTAATTTATGACTATTCACTACTGCCGGTATCGGTATCAAGTCTTTTGATCAAAGAAGTAAGAACCAACTATCAACTTACAGCTTGTTTAGTATGTTTATCGTCCTTGAAAAAACGGTTTTATCATATAAAGTTTATTGTTAAAATTAGGTCAAATTCTTCGTTGGAAGCACAAAAAACAACTCGCAGTGAATTTCCGATCAAAACAGACTGTAAACTTTGACTTCTTTCATCGTAGGTCATGGAAGACCCTATCTATAAAGGCGTGTTAATACGTATCGTATATGTTAGCTAGGAATTAACACTAACAGCCACTGTAACACATAACAACTACATCTCATTAATGCTAAGAGCTCATTATCAGCACAGATGATGGTGTTCACTAGCTTATAAATCAAGTCTCTAGCTTACAAAAACCGACTGACTGCAGGCCTGTTTTTGCACTAGTCCTACTGATGAAGCTGAAGTATAATAGTAATGAATTATTATTACTGTATACAAAACAAAAATAATTAAATACGATGTTTTGATGGTGGTTGATTGAATGAGTGTTGTAGGTTTGAAAGATAATGATTTACTAATTGGATTTTCTTTTCAGATTGAAGTTATGAATCAACTGAATGCTAATGTGAAACGTCTAACAAGTGCATGTGCATACAAGTAGCATCTATCTTGGTTGGTGATGTAGGCTACCATTGCAAGCCGGATCATCTCAAGTCAGCTGACTATCTCCGCTCGTCGCACAGAGCGATAACAAAAACTGATTCTCTTGTTACGTCATCACAGACAGTAACAGCCGGACGTCATCTATCTTCGGCCATATGGACGTTCCGAAGCTCGTCCGGTCACGGCCGTTTTGATAGACAAACGGTCACCTAGACAGGTTGAAATTTGGAGCGAATCTTGAAATATTACAGGGCCAAACAAAACGTCGAAATCTTTAGAAACGGTCGCTGACATATTTAAATCAATGGTTTGGACAAAACATTGTACATTTTTTATAATCTAAAATGTTTCTGTATAACTTTTTGTCCATTAAAACTGCTAATTGTTGTAGCTCATGTAAACATCGATTTATAATTTTGACTCGGACAACGTATTTATTTAGTGCAGAAGCAAAGATTTTCACCCGTGGACGTTACAGCATAATTATCAAATTAATTCGATACGAAAATGGACAAGATATGCGGTATACTAGTATTAATAACTAGTACTAAGTAGGGAGTAGTAGTACATGTACATACGTCATACATGTTGTTTCGTCAAGGTTAGAAAAACAATTTCTCACTCGCTTTCAATACCCTACTTAATTATTACGTCACAAAATGGCTATATGTCACACCATTGAAACTGGGCACCGGAAATATCATAAATATGATACCAGAGTCTTGGGTTAAATTTCAACCCCTTTTTTAGAACCGAAAGTGAAATCCTCTTGCTAAAGGTTTCTTTTGAGTTGGCGACACTGACTCGACACTCGAGCGTCCTACCGTAGATGTGGCTCAACAACGATAATGGATGGATCATAATCAGTGGCGGCTTGAGGTTCAAATGTTCCCTTTCGAGGTCATTTTGGTGCGAATATGTGCGTTTTAGAGCAGCATCGGTGGCTATTAATTATTGACATTGTACACAATATAAACAACACTGGGCATGTGGTTTTATATAACTGAATCGTCTATTACAAAATGTAAATATATATATGTTGTATATGTTTTTGAACAAAAACATTACTTATGTCCGCGAAAATTAAAAAATTAACGTGTATATATATAAATATGTACTGTCATAAATGGGTCGTTTTCCTTTATTATTATGTTTGCTCCTCAATTGCTTCTTCACAGCCGTTTAGGAAATGATGTAATGGAAATGCTTATCTGTCAATGGGCAATGTTGTAGATTAGTTGAGTGGGCACTGGCTCATCAGTTGGCTTGATGTATTGCGCTAATAAGTCTTGTCATGTAGGCTGCGGGTTCCGACATTCAATGGTACATACCACAGACCTTTGCACCTTAGACCAGTACCCCTGGTCTAAGCTTTGCACAAGCTGAACTTTTTCCCGAACCACCCAAATATATACCTTGTTCATTCATCATTCGAAATCCAGGTCAATTTGTACATTATTATTATGTTTGCTCCTCAATTGCTTCTTCACAGCCGTTTAGGAAATGATGTAATGGAAATGCTTATCTGTCAATGGGCAATGTTGTAGATTAGTTGAGTGGGCACTGGCTCATCAGTTGGCTTGATGTATTGCGCTAATAAGTCTTGTCATGTAGGCTGCGGGTTCCGACATTCAATGGTACATACCACAGACCTTTGCACCTTAGACCAGTACCCCTGGTCTAAGCTTTGCACAAGCTGAACTTTTTCCCGAACCACCCAAATATATACCTTGTTCATTCATCATTCGAAATCCAGGTCAATTTGTACAGCGATTCTGATTCAAAGCAGCGGAAAAAACGTAAGAATAAGATCTGCTGACCTCAACAGTTTCGTTGATCAATGGGTGACGTCACGGCTCTGCTTGGACGCTTTTCCGCTGATTTTCCGAGCCCATTGATAGGTCTATAGAGCACTGCATTCTAACTATTGTATACCAAGCTTGTACTTGGACTTGGTACTTGGTAAGGTACTTCGACTTCGTACTATGAAACTATAAACTATATTTTATACGATAACTCCTTCAACTAAACTTTGTCTCACTGCAGGATGAGACCGCGAGAAATGGCAAATGCCACTGCAAGAGTGGGGTTTTACCAACCCCTGAGATTCCTTCATTGTGAACACCCGCGCGCTTCGTCCACTCGACATTCTTGACAAGCAATTATCGGCTTATCGTGCATAACCGAAAATCCTAATTCAGTATGATGATTGAACATTTTCTTATAATTAAGACCTGTTCCAATGGCCGTAATATTTAAAACAATACTAAAAACTCAACAACTTGCCCAGTTTTCGAAGTAGAGCTTCCATTCAAAATTTCACATTCATGAAATACCGAAAATAAAAACGTACTGTTATTTTATATGTTGTAGTAGTGCTAATTCAGTTGCCGATAATATTGCAATGGTAGTTATTTCTGGTATTTGACAGCGATCATGTGAATCAATTAGGGAAGCTGTCATTCCATTCATCTGTTGGGCTGTAAGCGCCGAGCTACAATTAGGTTTGCACAAAATCTGGAGAGCGGAAAAACCGGTTTGACTATAGTCTCATCCTACGATGAGACAAAGTTTACCCTGGAAATACACTACCCGGCAATGATTTTGAAACAATCACTGAACTTTTTATCCTGGGGAGAACACTGGGTGTATCTATTCTATTCGTGAAGATATTATCATAGTTACTACCTTATGATACTTCCAGCCATTTTACAAAAACGCAACCAGTTGGAAAGCGAAACCTGGATCACTACGCACCCGTAAGATTCATCTTCCCGCGAAAGTTCTCACAATCGCGCTGCACTCGCGTAGGCGCTGGAAAATAGTCGTTCTTTTCTCTCTGCCATTTGATTGATAACAATGGGCCAGTCGTTTTATTATCGTCGGTTTCCTGGAGACAGTGACCTCAATGTATGAGGAGCCTCACCCGCTAATCTGCCGACCTTTCGCCATCGCGCGGCTTTGCCCTTCCTTATATTATACAAGCCGTTGCCATGGCGTAACCTTGCTATACTAGTCCCAACCTAACTATATATATATATATATATGCATACACTAATAAATTATAAAAATGAGACTTTATATTATATACTGTCATTTTTAAAATTTATTAGTATTTAACGACATGCTTATAACCGTTAAGTCATAGGACGCGATGTCTTTTAGACGCCTCTTACGACAGGCAGAGCTACCCTGGACCAATATTCTACCCCAGACCCAGACGGAGGGAATAGTCTCTTACCGACCTCAGATCGTTATCTGCAGCCCCCTTCATGCACGATGTTTAAACGAACATCAACCGATTCCCGATGTTCTTTCACACATTCCTCATGGAGGTCTTCTGCTTAGTACCAATTGCCTCATTAGTCACGCCAGATGTGATAGGAATTTCCAGGTAACCAACCTATGAAAGTCATCAGATATCTCCAAGACCAGTTTAGGGTACGAGAAGCGATGTATACACACTGTGACTGTGAGGTTACTATGCATTTATTAGCCAAGTTGCAAAAATACGACGTTAGGCCCAATTATCAATCAATTAGTGAGCGTAATATTTCCAGTAATAGTGGCAATTGCTGGAAGGTAGAGCCGGAAAGTGTGAGTTGAGTAATGTAAAAAAAGGCACAGGTTGAGCACACTTTCCGAAATACGCATCTTAATCTTATATTTTTGATAAAATGTTTTAAAACTCAATTTAAATGAAGTAATTTAGGAAATAAAATCTTACGTAATTGACCAATGCCTGCTTACTTCGTCTCTATTTAGTACGTGAACAGGCATCGCGGAGCTTCGAGCTTTCTCCGCTATAATTGGGCCTTGAAATGGGCATATTCCCCGATTAATTTTTGTTTATTGATTACTTTTTAAAAACATCTTTTGACATTTTTATGAAAAGTGAGTGGGAATAGTGCATGAAGACAGTTTTCTCTTTACAAAAGCATTATTTTCTAGAGGGATGGTGAGCGAATTAATTTATTTCGGCGGGGAACATTTCTACCGTAACCGCCCAAATCGATCACTGCATCCCCACCCACCAATCTAGATAGAACTCTTGTATCACAATCAGCTTCTTATATTTATTGTTCCGGACAGAACCATACACGTGAAATAAATCGAAATGTTCCATACACCGTTACAGCACAAACTGGTGGCTCAGGATAAGAAAGAGTAGGCCCTACACAACTTACCCAAAACGTTTTAGTGTCAGAACAAGAGAGTAGGCTACTCGGGAATCTAAACCAACCAGTCAGAAGTAACTTAGTTCGAGCCCCGATTAGACGGTCGCCATGTTTATCTATAATGATGATGAACAAGCGTTGGCTCTTGCATTCGCCTCGTACGACAGGCAAAGTTTTCCTGGATCATATTCTACCCCGGGGGCAGACGGAACTTCTGGATACTTATAAAACGATAATAGATGACATATGGATAGCTTGGTGCGGTTTCATCGCGGAAACACGACTGAAATCATGTTCTGCATAGCACAGCGACTGGCAATGAACGACATTAGAAGTATTGGATATAATATGTTTTCTATTTTTTTTTTTTTTTTTTTTAACTGGCGTTATTAAAAGAAAGACTCAATTTGAAATGAGTAAGCTCACATGAATTACACGTTTATCTGATCTTCAACTCTCCCCAACTTTCTACCGCATCTCAAGGGCTGAACAACGCGTCCCTATAACCGGTCCTGTGCCTCCTAGTGTGTGGTTGTGTGGTTCGGACTCACCCTATCCGAGAGGTCGTGTCTGAGCTGGCAGTACATGTTCTCCCCACACACCCCGTACTTCCTGTACTCATCTGGCAGGCTGGCGTTGTAGCACTTCTCCCCCTCGTGGAGGCCGCACACGCCCTGGACGCAGCAGCCGCACGTGTCCGGTACCAGGGCGCCGACACAGTCATCCTCCCCCTTGGGGCAGGTGTCGGGCTCGCACTTGCCGCACCCCGCGACCCCATGAACCTGGGCGGCCCGGGCCAGGCCCAGCACACACACCACCAACACCGCTGCGTACAGACCACGACCCATTGCTGCTAGATTGATGTGCGTCGTCAACGCGTCTACTGGCAACTGCTGCCGCGTCCACAAGCCAATCATATTTATAGTCACTCCCACATGTAAAGTGTAGCTGCGCCGTATGTTTACATGAGATGCTCGGATCAGTGCACCGCGAGGAGAAAAAACAAACTTCCAGAAGAAGGAAGAAACGTCCGCTGGAAATAAAACACCAATGAAAATGTGCCGATTGCGGAACACCTGACCTTGGGGATGTTTTCACTGGTGACTTGTGTTGGTTGGACTGGACCTTACAGGCTGAATCTGCGTTGAGGTCCAAACTATTTTGTTGCTTGCAAGAAAAGTTGCGCTATCCAAATCCAATCCATGTTGATGCGTTTTTTATTGCCGCATTTCGCTGTTTTTAGGAACTCGTGGCCTCAGCAGTACTTTGTAATGTAATCTACCAAATACATTTTTATTTATTTTCAATCATTCTTGACCTTTTGGCCTCTTAGTCTATGAGGAAAGTGAAGATCAATATAGGAAGGAATGTTCGACGGCTCCTGAATTAGTAGGCTACCGCGTCCTACCATTGAGTGCATAATTATTACGACTGGTCGTTGTTCCGAATGAATCTTATACAGATGCGTTTTTAATTACTAGGAAAACGCTCTGTTTGACGCGTTGATAAGCGAGCGCGTCCATATTCTACGAACGTTCTGGCGAAAAGATCTCAAAGCTAATAAAAACAACAATTAACAACAATTCAAGAATGCACATTGCAAAAATTTTTCTAATTCCCATAGCTATTATAATTCCCGATATTGTTGAATGCAGTGCCATGTGCATTGCTTAGAATTTTCTTTGTCATGTTTTCGCCGCGGTCCGCTACCGTTACTAACAGTTATTGACAGCAATAGAAATGTAATTTCTGCCTCTAATACGTATCCGATCGCGTCTAAATTAGTATATTCGTGACCGGATGAAAATGTACTACAAGATAGCCACCTCACATTTTGCTGTTACTGTTTTTCAGAAAAATGTTCTCGAGTAACTTTTGTGTAACTTTGCCAATATTGATCAGATAGCCATTAAATGAACATATTCGTGACCGGAAAAAGCTTTAAAAAAAAATGGCTATCTCACATTTTGCCGCCATTTTGTTTCAGAAAAATATTTTGCAGTAACTATGGTGTAACTTTGTAACTTTTCAAACGATTTTGCCTCAAAACTATACACCTTCAATCCACATCGAGGCTTGTGGATGGTCCAAATTTCAAGTTGATCGGACTTTCCGTTCGACCGCTATCGACGGACATAAAAAAAAAAAAAAAAAACAAACAAACAAACAAACAAACAGAATAAAGTGCCGTTAGAGTCTAGTACGGTACAAAAAAAACAAAAAAAAAACAGAACGAAGTGCCATAAGAGTCTCGTGGAAACGCTCGCTTCGCTCGCTTAATAAGTGATTTTTAACCAATGCTTAATCGGTATTTGAAATTGTGACTCGCTGATTGGCCACGACTAGGAAAACGCTCTGTTTGACGCGTTGATAAGCGAGCGCGTCAATATCTACGAACTTTCTGGCGAAAAGATTTCAATGCTAATACAAACAACAATTAACAACAATTCAAGAATGCGCATTGCAAAAAATTTTCTAATTTCCATAGCTATTATACTTCCCGACATTGTTGGATGCAGGGCAATGTGCGTTGCTAAGAATTTTCGCTGTCATGTTTTCGCCGCGGTCCGCCACCGTTACTAACAGTTATTGACAGCAATAGAAATGTAATTTCTGCCTCTTATACGTATCGGATCGCGTTTACGTTAGTATATTCGTAACCGGACAAAAATTTACTATAACATAGCCACCTCACATTTTGCCGTAACTGTGTTTCAAAAATATATTTTCGAGTAACTTTTGTGTAACTTTGCCAATATTTATCAGATCGCCATTACATTAACATATTCGTAACCGGAAAAATCTGTAGAAAAATTAGGCTATCTCACATTTTGCCGCCATTTTGTTTCAGAAAAATATTTTGCAGTAACTATGGTGTAACTTTGTAACTTTTCGAACGATTTTGCCTCAAAACTATACACCTTCAATCCACATCGAGGCTTGTGGATGGTCCAAATTTCAAGTTGATCGGACTTTCCGTTCGACCGCTATCGACGGACATAAAAAAAAAAAAAAACAAACAAACAAACAAACAAACAAACAAAAAAACAGAACGAAGTGCCATAAGAGTCAAGTGGAAACGCTCGCTTCGCTCGCTTAATAAACTAGGAAAACGCTCTGTTTGACGCGTTGATAAGCGAGCGCGTCAATACCTACGAACTTTCTGGCGAAAAGACTTCAATGCTAATACAAACAACAATTAACAACAATTCAAGAATGCGCATTGCAAAATTTTTTCTAATTTCCATAGCTATTATACTTCCCGACATTGTTGTATGCAGTGCAATGTGCGTTGCTAAGAATTTTCGTGGTCATGTTTTCAACACGGTCCGCCACCGTTACTAACACTTATTGACAGCAATAGAAATGTAATTTCTGCCTCTAATACGTATTGGATCGCGTTTACATTAGTATATTCGTGACCGGACAAAAATTTACTATAAGATAGCCACCTCACATTTTGCCATTACTGCGTTTTAGAAAAATATTTTCGAGTAACTTTCGTGTAACTTTGCCAATATTTATCAGATCGCCATTACATTAACATATTCGTGACCGGAAAAATCTGTAGAAAAATCTGGCTATCTCACATTTTGCCGCCATTTTGTTTCAGAAAAATATTTTGCAGTAACTATGGTGTAACTTTGTAACTTTTCGAACGATTTTGCCTCAAAACTATACACCTTCAATCCACATCAAGGCTTGTGGATGGTCCAAATTTCAAGTTGATCGGACTTTCCGTTCGACCGCTATCGACAGACATAAAAAAAAAAAAAAAAAAAAAAAAAAAAAAAAAAAAAAAAACAGAACGAAGTGCCATAAGAGTCAAGTGGAAACGCTCGCTTCGCTCGCTTAATCACTAAATCTATAACGAAAGCATCGGTAAGGTTGCTTCGGAACAACTAAAATTGTCCCAAAGTAACTAGCCGTGCACAATAGTGCCAACTTAATTTTCTACTTCACTATAGTAGTAGTTCCTAACATTGACTTGAAAAACAAGTCCATTGTTGATAGTTACGACCGCATATTGGTGACCTAAAAACCCCAAACGCAGTGCGCGTAAACTTGTGCACTGCATGAAAGAACGACAGGAACTTATTGAGCGTGCGTAAGAGGGGCAGTAAGGATCTGAGGTTGGCACGTTGGGACCACGATTCATACAAGTGCATAATACAGGTGCGCATGTGAGGTTCGGGTGTGGATAGAATATTTGCTGATTCACGATATGCGTTTATTGATATACACAGTACACAAAACAGTAACACAGTCAATATATAAATAAATACATATAAAAATAGATTGTACTACAATACAAATATACAAGTGCTGAGTGCATGTTTGAAGTCTTTGAACTAAATTAAAACTATTGCTGAGATGTTGGCATTTGAATAGCATAATGATTTTACACAAGAGGAACACACCATCGATATTGAAAACACATTTTACAAATTTACAGTAAGAACTGACGTCGCATTGGTACGTTGAAAACCATGTGCTCATGATGATAAACGTCCCCCTCGATAGTTTGTATAGGCTAATTTAACGAAGTTACTATAAGTCCATCGTTTGATTATCAATAAAACAATAATTATGATTCGTTTTGATTTATGTCTCAATTATTGCAATTATGCAACAGAGATCTCGCAAACGCCTGCTGATGGACAACCTATGTTAAGCGAGCGAAGCGAGCGTCTCCATTAGACCTTTATGGCACTTCGTTCTGTTTTGTTTTTATTTTTTTTATATGTCTGTCGATAGTGGTTGAACGGAATATCCGATCAACTTGAAATTTGAACCATCCACAAGCCTCAATGTGGATTGAAGGTGTATAGTTTTGTGAGAAAATCGTTCAAAAAAGTTACGAAGTTAGACCATAGTTACTGCAAAATATTTTTCTGAAACAAAATGTCGGCAAAATCTGAGATAGTCATATTTTTTTAAAGATTTCTCCGGTCACGAATATGTTCATGGTATGGCGATCTGATAAGTATTGGCAAAGTTACACAAAAGCTACTCGAAAATATTTTTAGGAAACACAGTAACGTCAAAACGTGAGGTGGCTATAGTATAGTCAATTTTTGTCCGGTCACAAATATACTAGTTTAAACGCGATCCGATACGTATTAGAGGCAGAAATTACATTTTTATTGCTGTCAATAAGTGTTAGTAACGGTGGCGGACCGCGGCGAAAACACTCCACAAAATGACAACGAAAATTCTTAGGTCCAACAATGTCGGGAAGTATAATAGCTATGGAAATTAGAAAAATGTTTGCAATGCGCATTTGTTAATTGTTGTTTGTATTTAGCTTTGAAACATTTTCGCCAGAAAGTTGGTAGATATGGACGCGCTCGCTTATCAACGCGTCAAACAGCGTTTTCCTGGTTTATATACTCACCATAGGAGAAACAATTGAGTTGTCGCGAAATATTTATAAAACTAAGAAGCCAGTACTGCCAAGATCTGTATATATAGAAGCAAATACTTTTTAAAAAGGCTCATACCTAAACACAAATGATCAAGTAAATAATAAGTAACTTAAAACACGTAGTGTTGACATGCAGTTGGGTTTAGAAAATATGTTATGAATTTTGGTGCAACTACATGACGTATCTAGAAGTGTATTTATTTTTTGTCTAAAATGTCAACTGCGTATTTTAAAGAATTCTCGTACAAATCCGAATCATTACTTGTGAAAACAAACTCGTTTTGATGTTTCCATGTTTGTTGACTTTGTCTATAATTTTCAAACACTCTCTACAAGTTTACAACAACAACTACTGATAGAATAATTATTTCATACAACATATCTTAAAAATGAATGACCATATCGATGTGTGGCATGTTAGGCTATTGGTTAAGGTACGCGTGTACCCAATTCGAGACGAATAATGAGATGAGAATGAAGGAGAATTATTACCAGTTACAATTCCCACGTCCCCAGATAGGCAGGGTGCAAATTGACGGCCTGGGAGAGAGGGGGATGCCCAAGTATAGTGTGTGCGTGGGCGTAAGAGGTCTGGGGCAAAGCCCCAGCCACCGGAGGCAAACATTTTTCTGGGGTATTATTGCCCTCGAGACGAGATGACCTTAGAAGCGATCTGAGAGTCCATTGGTTACTTCCTGGCTACGAATATCTGTGTACATTGACATAAAGTCACTTATAATATGATATGAGATGAAATGAAATGAAATGTTTAGCCAAAGATGGGGATTTAGCTATCCCCGGCGGGGATACCTTTAAGTTAAACAGAGGCAGAATTATCAAAGGGGGGGGGGGGAAATACCCCCCTCCCCTCCCGTCAATTCGCAACCTGTAGATAGGGTTAGGATCTCTGCGCCTCGCTGTGCCCCCCTAACCAAATGAGCCATCGCGGACGGCTTTTGGTAATCAAAGTTCTTTGGATAGTATCTCAAAAATCTATAAATATTATCAATTAAATTTGTTACTTTAATTTAATAGACATTAAACAACATAAAAAGTAATGCCAAATACTTCTAAACGTGGCGTAGTTTACATAGGCTACATGTGTTCTCAGTTAGATAACCGCTAAACCAGCAAAACTAACTTTCCTACAAATACGATGCTTGTGTATAAATTTCTGTGGTCAGTTCTCGTTTATTTTGTGTCTGGTGATTTTTTCCCGGAATATCAGGATATGTTTTACTGATAATGTCTTGAGCGAACCTCCTCAAGAGATTGAGATAACGTGGTGTCAAGCGGTCGACTTGTTCTAAACTCGCTCGACTGCGATGAGACGTAAAATTAATTCGAATCTACATAATGGCTTGCATACGTCTGTGGTAGGCTCGGTTTGGCTCACAAGATCCCCCACACATTCGTTTCAAGCAACTGATTAATTAGCACAAGATTCAGTTCCTGGAAGGCTCATCCTAAGCGAGATCTATTTAAAGAACGACACAGAAATGTGGCCTAGTTGTTACACAAAAAGGATACATTATTATTTAGTTTGAGCAAAAATGATTTATTATTATGTAAAGAAACTGAAAATATAACAAACAAGTAGAACTTGATATTTTCTTAGTTTGACGCTCCCCTGACGATCTCTCCATCGCTATGTGACCACCCCTTATCCCCGTGACAACCAGACATCATATTCATATCTATCATATCATATAATTTATTCATTTCATATTATACTAGGAAAACGCTCCGCGTTGACAGATGAGCGATTTTTTTCAATGTATCAAATCAAATAAATCATTTGCATGTCATATTACTCTTAAAAAAAAAAAATACCTTTATAATAAACTTATGATTTTTTTACAAGATGGCGGATCAAGTAACAACCTTATAACTTAAGTATATTTTTTCTTGATATGTTGCTAATAAATGCACGAAATATTATTTAAATCCGTTAAGAAGTTTTCTTTTAAGAAATTAAAACCTTCAAGTTGATAGATTTCCGCATAATTCCATTCGACCGTGATCTACTCAATAGGCTCTAATTCATAAACTATTAAACATATCATTGTATGGAAAGTTCCAAAATGTAGATACAGACTTAATCTAAAATGTAATATTGTTTAAACTTACAATAACTCACATTTAAACTATAATAATAGCTTTTTAAATTGTCGACCAAGTTTGTTGTTATTTTCTGCATGTTTGCCGTGAAAGTCATAAAACATAACACGTCATTGTAGCCATCCTATGATAGCTATCAAAATTCCCAATACATATTGAGAAAGGTCTGACTGCGTAAGCCATTTCGGCAGCATACTATGTGCATCTAACTTCAATGGTCCGCAAATGCGAATCATATCGGTGGAACACTGTAAAAATGAAGAAATACATAGCCGTAAATAAACAATATTTTTTTATAACATGGTGGTTGTAGCTACAATTTTGAAACTATTGTCAAGTGTTGGAACTAATAATGTGGAATTCCATGTAAAAAATCATTAATATCCGTGTGTAAGTTTTAATTAGATTAAATTAATAAAAAAAAACATGTGTTTCAGTTGTTAATTTGTTGTAGGTTGGCATCTTACGTCATTGTAGCCTTTTTATGACAGCTATCGAGATTCCAAATGATAATGAGAAAGGTATGATTGCGTACGATTTTTATGTGTTTACTATGTGCATCTTACTGCAAAGATCCGCAAATGCGAATGATATCGGTGGAACACTGTAAAAATGAAAAAATTATTACCGTAAAACAACAATATTTTTTTATAACATGGCGGATGAATTTACAAATTTGAAACTATTGTCAAGTGTTGGTACTGTTAAAGTGAATCTACAAGTGAAACATCATTAAAATCCGTTGGTAACAGTGGCGTAGCTATCGGGTGGCCCTCTCTCCAACTCCATGTTTGTCCCATTAATCGATGTATGGTTTTAACCTGATGACAATTTTCTATTGTTGCAAAATTATTGAGGCTACCAGTTTACAATTATTTCGCTCTCATTGGGCCAGAATAATTTGGCATTAGACTTGACAGTTTAATATGCAAGAACTGAAAGGCGAGAAGAGTTTCAACTAAGAAAAAATGTGAAGCTTGTATCCATAGGGAAACAAAATACAGTAATCCCCCTATTCAATTCCACAGAAACGACTCAAAGAGTAATCTTTGCTTGACTGCACTTACAAACGAATTTGGCTATTTTTTTACTATACATAGCTATCCAATTAGCGTTTCTTAGAATTGAATAAATAAGTGACAAACAGACGGATTGGCCATAGTCAGGAATAGGTATTTGGACTGATGGCTTCTCTTATAGGAGAGGGTTGGTCATCAATTTAGTATTCGTTGCTCCCTCATTGGGTGAGGGCGCGTGTGTGAAGTGAACTGTGAGTGTCCCCGTTCCTCTTAATGCTTTTACTGCGGTTCGTTTTACATATTTTAAAAACTAATATTTGAATCAAACAGCTACCAAAACTTGACACATTCTTTCAAGTACGTACTAGTCGTCCATCAGGCAGTGCAACCGTACCAAACCGTAAGTAAAGATACAACAGACTCAATAGCTGTAGCCGATCCTGAAGATAATCAAGAGCAACAGCAACTTTTAGTTGCAGAGTTACACAATGACGGTTTACCGGTACAGGAACCTACTGATATCCCTGAGCAGACCAATACTAGCTACTCTACCGAAAACGCCAAATTTAATAAATTAACGTCTCAAGATAAACGATTCATTATCTCTTTAGGACCGTGCAAACCATGCGGCCCATTTCCGCGAGATAAAATGAATGTGTTTTGTGCGTATAAACGAAAATGGGGGGGGGGGGGCGTCGTGTCCAGTTTGCACCCGGGCCCGTAAAGACGTAGCTACGCCACTGGTTGGTAAGTTTTCATTTAATTTAATAAATAAACACATTTTATTTTTCAGTAATTAATTTTTTGTAGGTTGGCATCTTGACGAATTTTGCTGGTTATGTTAACAGCATCGAGTTTAGTAGTCACAAATATTGACCGACAATTTCAGCCAAATACGTCAAGCCGTTTGGCCTGTGCGCGACGAACAAAATTTAGCGAACATACAGACATACATACAGACATACACACAGACAAAGCGCCGATCGAGTTGTATGGAGAGATTCACTCCGCTTCGCTACGCTCATCTAATTATTTACAATCAGTCATAAATTTGGCGGTGTCACACTTCAAACTAGGCCTAACTGGCCTATGTCAAAATGTGCACATGTGTGGATTTTTCATTATGAGAGTGATTTGGTTATGTTAAAAACTAAACGTTGCAAATAACACAGTTAATAAATAACTAGGAAAACGCTCCGCGTTGCCAGATGAGCGATTTTTTTTAATGTATCAAATCAAATAAATCGTTTGCTTATCTTTTAAAAAAAAAAATACCTTTATAATAAACAAATGATTTTTTTACAAGATGGCGGATCAAGTTACAACCTTATAACTTAAGAATATTATTTCTTGATATGTTGCTAATAAATGCACGAAATATTATCTAAATCCGTTAAGAAGTTTTCTTTAAAGAAATTAAAACCTTCAAGTTGATGGATTTCCGCATAATTTCATTCGACCGTGGTCTACTCAATAGGCTCTAATTCATAAACTATTAAATTTATCAGTGTATGGAAAGTTCCATAATGTAGATACAGACTATATCTAAAATGAAATATTGTTTAATCATACAATAACTCGCATTTAAACTATAATAATAGCTTTTTAAATTGTCGACCAAGTTTGTTGTTATTTTCTGCATGTTTGCCGTGAAAGTCATAAAACATAACACGTCATTGTAGCCATTCTATGATAGCTATCAAAATTCCAAATACATAGTGAGAAAGGTCGGACTGCGTAAGCCATTTCGGCAGCATACTATGTGCATTTAACTTCAATGGTCCGCAAATGCGAATCATATCGGTGGAACACTGTCAAAATGAAGACAACTATAGCTGTAAATAAACAATATTTTTTTACAACATGGCGGTTAGAGCTACAATTTTGAAACTATTGTCGAGTGTTAGTAGTATTGATGTGGACCTATATGCAAACAATTATTAATATCCGTTTGTAAGTTTTCATTAAATTAAATAAATTAAAAACATTTTTTTTAGTAACTTATTTTTTGTAGGTTGGCATCTTACGTCATTGAAGCCTTTTTGTGACAGCTATCAAGATTTTAAATATTTTTGAGAAAGGTATGATTGCGTACGCTATTTTTGTGTATACTATGTGCATCTTACTGCAAAGATCCGCAAATGCGAATGATATCGGTGGAACACTGTAAAAATGAAAAAATGAATACCGTAAAGAAACAATATTTCTTTATAACATGGTGGATAAACTTACAATTTTGAAACTATTGTCAAGTGTAGGTACTGTTGATGGTAATCTACAAGTGAAACATTATTAAAATCCGTTTGTAAGTTTTCATTTTATTAAATAAATAAACAATTTTTGTTTTTCAGTAATTCATTTTTTGTAGGTTGGCATCTTGACAAATTTTGCTGGTTATGTTAACAGCATCGAGTTTAGTAGTCACAAATGTTGCCAGAAAATTTCAGCCAAATACGTCAAGCCGTTTGGCCTGTGCGCGACGAACAAAATTTAGCGCACATACAGACATACAGACATACATACATACATACATACACACAGACAAAGCGCCGATCGAGTTGTATGGAGAGATTCACTCCGCTTCGCTACGCTCATCTAACTAGGAAAACGCTCCGCGTTGCCAGATGAGCGATTTTTTTAAAGTAAATTAAATATATCATTTGCATATCATATTACTCTTACAACAACAAAAATACCTTTATAATATACAAATGATTTTTCAAAAAGATGGTGGTTCAAGTTACAACCTTAGAATTTTTGTATATTGTTTGTCGATATGTCACTAATAACTGCACGAAATATTATTAAAATCCGTCAAGAATTAAAACCTTCAAGTTCATTTCAATGGATTTCCGCATAATTTCATTCGACCGTGGTCTACTCAATAGGCTCTAATTCATAAACTATTAAACCTATCAGTGTATGGAAAGTTCCATAATGTAGATACAGACTATAACTAAAATGAAATATTAATTAATCATACAATAACCCGCTTTTAAATCATGATAAAAGCTTTTTAATTTGTCGACCAAGTTCGTTGTAAACATTTGCATTTTTGCCGTCAAAGTCATAAAACATAACACGTCATTGTAGCTATACTATGCTAGCTATTAACATTCCAAATACACAGTGAGAAAGGTCTGACTGCGTAAGCCATTTCGGCAGCATACTTTGTGCATCTAACTTCAATGGTCCGCAAATGCGAATCAAATCGGTGGAACACTGTAAAAATGAACAAAATTATAGGTGTAACTAAACAATATTTTTTTAAAACATGGCGGTTGAAGCTACAATTTTGAAACTTTTTTCAAGTGTTGGTATTATTGATGTCAACCTACATGCAAAAAATAAATAATATCCGTTTGTAAGTTTTAATTAGATTAAATTAATAAAAACAAATGTTTTTCATTAACTCATTTTTTGTAGGTTGGCATCTTACGTCATTGTAGCCTTTTTATGACAGCTTTTGGGATTCCAAATAATAATAAGAAAGGTATGATTGCGTACGGTATTTTTGTGCTCACTATGTGCATCTAACTGCAAAGATACGCAAATGCGAATGATATCGGTGGAACACTGTTAAAATGAAAAAATTATTACCGTAAAGATTCAATATTTTTTTATAACATGGCGGATGATTTTACAATTTTAAAACTTTTGTCAAGTGTTGGTATTGCTGATGATAATCTACAAGTGAAACCTTATTAAAATATGTGTGTAAGTTTTAATTTAATTAAATAAATAAACAAATTTTATTTTTCAGTATTTAATTTTTTGTAGGTTGGTATCTTAACGAATTTTCCTGGTTATGTTAACAGCATCGAGTTTAGTAGTCACAAACGTTGCCCGAAAAATTCAGCCAAATACGTCAAGCCGTTTGACCTGTGCGCGACGAACAAAATTTAGTGCACATACAGACATACATACATACATACATACATACATACATACAGACATACAGACACACAGACAAAGCGCCGATCGAGTTGTATGGAGAGATTCACTCCGCTTCGCTGCGCTCATCTAACTAGGAAAACGCTCCGCGTTGACAGATGAGCGATTTTTTTCAATGTATCAAATCAAATAAATCATTTGCATATCATATTACTCTTTTAAAAAAAAAATATCTTTATAATAAACATATGATTTTTTTACAAGATGGCGGATCAAGTTACAACCTTATTACTTAAGTATATTTTTTCTTGGTATGTTGCTAGTAAATGCACGAAATATTATTAAAATCCGTTAAGAAGTTTTCTTTAAAGAAATTAAAACCTTCAAGTTGATGGATTTCCGCATAATTTCATTCGACCGTGGTCTACTCAATAGGCTCTAAATCATAAACTATTAAACCTATCAGTGTATAGAAAGTTCCATAATATAGATACAGACTATATCTAAAATTTAATATTAATTAATCATACAATAACCCGCTTTTAATTCATAATAAAAGCTTTTTAATTTGTCAACCAAGTTCGTTGTTTACATTTGCATGTTTGCCGTGAAGGTCATAAAACATAACACGTCATTGTAGCCATTCTATGATAGCTATCAAAATTCCAAATACATAGTGAGAAAGGTCTGACTGCGTAAGCCATTTCGGCAGCATACTATGTGCATCTTACTATAACGGTCCGCAAATGCGAAGCATATCGGTGGAACACTGTAAAAACGAAGAAAATTACTTCCGTAAATAAACAATATTTGTTTATAACATGGCGGTTACAGCTACCATTTTGAAACTAATGTCGAGTGTTGGCAGTTTTGATGTGGACCTACGTGTAAAAAATCATTAATATCCGTGTGTAAGTTTTAATTTAATTAAATAAATAACAAAACATGTGTTTCAGTTGTTAATGTTTTGTAGGTTGGCATCTTACGTCATTGTAGCCATTCTATGACAGCTATCAAAATTCCAAGTAATAGTGCATAGGTATTGTTACGTACGCTGTGTTTGGTGTATACTATGTGCATCTAACTGAATTAGTCCGCAAATGCGAATCATATCGGTGGAACACTGTAAAAATGAAGAAATTATTGTAGTAAATAAACAATATTTTTTTATAATATGGCGGATGAACTTACAATTTTGAAACTTTTGTCAAGTGTTGGTACTGTTGATGTTAATCTACAAGTGAAACATTATTTAAATACATTGGTAAGTTTTCATTTAATTAAATAAATAAACAAATTTTATTTTTCAGTAATTATTTTTTTGTAGGTTGGCATCTTGACGAATTTTGCTGGTTATGTTAACAGCATCGAGTTTAGTGGTCACAAATGTTGCCCGAAAATTTCAGCCAAATACGTCAAGCCGTTTGACCTGTGCGCGACGAACAAAATTTGGCGCACATACAGACAGACATACATACATACATACATACATACAGACACACAGACAAAGCGCCGATCGAGTTGTATGGAGAGATTCACTCCGCTTCGCTACGCTCATCTAACTAGGAAAACGCTCTGCGTTGACAGATGAGCGATTTTTTTCAATGTATCAAATCAAATAAATCATTTGCATATCATATTACTCTTAAAAAAAAAAAAAAAACCTTTATAATAAACATATGATTTTTATACAAGATGGCGGATCAAGTTACAACCTTATAACTTGAGTATATTATTTCTTGATATGTTGCTAATAAATGCACGAAATATTATTGTAATCCATTAAGAAGTTTTCTTTGAACCTTCAAGTTGATGGATTTCCGCATAATTTCATTCGACCGTGGTCTACTCAATAGGCTCTAATTCATAAACTATCAAACCTATCAGTGTAAGGAAAATTTCATAATGTAGATACAGACTATATCTAATATTTAATATTGTTTAATCATACAATAACTCGCTTTTAAATCATAATAAAAGCTTTTTAATGTGTCGACCAAGTTCGTTGTTAACTTTTGCATGTTTACCGTGAACGTCATAAAACATAACACGTCATTGTGGCCATTCTATAATACCTATCAAAATTCCAAATACATTGTGAGAAAGGTCTGACTTCGTTAGCTATTTCGGCAGCATACTATGTGCATCTAACTTCAATGGTCCGCAAATGCGAATCATATCGGTGGAACACTGTAAACACGAAGAAAATTACTGCCGTAAATAAACAATATTTGTTTATAACATGGCGGTTAAAGCTAAAATTTTGAAACTGCTGTCGCGTGTTGGTACTATTAATGTGGACTTATATATAAAAAATTATTTATATCGGTTTGTTAGTTTAAATTTAATTAAATAAATAAGAAAACATGTGTTTTAGTTGTTAATTTTTTGTATGTTGGCATCTTACGTCATTGTAGCCATTCTATGACAGCTATCGAGATTCCAAATAATAATGAGAAAGGTATGATTGCGTACACTATTTTTGTGTTTACTATGTGCATCTAAATGCAAAAATCCGCAAATGCGAATGATATCGGTGGAACACTATAAAAATGAAAAAATTATTACCGTAAAGAAACAATATTTTTTTATAACATGGCGGATGAACTTACAATTTTGAAACTATTATCGAGCGTTGGTACTATTGATGTGAGCCTACAAGTCAAACATCATTTAAATCCGTTCGTAAGTTTTCATTTAATTAAATAAATAAACAAATTATTTTGTTCAGTAATTATTTTTTTGTAGGTTGGCATCTTGACGAATTTTGCTGGTTATGTTAACAGCATCGAGTTTAGTGGTCACAAATGTTGCCCGAAAATTTCAGCCAAATACGTCAAGCCGTTTGACCTGTGCGCGACGAACAAAATTTAGCGCACATACATACACACACACATACATACATACACACACACACACAGACAAAGCGCCGATCGAGTTGTATGGAAAGATTCACTTCGCTTCGCTACGCTCATCTAATTATAATTATCAAAGTGTTCAACATGTTTATTCTCGTTTCCCAGTTGCGAACAGGTACAGGAACAGGTAGCCGTTATCAAATGTAATAAATAAATTTAAAAACAATAAATACAAAACATATTATTATTTTTATTATTATTATTATTATTTGTTTGCCTATTTTTAAATACTGTGGCTTTACCACGGTTTTTGACCATTTAGGCAACTAAGTTTTGTGTTGTTGGTATAGCTGGTGCTCGTTGGTTTTAAAGCAGTTGGTAACGTGCAAAAGCTTAGCTCAGCTCAGCTGTTATTTATTTTCAAAGTGACAGTAGGCCTCAACTACGACGTAAAAATGGGCTCAAACAATTTGCCTGAAAATATTCAGGAATCCGACTTCGATTGGCTGCAGCTTCGTAAAGATATAAATAGTAGTGTATTTCAAGAAACCTCCAAAGAACGGTTGCTTCGCAAAATAAAAGAAAATCCGCTTGTTCCTGCAGGTAGGCCTATGTAGGAAAGAGGTTAACCCTAGGCCCTACCCTAGCCTAGGTCGGAATGTTGTGTTTAGGGTAGGCTCTAGGCCTAGGCTGTGCTTTGTGCAACCCAGCAAGCTCGATGGGGCAACCTAACCTAGGTTTGCTCGTTTGGTTGCCCTTGAACTAAGGCATCAACGTAGGTCTAGGCCTAGCCTAGGCCTAGTATGAGTTTACTTGGCATGCCCAGACCCACATCTAGACACATAAACACAATTTTCTAATGTTTGTGCGAAGATCTAGGCCTACACCCCCACTCAACTGTTGTACACAAAAGTCATGTCATCGCTAGGCCTAGTAGCCTACGCAAGCATCTTTGATAAGGGTAGGCCTAGACCTAGTTTGAATCACTAATCTTACATTCTTGTCGTTTGCAGTTCGTAGGCCTAATGTTCGTAAGCAGGGTCGGTAAATGTTCCATATCGCTGATTGCGTTTCGTTCTCACTTTTCGTGGGATGTCAGGCAGCTAGGCCAAGATCGACCAGATACAATAACCCCCCCTAACCTCGGGCAAAGTCACTTACGAGAGCAAATCGGTTGGAGGGGTTATTGTATCTGGTCGATCTTGGCCTAGCTGCCTGACATCACACAAAAAAAAGTGAGTACAAAACGCGATCAGCGATACGGAACAATTACCCCGGGCTATTGTGGACCCCGCTTTAATGGGCGTGTGCATGTGTGATGAAGATTGGGGGTCACAATTATTTTGAATACCGGTAGGCCTACTTGGTTTATGGTTGCATGATAGGCCTAGGCCTACACTGAACACAATGGTACAATGCCATCTGTTAACGGTAAAGGGTAGCCTAGTCTCACTGTAAAAACCGCGCCAAATTAACGTTTTTAATTTATATTTTGAGAACACTATACAATATTGAAAAGTGATGATTGAGCGGAACTTGGTTTAGTAAGAGCTACAATCTGGATTAACAAAATTTCAAATATTTCTATCATTACTGTTGTTATTTGAGAAACCAATCAAGGAATTGATTATTAATTGATTTTTTAAATAACAACCGTAATAATAACAATATTTGAAATGTTGTTAATTCAGATTGTAGCTCTTACTAAACCAAGTTCCGCTCAATCATCACTTTTTCAATATTGTGTAGTGTTCTCAAAACATAAATTAAAAACCTTAATTTGGCGCGGTTTTTACAGTGAGACTATCCAGTACCCTTTGCCGTTAAGCTTTACCAATTTGCTGTGAGCATATCAACAATTTTGCAAATCATTTGACACCCGTGAATAAAAATAAATTTGGCTACCTGGTTACAAAAAATTCCAGGTATTGTAACCCCTGCTCAGGGGTAACACATGATACTCTAAATCTGAAGGTCGCTGGTTTGATACCGGTCAGTGGGAACCCTGACTGAAGTTTTTTTTCTGACATTTTCCTATCTCTTAAAGGTAATGCTGGGACGGAGTCCTATTAACAGCCTTCAGACATTCCTTCACAACTATCCAAATACCCTAACAGGGAGACCCATTAGTCGATCGCGATGTTACGAATAGGCCTAGATCGCTATAGTCTCAATTCTCAAACGCTCTAACCTGTAGGTTCGTAATACAAGTCAGATAATGGTGCCACATTTTTCATCTCGTAATTAAGTTGAATATAGTTCTTGGAGTGAAGACAGAAAATGAACATTCAACATTGAGCCATCAATATGCATGACAAACCTCAACGTGACTTCGAAGGCATTGAGGTTGGATGTGTTTCAAAATATTTCTTCCACGTTTGACTGAAAAGCAGCGGAAGTTGTCAATATAATAATCCTACAAAATGACATTCAAATTTGAAGAAAGTGTTCTCATTTAAAATGTTCAACCGTTTCAATGTGGGCCTACTTGTGTGAATCGTATTTTTCTAAAATGAAATTATCAAATCAAAATACATATAGCCTAGGTACATATTCTTTTTATAGAATCATATGCCACGTAGGCCTAGGTACCGTAAAGCGACCGAACCACTCGGGCTGGTCATTGAAATGTTATTTTCAAAATGCCATTATCATTGTCATTGGTTGGTCCAGTTGCGTTTGTGGTACACACCCATAGTTTGTATATCAAGCTAAAATCAACATTAGAAATGGAGCGTAAGATTTCACACATCTTCAGTTTTACTGTACTTAACAAAATACCCAGTGAATACCTTAAAAATCCCATCTGGGCTCAGGGTAGGCTTGCTCTACCAGTCATAAGAGGCAATGGAATGCAATCCTACAATTTCCCAATTCCACCCATTAAATCTTTTTCTTCAACACTCTTGTCAATCACTCCCTGACATCCCCTGCACTCCGGATGGTCTACCTGTCGAGTAGGCTGTGACGTTATTGAAACACAAATAATTAATAATCAAATAATAATTATGACCTTGACAACATAATTCAACTTTAAATAAAAATAAATAGAGACCCAAATAAGATGCTCATTCTATAATTAAACTTGGGTGACATTTAAGCTTGGTGGCACAATGTTGCTCATAATCCTGATCAACCAAAATATACCACGTATTCGGGTGCTACGCTTCTCAAAACTGTATTTGTATCTCCTCCGAGTTATTATTATTATTATTATTGTATAGTATATACTAAGTTACACATTTTAAATATTCTATTTCTCGAAATTAATATTAATATTCTTTAACACATTTATTACACAATTCATTACTGCCGTCTAATGTACTTAAGATGTATGAAACTTATATGTCAATCATTTGCTCCAAAACAATCAGCAGGATGGGACGGGATACCGATGAGTCTATTGAAGAAGTGCGGAGCTTGGATAGCTACTCCCTTAGTACACGTCTTCAATTACTCCTTCTACTCCGGACAATTTCCTGATCAAATGAAATTTGCCATAGTTAAACCCATTTACAAGAAAGGGGACAATACGGAGTGTGCAAACTATCGACCGATATCGCTACTAACATCCTTCTCAAAGATACTAGAAAGGATTATGCTCGACAAGTTGCTAGAACACCTTGAGAGATACTCCATTATGTCCGAAGACCAACACGGATACCGTAAAGGCTTCTCCACAACGACAGCCACGTTTCAAATGATAAACAAAGTTGCAAACGCGATAGACAGCAAACTACAAGCAGGAGTGATTCTTTGCGATCTGTCGAAGGCGTTCGACACGGTTGACCACGAGATACTCTTGGAAAAGCTAAAATGCTATGGAATTGTCGGGGCCACAGGTTCCTGGATGAAATCCTACCTGACCGGCAGGAAACAGTGCGTCCAACTGAATCCTCAATGCAGATCAGAGTGGGAAGCCCTGACATGTGGAGTACCACAGGGCTCGATACTAGGACCTATACAATTTTCACTTCTTGTAAATGATCTCCCTGCAGGAGTGTCAGCAAGAGGGACCAACCGTAAGATAGTCCTCTTTGCGGATGATTCCACTGCTACAGTGGAAGCAACGGATATAGAAGGGCTCAAGCTGGAACTCAAGAACACGCTGATCGACCTCACCAGCTGGTTTGACCCCAATAAATTGCGAATGAACCGAGATAAAACACAGGTTATGGTCTTCTCGCCACCTGGGAGACAGGCCACACTCCACAACTCCGAGTGGGATCTCAAATCAAACGCGGGATTTTTAGGTCTAGTCATTGATCATCAACTAACTTGGGCACCCCATATTGAGAAACTAGTCTCCAAACTGACCAAAGTCAGCTTTGCGATACGTGTGCTGGCGCAACATTGCGACACAAGAACATTGCAAATGGTATATTTTGCGCAAGCCCAATCGCTTTTACAATATGGGGTAATATTCTGGGGAGCTGCTACAAGAAGCATCGAGGCATTTAAAGCCCAGAAACGAATCATTCGATACATGCTGGCCATAGGTCCTCGAGAGTCGTGCAAGCCGGGATTCAAAGCACTGAACATCCTGCCACTCCCGTGCCTGTACATCCAGGCGGTGTGCCAGTTCACGCGGGACAACCTGGCACTCTTCGAGGACGGCTCCCATCACGGCCATCACACAAGACAAGCCAGAGAACTCGCCCACGTCTACTGCCGGCTAAGATCCACCAGCAACGGAGTGATGCAAGCCGGTAGGAGATTTTATAACAAACTGCCGACCGACATCAGGGACTGCCAAGATCGTGCGGTGTTCAGAAGAACTTTAAAAAAGTACCTGCTGGACCACTCATTCTACGAGATCGAGACATACCTGAACAAGAACTGACAAACTAGGCTTGCTTATATAACTATATACTTAACTTAACTACCTATGTACATACCTTTACTTACCTATAACTTACTCACCAGAAGTACGTACAGGCCGTACGTACTTCTAAATTGACATGGTCAATACGATTTACGAATCTTGTATGTTTTGTAAAGAGTCAAACGACCGAAAATAAATAAATAAATAAATAAATAAATTTACTATGCATGCCCTATTGTAACAATTAGTGTTTTTTTGTAGTTGCAATAAGCAAACATAAATCTCCAGTAGCATAGTCATAAGTAGGTCTAGTTATAAGAAAGGGCATTAAGCATTCGATGTATTATTTAACCAATCCTATGTAACGATATGCTTGAAAGAAACCCTAAATAAATAAATAAATAAAAATCAAAGAAACTAAATTTAAACTGCCACTTCAATCCTCTTTTAAGAATTAACCATTGTTTGAGGGATGAGGGGGGGGGGGTTATATAGCTTTTCTAAATTCATGGTGCTGCCACTATGCAAGGGTTGCCTATATAGTTAAACTTCTTTATAACGAGCTATTGGGAGTCAGATTATTATTTTGTAAGCCTATAAAGAACATTTCTTTATAAAGATAGTACATTTATATGATTACAACGCATGATGGCCGAATAGACCAATTGCGGGCATAAGAGAAGAAGATATGCATAGGCTGAGAACTTTATGGGACCTGAAAAAGTTTTTTTTACCGGTATATAGGGCCTAGATCATGTTGTTATAGACGTTTGTTATAAGGAAGTTTCACTATTCACTATTCAGCTATAAAACTGTTTTGAACTGATATGAGAAAAAATATAGGTTATAACAGAAACATGGACTACGTTTATCACAGAGATATAAAACAGTTTAGCAAACCGGTTTTACCCAAAAACGATTTCATGTTTGTTCCGTATATCACACAAAACTCGTAAAAATGGTTTGGAAGCGTATCCAACATGGCCGTCAAACAATATCTTCAATACTTTGACCACACACACACTTCTATATTCTATTATAAATGTGTGTAAAACCTATTAAAACCTCTGAACATTCACGTACAAATAATTTTGAGGTTGGGATGCACATAAAACAAGAAAATAGTCTCACAGCTGTCTGCAATAATAATTACAACAACAGCAACACTCTGATATCGAAGATCGAACATCGTGCCACCGCCTACCACATAGTTGAGTTGTCAAGCCAGTGGAATGTGCGTGCGCACCCTAAAACGCATGGTAAAACAGTTTGTGGCGTATACCAACCACAAATCTTGCGATTTGACTTATCCAAACCACTTTCCAAACTGATTTGGAACTAAGGTGTTTTTCAGAAAACCGATATGTATATCAACATTTGAAAAACGTTTTTGGGCAAAACCGGTTTGCTAAACCGTTTTTGAGCTCTGTGATAAACGTAGTCATGAAAAGATATTAAGATTACTACACCCAAAAAAGATAAGGAACAAAAAGGTGGAGAAACAAAAATATAAAATTTTAAAGAATCAATTAATGATGAGAAAATCAAGGAGGAAACTAGAAAGGGATATTTGCTTACACAGAAAATGTAAACTCTTCAATAAAAGAAACAACGTTTTTCTCCCCCAGCCTGTGACGTATTGCATTTTGTGAGTACTGTATCAATAATCTAGGTGTGGCCATTATAATTATGTGATAAGAGTACGTTTTTGCTGAGATCACCTTGCACTTTTAAAAAATATGTAGCTTTTCTAAATTCATGGTGCTGCCACTATGCAAGGGTTGCCTATTTATAGTGAAACTTCTTTATAACGAGCTATTGAGAGTCAGATTATTATTTTGTTATAAAGAACATTTCTTTATAAAGATAGTACATTTATAATTTTATATGCATAGGCTGAGAACCTTATGGGACCTGAAAAACAGTTTTTATATAGGCCTAGATCATGTTGTTATAGACGTTTGTTATAAGGAAGTTTCACTGTATTTGTGTACACATTAAATACGGTATAGTATTTAAAACTCGAATAATGGCTTTTACACCATTGTTAAAAAGGTAATATGGATGTTTCTGATGAGCACTAAGCAGGCAATTCTAATAAAAGTTAACCTCAACATGGACTTGACCTCCGTCCACCTCTACTTACCACAGCCAACCAGAACCACATTTTGTTATGATCTTTATAATTTCAACATAGTGTTACTATGTTTCAGGTTGCTTAGTTACATTTGGAGCATTGTCATATGGACTGTGGAGTTTCCGTCAGGGACGACGACAGATGTCTCAATACATGATGCGACTTCGGATCGGCGCCCAAGGTTTCACTGTTGTCGCTCTAATTGTTGGTATTGGCATGTCGGCTGCTGGTCCCAAGAAGTAGCCATTATATCGAACTTATAAACATAATAAAATTATTGTAAATATAATTATCTAGACAAAAACTTGTATTATTTTTATCAATGTATTACTAATAAATGTACAGTACATAACAAGTTATGACGAGGATTTTTTTGTTTTTCCAGTAGAAGCAGGCCAATTGCATTACACTCGAATTTAAATACAATACATTAGGGATGACATCGGGTAATAAAATTCGGAACCGGTTCTAGCTCTCATATTACCCGGGTACCCGGATCCTGAAAACGTATTTTTCGATGTGTAGGCTTGATTTGAAGGTCGTCGCTAGGCCTTGTGAAGTGCGCGGGATGCGAAGGCGAGGGACGAATGATATGCACGCCGCCCGCTTGGTTACCCTCTCGGAATACGCCTGCAGTAATCACGTCGAGTAAAAAAAACATTTTGCAATATAAAACTGAAGCACTTACATAAAACAGGATTTTTAAGGAAAATAAATAGTAATAGATCAAGTGTTGGCCAGAATGTCACCATTATGTTAAACAAAGAACAAGCAGTAACGAATGCAAGTCGGCTCCCGTCTGTTCTGTTCCCTTCCGAGTCACGTGTTGTGGAAGGGCGGAGGAAGGGTTGGCGCGCACCCTACCTGCTGGCTCCACCAGAATCGACCACAACAATACTGGCACGTAAATTTAGCCTAGAAACGGACTAAAAAGTTACCCGGACCCGAGGGTAATATTTGGAGCCGGGTACCCAATGTCATCCCTACAATACATACACGATTTCTACAGAGCAGAAATACTCAACTTATGTTAAATTACAATAGCCTACTTTTTATTTGAAAAGTACCTATTCTTTCATGTCACTAATATTGCATTTATGGTGCATTGCATTCATTCCATAACTAATATGCACTGAAAACTTTACCATATACTGTACTTTACAGAGTTTATGCACAACATATATATAACATAGACCAATAATTACATAATTTACGTACAAAACTGAACGATATCCGGGGCCAGTCAAGTTCTCATTACAAGTTCACAACACGGAACGACGACTCTCAACACAGGTCACAGACACAAACGTGAATCATTGTACAGGTAAACAGAGTTTCATTTTCATCCTGACACCTAAATCTAGAATACTGTACATCGATAGTTTTGAAAGCGATTTCAACACATACTCTGTGGTCTTCTAGCTTGGGTGGAAAATGTATGTTAGTTAAGTCAGAAAATGGAAGTATTTTCTTTTGAGTCGTGTTGGCTTGGTTTGTCGACGAGAGTATTGTTGCAATCCCTTGCTTCGTCATCTCTTGGAGACGGGAAGAAGGGCAAGAGAACAGTATACGTGCTGTCATTGCACTTCAGTCCTGGTTATTGCGAGAGAAGGGCCAGTGGGATCGGATGGTGCCCCTCCCTTTACTGCCTCCTCCACTGCTTAGTGACCGTTCTCGGAAAGTTGGTGAGGACGAGGATGAAGCACAAGAGCTGAGGCTAGTTGAAGGAGTCATTCCAAAAATTTCCTGCACTGTGGGTCGGTGGTACTCATTTGGCACAGACTCTAAAAAAAAAAACCAAGAGTTATATTTGTACATTATTTCTTACTCAACTTTTCTATGCTGCAGGTATGATATATATGATATATACAGTTGTTAGACAAAGGAATGATAATGGTCAATGGATGAAAAAAAGAGCACAAACAAATAGAATACAATCACTCCTATACCATGAACCATGGACAACTTATCAATTGTAATTGTATCAATTGTAGCAAATAAATAGTAGATAAGAAGTAACAAGGCTAAGCCTATATAGAGTTCCTTCCAACCTTTCTTATTTGTGACAACTATTCATTACCGGTATGTCAATTTGTATTAAGTGGCACCATTAAGAGTAGGAAAAACTTACCGATAATGGGGACCTCATCGTATAGTGACCCTTGACGAAGTTGACGACCAAACGACTGCCTGGTCGTTCCTGCAGTCTGAATGTCCATAATCTTTTCAGATGCACGCTGCCACCTAATTTACACACCACCAAATCAAACTATTAGTCACTATATAGATAGATATAATCTACCAGGTAAAGGCACAGTAAAAAGACAACTATCCATTTTTTTGCCGAGCTAACAATTTCCGGTTTCCATGTTTCTCAATTCCCTTATATGGTGACTATAAGATCTATCTTTTCGTAAGTCTATCATCGTCAGTTAGACAAGAAGGCATTTCACTCAATGTCAAACTTTCATTGACTGTGATATAATGAGCACTGATGGAAGAAGTTACACAATTACAAAATTATTATTTTTTATCACATTAATTACAGTATTTAAAAATTAGCATTTTATTGCATTTAGTATTAAGAATAATAAAATCGCAATTCAAACCAACAATTTACATCAAAGACTATCTAGCAATTTTGGTGCCAGATTTGGCAATGGCATAGATATGTAAAGTCAGTAAAGAACATAACAAGAGTGATCAGCTTCAGACCTAAAATGGCAACTTTTCAACTGTTGGTATTAAATATTTTATACTTTCAACTGTAGCACATGAACAAAGCATCATTGGTCAGAAGGAGCCGTATCACAGCAAATAAAGCCGAAATTGAGGTGAATAAGTGCGAAACACGTATTTCTTTATTAAAATAGCACAAATACTCTATGCAAATAACAATGAAATAAGTGTAGATAATATAGTAATTTCTGTTTTATGTGGTTCTTTCAATAAATAGCAAGTATTGAAACAAATGCTTGTTCAGCATAAATTCACGAAAATAAAATCGCTATAATTTGTATGTTCCACGCAGGGGCGGACTGGGGCGAAAATTGCTACCGGGCAAAACTTAGGAGGGCCCCATTGGACAAGGGCCCGATGGTAGGTATGCAACCCGCGCGCGTTAGCGCGCGAAAAATTTTTGACTTTTGCGTTGCGGGTTGCATAACTTCCAGGCACATTTTCCACCTGACTTTAATGAAAGTGACCGTTTTTCACCTAATATATAATTTAAAGAGAAAACAAGAGGTATTAAATATGTAAGTGCACGATATTTTTAGAGTGGAACATTTGTGGAAAAAATTACACACAATTTTTTTAAGTTACAGCTAACAATTTATTCAATTGCTTATTTTTTGTACACAAATTATCAATCACAGCATCATTTGTAATCAGTGTTGTGACTTATCTAGATAAAATTATCTAGATAATGTATCTAGATAAAATCTGTTATCTATTATCTTTATCTAGCTAATTTTTTTGGTGTTATCTTTATCTTTTATCTAGATAAAAATACAGATTATCTTATCTAAAATTTTAAGCTTATAGATAAAAAAATAGATAAAATGTTCAACCATAATATAGATACAAAATAATAATAAAATATACCATTTTTCAAAATGAAAAATACTTCTACTGGTTTTCCCCTTTTTTGAAAATGGCGGCAATTTGTTAACACTAATTTTTAGAAGTATAATTTATACTTCTAAAAAGTAGTGTTTGGGAGACTATATCTTAAATTTGACACCGAGCATGTTTAAATTAATTGAATTTTGCATTTTGAAAACTTAAGACATTTTCCTGAACATACCCTAATAGTAATGTATCTTGTACTGATTTTTACAATAAAGTTTGAAATTTTGAATATCCTTAGTCCTGTATCTCTATTCTCTAATAACTTTAAACCTAACTATCCCATCCTTAAAATCCATCCACATTATGATAGATATGGGAAAAAAATAAGTCAATATTGCTTTTTAAGAAACATGTCAATAACTCAATAATATCATTATTATCTTTTATCTTTCCAAAATTATCTAGATAATTATTTTCATCTTTTATCTATTATCTAGATAATTTTTTTACACTTTATCTTTTATCTTATCTAGATAATTTTTTGGGGAATTATCTTTATCTTTATCTAGATAAAAAATAAATTATCTAGTCACAACACTGTTTGTAATTTTATTTAACAGTCTTTTCTCACAATACATCAAGGACAAATTTTCAAAGTTACTCTCGCAAAGAGTACTTCGTAGCCAAGTTCCAGCAAAATATTACTAACTAAGCGCTCGGCCTCCGCTTCGCAAGCCAGCCAGCAGCGAGCGTAGCAAAGCATAATAGTATGAGAGTGCTGCATGCTCCTGTTAGAGCTGGCACTGGCGGAGCGCTGCGACGGCGAGCGCTTATGAGTCACACCGCCCGCTCCTAACATACTCGCTGCTTTGTAAAACTTGGAAAAAATATCATGGGCCCCTAATTCCGGCCCTCTTTGAGAAGGGCCCCCAGTTATGTTTTTTTGTTGAGGCCCCATTGCACTCCTTTGCTCCTTCCTTTTATTCAGCAGAGCGCACTAAATATTATTTCGTATTTTGAGCATTTTGGGGGCCCACCGGGCCGAGGGCCCACCGGGCACTGCCCTATCCGCCCGATTACCCAGTCCGCCCCTGGTTCCACGTAATCTCAAAAAAACATTCAGTTTTCATATTTGAAATTTTTTGTTTTTGAAACTACGAAATTTACTACGAAAGTTCAACATCTTACATATGCCCAATCAGAATGGTGTTTTGGTTTTTAATATAGTATGAACAAAATAGTAATACAATAGTAAATATGTAATAAATAAAGCAGTGGGCCTACCTCAGGTGATCTTTGGCATGTTGAACTAGATGCCTTATCCACTTTTGCTGATCATCGGTTGTCTTGGTTCTAATTACGGTAACATCTTCTTTGTTCTCACAGAGATTTGAGATGTTGATTTCCTTGGAAACAGTCTTACTTGGCTGAATAATAGTTTCCTGAAACAATTTTACAACTCATTGCAAAGTGGGCCTCTGGTTAAAGGCCAAGCATCCAAAATATAACTTAATGAAAATGTAAAAATGAAATGCAAAATTAGCATACGTGCTCATAACAATATTAATATATATTTAAGAAAGGAGAATAAACTAAAGATAATACTATGAATTGATAATACTATGACTATGAATCTGTAGCCTAAGTCAAAACATACAATGAGCATAAATGTTTTTTAATATCTATAAAATACTACTAGGATTATATGCACGAGTCTGATTTGAAAATATTTTTGGCGCCAACTCCGCATTAATGTAGTATCAATCATAGAGTTTCCACACAAGTATTACTAATAAGTAATTACATACTCTGTCTACTGCAATGGAGCGAACTGGATCCTGTCCTCGCTCCCAGTGGTCTCTGCAGCTCCACAAGTCTAGCCTGAAGGCTTGTAACTGTCCCCACACAGACATCCACTGCGACTTCCCTCCATTCACCTGGAAAGTTGCACGATTAATTTAATATGCCTGTCGTATTACTATAATAGTACATTCCTACAGTTTCACTAGCAAAGATTTAGATATTTGTTTCTTAGTCCGTCCATTTAGTAATCTCGGTTTGATAAACATGGTTTTAAAAAATCATTATATTCAAAATGCATGGCAGTTGCCATGATTGTTCGTAGTAAATCATTGATTAGTGACTTATTGGTAGAGATCCTTGTATTTCGCAATGCGCGAAAGCGCAAAATCACTTGAAACGTGCAGCAAGTGAAATATGTTGGCATGACAGTCTGTTGTGAGTCCAAAAATAGTCTTTTTGAATCGCGAAATAAAACGAAATCCCGTGTTTACGCGAAATAGCATAAGTTTACTGTTATAAAAACGAAAAAGACTGAAGCAGTTGAATTGATGCGAAATCGCCGAATTTCTGTCAAAAACGTAATTTTCAACATTTTCTGCAGTGACCCTTCCACCCCTGCCAAACCGGCTCGCAACAGATTTTTCTCGTAGCTTGTGCGTCGACTGCATTCCGCATTCCTAGCGACAGCTTTCGTTTTCTTCTTCTTTTCTTTCGAGCGATTATGTAGGCATGCCACATACATTAGAATACTAGATACAAATTACATTTGGTAAATTAAAATTGAAACACCGCCAAAAAGCTGAAATTACTGCTCAACAGCAAAATTTGGAATTAATAAAACGAAATATGCTAAAAAATAAAACCATTTACAAGGATCTCTACTTATTGGATATTAAAAGTTTGGTAAAACTGGCCCTTAATGTACAGTAGTAGGTATCTCCAATTACAGCTATAGTCTACAGTCTACACCAGGCAGAGTGTGCCGGCCTGGTGTGGTGGTCCAAGCTGATTTACTTTTCCTTCCCCTAATGGAATTCTAACAGTAATACAGTAGCTCTTATCTTCTTGCAGCACCTCACTTAACATTTTGATCATGACGATCTCTGCCAATAGAACAACAAACTTGCATTAAGTAATTTTTTCGGTAATTTTACAAAAATGTGTAAATGGTTCAATGTATGTGCTTAATTACATCAAACAAAAGTGTTGTTTTAATTTCCTTTCTACGACATATAAACTACGGTATGTGACTTATGAGTGAAATAAAATACGGAAATAATTATGGATCGCTTGGTAAGTTTTAATTGTAGAAACATGATTCAAATCATATTGTTGTATTGTAGCAACTGGAAAGTAGTGGGATTAGAAATATTGACAGTATGTACCGAAAGTGTTCAATTATTTTATTACATCATTTGAACTCACGATACCAGAACAGGATTAATTTGAAAGCCAGGTTCAACTACTGTATCTGTTTCCACAAATTAGAAATTAGTAATTACACACTTATCACGTTAAAATCTTGCCCAACTTTCTACAGCAGAGAATTGTCATAGTAGTATACTGTAGATAGATATACCAACGTTTCGTTTCCCAAACCACGGGTTACCACAGGTTGTATCAAGGTCGACGCTGGGTCGCAGCCAATTCAATTACCTTACACTGTACTTGTACGTGACTTACTTGACTTCTACATGTTTCAATGATTTTCCGGGTACATATGTAAGAAAATATAAAGATTTCTCATCTTTTCAAGTGCATATTTTCAAATCAGTAAACACATCATGAAACATAAAAAAGTGGTTTTACTTTAGACTTACCCCAGTAGTCTCACTATCTAGTACAGTGAGTTCTCCGGAGCAGCTCTCTCTGGAAACACAGTCGGGTTGTGCAGCCAGGCGACAACAGAAGTGGCCAAACAACGGCAACAGGTGGCTCCGCATCTCTTGGCTCTCTACGACCAGGTCGTGCGTGTGAATACTGTCGTGCACATCGTCCAGAGTCAAGCGAGCTGTTGCCATCAGCTGGAAGTGTGGCCCTCTGGCAACATAACATGCACAATAAGGTGAGGTTACAAATTAAATGTCACTAGTCACTTGGATTAAGTTTGCATAAGACCCCTATTAGAGGAATGCAGAAACTTTAAACTTTAAAGAACATCAAATATTAATCTTGACTGAGCGCAACGGAACGACATTATGGATTTAGAATAGCTTGCTATTTGTGCTCTAGCATTACGTGCAAAGAAGAAAAAGAGAAAAAAGGAGTATTGGGTTCATCCAATTGATAGTGAAAGGTTAATAAAAGGAAAATTTTACACATGTATTTTGAGCCACGTTATCATCCTTTTAAGCCGCATTCACATAAATGACTATTGATTATTGACTATTGCTTATTGACTACCCAAAGAAAGATATGAACACTACACAACTAAGTTCTTTGACACGTATGATCTGCCACCTAGAACAAATGAATCGAACTGATTGACAAACAACGAGCTGTCAAAATAATAAAATTGCAACATTATGAAGAAAACGAGGTATGGCGATAGTTACTGCTCAACAGTTAAAACGATTAATGATGGACAACCAAGTTGTGAAGGTTTTGTATGTTTCTTGTTTGTTTTGAAGATTTGTTTTCAAAATAAGAATATTTTATTGTTTGACAGCTTCATAAAAATAATAAATAATATTTGCCGGAAATAGTCAAAAACAAATATACACTTGACAGTAATTGAGTAGTGGTATGACTTCCATTGCTCCACATTCATTGGCTGAACGCGAACGTTCTGATTGGTTGTGACTATGACTTTGAGATATTTTCATTTCGTTAGTCAATAGTCAATAATCAAAAGTCAAAAGTAAAGTTGTGTGAACGTCAGCACGTATACGCCTATGGTTCAATTCGCTTAATCACTAGTCAATAGTCAACAGTCAATAGTCAATAGTCAATAGTCATTTGTGTGAACGCGGCTTATGATCCCGTTGTCTTTACGATATTTTTCTCAAATTTACTTTAACTTTTTAAAATCTGCCGGCAGTCATCAAGTTATTATTTAACTAAACGCTGGTATAAAGGAGCAATGTTATCTATCAGAGCAATGTGTGAATTAGGACCCTACAATATAGCATTCACAGACTGTAAAAAACCAACAATCGCTAGCTAATATTTCCTTCTGCTCTAATGTTTTCGGGAATAACTTTCAATGCATTTCAGACATTTACGGAAACGCTTGGACTACAATTTATAGAGAGGGGTGAATCATAAAAAAACAAATAACAATAATATTTTCAAAATTCCCATCCCTTTACTTGCATACAAACAAAGACGATCGTCAAATTAAGTGGAAGTTTTACGTTATTTGCTATCCACATAAGCCTACCATGTTACGTACTCCCCTCCCCCTGCCCTCGTATCTATCTGAACACATACTTCGTACAATTGAATTACAAGGTTATTTAAAAAAAATTACATTATTCCGGTAGGAAAGTAAATTGTAATTTGAAAACAAATATAATTTCATAGAACAAGTAGTATGCCCGTTCTTGTTATACATGACAAATAAAAATTAACATTTTGGTACTATGAATCATTATTTCACTTTTAATCACCCTGATGTGGCCACTGTGGTTTACAGCCCACCAATGTTTTGTATCCCGTGTATACTCCCGTGTCCAGATTCAATTGGAAATCGTTCGCGTATTTTTGTTACTGCACACGGAGGAATAACTATTCGATTACCCCTTCCAATTGAAACCCTAGAATTAATCCATGACAAACTGGTGGTATGCAAAATATTTCCACAAATCGTTTGGAACTGGTTTGATGCCAAGTTTTTTGCTTCATTTTGTTTTTTGGGAATAAAATGAAGTGATGTCGAACAATACCCATCGCGTCCAACGACAGGGTGGTTGAATGCATCGGTGTGTTACACTATTTTACTTTCCTGGCAGCAAAAACTTCTGCAATCTTGTATTATAGGGCTGCATTCATAGCACTTACACCATGTTACACAACCCGTCTTATGAGAACAATCCGGTGATTATCATCCCACTACTTTACTCTATTCTTGTGAGATGTTTCTAGTTCCAGCAATTCTGCATCTGTGTATTCTGGTCTGGCTCGTATTGATATGGGTCTGATAATATATATAAAGTTGTGGATGAGGGTAGGCGGGTGTATAATACGGAGATTTAAAATAGTGTCCCCTGGCTCTTCACGAACCGTAGTCACACTACAGTGACAGTGCAGTACAGCGCCCGGCCGCACACGTGTATTCTCGCGGCGTGCTCGGCCGGCGAGCCAGCCTGGTGACGTCATCACAATAACTTGGAACGCGTGTAGCTCAGCGCTCGATTTTTTGTATTTTTTTTTGGATGACGGCATTATTCTTAAAAAATATTCTAGTAATTAAAAAAAAATACGAGAGCGCTTTCGATTTTCACCTGCCTTCTCCTTTAAGAATTAAATTCATATACTATAAAAACTGTCAATGCCTACTATGGCTTTCTTTTGTCAATAGTATATTAGTATTGAATATTGAGTTATGACTCATTGAGACATTACGTACATATGTTAGATTATTACTTAAACAAGACAATCAAGTTTGATTCTATAATCATCAAAACAATGTTAACATGTAGGGTGAGGTCAACGGTGTTCCCATCACTTGGCTCAGTTTTTGTGTTAAACACTTACATCTTGCCAGTGTTGAGCTCATCCCGTAAGGACGCAGCCAGCTTTTTGCCAACTGTGCGGCTGATCGAAGAGTGGATTGTCTTCTTTATCTTCCGTGGAGTTGATGCCATTGTCAAGTCGTCTTGTAATACGTGACTGTACACTTCCAAACGGAACTCAAAGTCTGCAGGGATGCTGTTACTGTTGACAGAGAGCATTACAACATGATACTTCACACAATGAAAATTTCAATAGATTCAAGATTGGCAGTATCAACTACTGTATTATGGAGGGCCCTTCATAATGTTTGGCAGTACCTTTGGATGAACATTTTCTTTAATTACTCTTCAATCTAAGGATTCGCATGGCAAACACAGAGTGTATATTTTTTTATATTATTTTACATATCAAGCTAAAAATAAGGGCATATGAAAAGAAGATTTTATTAAATATTCCTATTCATATATTTTACAATAGTGAATAGGGGTTGGCAGAAAAGAGCACAGCTCGAAACAAAAATACATACACAAATTTTGTATCAAACGTTTGTAGTTTGTAAGTCTCGTCTACTTCCAAGATACACAATAATTAGCTGCTGCAAGAGCAGATATAGCTCAAAATGCTCCAAATTACAACTAATTGGTCATTAATAGGAAATATACATACAGATTTCAAACATACTTACTGAACAATACACAAATGGAATAAATTGCAACCAGAAGAAGCAAGTGTACAGTCAGTGACATGTACAAATAACTTGGGTAATAGTAAAGATAAGTTCTTTACATCTCTTTGGGTTAGTCTGTGAGTTCCTGGATGTGTGCACCTAGTCCTTTGCCTTGCCTTCTGTGTGTTAAAAACTACAAAAAACATGCTATTTGTAAGTTCTAGACTTGAGATTATGGAAACTTGACTTTTGAGAGAAAACGTTTAACAGCACAATTTTTAAGGAACTATTTTAAATTTTAAAAGTTACACTTACATTCATGTGTGAAATGTACTGGCAATGGGAGGAAGAGAGATTAGCAAAATGCAGATGGAAGTTATGACCATCTTGTCACGTGGTCAAGGAAAGAAAATAAGAGGCAAAAAGAGGAACTGTAACACGGACAACAGGAAAAAGATCGAGTTGTGAAGCTACACAACATTGTAGACTGAGCACACAATGCTGTGGTTACAGAGATAACTAATTGTGCTGTGCTGTGGTTATAGATAGGTATTTGATATGAGATGTAGTAACAGCTTATATGGTACAATAATGATGAAGAACAAGATTTAAATTTTAGATTAGAGCTAGGAAATGGAGTATGTCAATATGTGGTTGAGTAAACACACACATGCACAGTAGGTTATGTACACTACATAATACAGTATTACAATTGGGAGGGAAAGGGCAATGGCATTATGAAAAGATGAGGAATATTGTACCGTACATCTTGCTTACATCACATAGAAGGTTGAAGAGTGGGAGAAATCCCCCCCCCCTGCCACTGACACAACACATGTTTCCTTTTAACCATTCATATACTCTTTATTACCAGTACAATAATGCAACAATTCACACTACATAATAGAATAGTTTGTTTGGAATTTATACTTGTTGTGTATAGTTTAGGAAGCTCTGATCAAGACTTTCCAGCCAATTTAACCAAGCAAATCTTATGCATTTGAACGATATTCCAAAAATGTAATTAAAACAAAATAATCTATCAAGGTAAATGGCTGATATGAATTGGTTCGCAATACAGATTACAGTATGTGCCAGATTATTTCAACATTCCAGATTTTGGCATACTATTCAAGTAGGCTGTAAGTCTGTCCATAACATTTGGACATTCCACCTAGACATAATTATTGGGTTTGGTCATCATTTTTTTTTATCGTTATATTTAATAAGTGACATGATCCGTCAGCGAGTGCACAGTAAAGTATTGTACTTACAAGACCAGTACATCTGGGAAGGTGATGTCTGTGAGCTCGCGGTCCACCGGACACAGAAGTGTGGAATCATAGATCTCTGTGCCGATCCTCGCAAGGCAGAACACGGCAAAGCGCCTGTAGTCGCCACGGTTCTTGAAGTGGTCGGAATCTCGCCATATCAGGGGCATACGAATATCCGACAGGGAGACACGGGCCGAGCATGGCTGTGTGCCGTATCTAGTGAAAGATAGAAAATACATTAGAATGCAATATCACGTAAACCTACCGTTTATGCGTTGGCCAGCAATAAAGGCGGTTTCACACAAAAACATAAGACATAAGATTTAAGGTTTAACGCATAGTACTTAAGGGGCGCTGGTACACATAGAAACGTAAGCACAAAGAGTTTATGAGAAGGCATGGCACTCGTTGAAGTTCTTTGGAGGTTGCGGCCGAATACTGTACTACATAATTATTCTATATATTATTATGTATATATTATTATGTATTATTATACATATATTATTATTATTATTATTTGGTGACGTAGGCCCCTACATGACTGTGGTAGTCATAACATTTTAAAGTAGATGCTTCTTTGACTCAAGTTTTTCTTGCGTTGTTTTAAGGCATAAGCATAAAGTTGAACATTGGTCAACTTTCTTATGCCTTAAAACAGCAAATTATGCGTTAAAACTATGTCTTAAAACTAGTGCATTTGTGTGAATGCCAGTACGTGTTTCCTATGGTCCAACATTATGACTATGCGTTAAACCTTAAATCTTATGTTTTTGTGTGAAACCGCCTTAAAGTCGATCGATGATAACTGCACATGTAATATAAATCATTCAAATTGTATGGACTGCAAGTTGAGATTAAGCTTGTGAATATTGTAGATAAAAATATACACCTACCGCTATTAGTTTTTTATTTATTGGGTGTTGAAATGCGTTGGAATTCCCTATGTTATACATTGTAACTGAACAAAAACCCACACTTTCAATCGTATAACTTTGCGTAGCACCTTCAAAAAGTAACATATTGTAACAAATTTTCATCCTAAATGTAGATAACTTCATGACTAGCATGAATACGTTTGAAAAAGATGATCGAACGCGATCCGTTTTCGAGATATTCGCGTTGGTGTGTCAATTTTAAGTCAAATCTACTCAAATTAGAAACTATAAATATACTTTATTAATAAAAAAAAATATGTAATTTCAAGAAGTTCAGTATTAAATGCTACTCACATGTAATAATTCTTGAAATTCATTATTTAGAATAAAAAAAAAGTATTTTTTCATGTCCATTTTATTTGAATAGTTTAGTTGTTGTATTAAATGGGTAGTTCACTTTATCGATCGACTTTAACTAAAGAATTTTGAATAACTGTTTTAGGTTTGTATAAAGCTTCCCTACGGATACAGCCACCCACACTCATGAGTCTTGATAGATAATAAGAGTTGACTGTTTTAAGTCTTACAAATAATAATTGGTCTCAGTAAATTAATTCATAAACATCATTGTTTATCTCATGTTGATGTTTGTTGTCACATACAATTTCATTTCAGCAGGAAAGAACAAACGTGGAATTTTCTAACTTAATAGAACTTTAAAACAATTAGTTGGAAGTATGTACGTTATAATGTTCTGGGATGGCAGGTTGGGTGGTTGGTTCAGATAGTCGGACCCTTCTCCCCACTATAACACTTTGTACTCTTGAGCAACAACAGAAGGGGGGGCGGGGGGAGGGCTTGCCAAGCAGCATGGTGGGAACAACATCATCATCGCCCCTCCTGTCATTAGCGGACTAACTCGCACGGGATGAGGTAGGGTAGGGCATGAATGGAGGCTGTGCATGTTTATTAGTGACGTCACGGGAAGTAGGGAACCGCTTCCTCCGCGTTCAGACAGGAATAGCACAGCTCACGTCGCTATTTCGGTAACACTACGCACGGACCAATCTTTATCTTTACACGCAAACCGCTCGTCAGTGTTTTCATTTACCGAAACTATAAAAGCAACAAAAAAACCTTTGGTCACGCTATGAAAGTTATACAAATTCAAGAATCCCATGCCGCCAAACAATTGAATTGAAACTAAGTTGCAGCCACGTGCAGCTAAGTGTCGTCACGGCTCACGAGCCAACTTGTTTTATTGCTACTTACTTACTACACTCGTTTAGCTTTTAGTCGGTAATTCGGTAGTCGGTTAGTGACGTTCACACTTCCAGCACGGACGTGGGTGTTCGCGCGAGGAACCGTAACCTGTAATCCGTGGCGCCTACACGCTGGGTCCTACGTGGGTAGTGCGGGTACGGTTAGCCATGATGCAGACACTGTCCAGAACTTAGAGATTACGTTGGTAAATTAAACTAACATCGAGATATATTACGCAAACGCGGTTTACTTCGTAGACGTAAGGTGATTTCTAATATAAAAAATGGCAAATTTTTTAGAGTTAGTGCCAACTTTTACTCTCACTCGACTCGCAGAAGCATCTGACTGAAGAATGTGTCAACGCTAATTTTACGGGGGAGAGGGGGGTGAAGCCTTAATTTTTGTTATAGAATTGGAAGCCACACTATATTTAATATCTTTTTATTTTGACCACCCACTTCAGAGCGCACGGGAAGGTCGACAATGGACAGCACAGTATGCCCCCCCCCCTCGCCCCCCAATAGTTATGATCAATAAGACAATAACTCAATAATTTCTACCATCTAATCTAACAAAAACTTCGAGACTATAGTGTCCGAGCGAAGTGAACACGCGACTCACCCCAGTCCTCTCGAGGGTTGCTCCTTCTTCCGGCGCTGCAGTTCCGCCATGTACGCCGACATCCTCTCATTGGAGGTGAGGAGATTCTTGGCCGCCTCCAGTGTCTGCGCCTGATGTCTGCAGGCAGCCAACAGCTTGGTCGTACCCTCACGCATCTTGATCTCCAGGTCGATCTTCTGCTCCAAGTCATACTCCTGCAAACACCCGCACTAGGCTTAGTTCGTGTCAGCAACCACGTGACGTTGCACATTGTATGCAACTAGCTTTCGTCTCCAAAAGGGAAAACAGGACAAGGAAAAACTGAACAAATTTGCAACGAAAAAACATATTGCATAATGTCCTTCCAAAATTATATCAGCAAATTAACGCTAATTGCATGTACCGGTACAAAGAATTAAAAAAACTGGATGAAAACTGAAATTAGGTCTATTGTAGGCAGTTTTATACCCATTTAGTCAAAGACTGCGTGACATTTTCCGTGTTTTCGAAGCAAGTTTTAGTTTTTCTCAAAATCAACAACCGCTCCTGTTTACTGTGAAATCTCTTGTTACCCAACGGGGACTTTTGTTTAACGCGTATTGCATGAACATGCTGCAAACAACATAGACAGGACAAGGATAAACATGGCGGGAAGCGCGTCTTCTCAATCCGGACGCAAACATGTTTGCCTTTATTGGAACACTTCGCATATAACACTAGGGAGGGATGTCAGAAAGCGTGTTTTTTCACTAAACGTTTACAGCTCATCCACCAACGCGTGTACACGCTCATGAATAATGCTACAAGTGAAAAAACATAGGTCTAGAGTATCTTTAATGGTAATTACACGTTCACTGCATAACAAAATTGACCTCCGCCAAGATCAAGAGGATAAATAGGCCTAAGGAAATAAAATTTCGCAATACGTAGCTAACCGACATACAAGGGCGAAGAATGGAGAGCTGTTCTAAACTAATCCACAGATTGATGACGAACAAAAACGTGGTCAATGTGATAAGGCCTAGGCCTATTCTATTGTACTTTCTTTTCTTGTAGCACGAATCAATTCATCTGCCGATGCATCGTAATGACTAATGCCGAATGCGTCGATTCTTTTGCGAATTCATACAATGGATCGAGAACGGAACGCACGGGATCCGAAAATGTATCATCACACTCATTTCCAAAGGTGTTTTCTTGGAGCTCAACTGCTACAACATACCTAAAATTGGTTGTTTGCTACCTTGTTTGTTTGTTACAAGATCTTATAAATACAGTCAAACTCAAACATGTATCGTTACTCTAAACAAAGGTCTAAAGATTGAAGGACGGAATTGATCTCGTGCGTCACGCGGTTTTACCAGATAAGACTCAAATTTAAAAACTAGTTGTATTTTACATAGACCTACAGAATCATTCGGGCAAGAAGTGTGTTTATATATCATCAGCACTTCGGGCATCGGGGAACGCATCCTTTCTCGCCTCGACCGGGCTCGCTGCACGACATGCCCCAAATAGAAACAGTTTTTGTGCCATGTGCTATGGGTCGTCAGCTGGCCCTAGAACGTTCAAACACTGGTTCCCTTGTTGCGGCGGCAAGGGTAGAGTCAACAAAGCAATGAATGAGTGCGGAAGTGTTACGTAACATCTTGACTGCAACTACCACCACCTGCTTCCATGTGCGCGCGGCACGTGAGCTAACCCAAAAGGGGAGACCGACTACTGGTTTACTTATCAAAAAAAAAAGAAACTTCAAGATCGTCCCGAACAACATTGACAAGGAAACAAGTTTGAATGAACGTAACACGATCGTTACAATCACAAGCAAACACTGGAACAGAATGACAATGTATATTTGTGTTCATTCATGTCCGCCTGAGACTTGACACCTTTGCTTGACACCAAATTGCCGAGTGTTTAGCTGAGGTATTCGAGAGCGAGTTGTATTGAAACAAATTACTTATGTGCGACAAAGAAGTGTTTCGCTGAAAACTAGACGAATGATGGATACATTTCAAGCGCGGTGTACCCAAAGTGAAGCAGAACCATCAAAATTCAGGGAGTATAAAATAATCATTCAGAATATCACAACGAGCATAGCCCTTCGAAAAATAATAACTCCGTGTCATGCTTGTTCCCTTGGCTTCGGACACAGGAACCGATTTTCTCTTCTTATGAGCTGCGGCCAAGATTGCCAAGGGTAAATATTTTGGCAGCATTGCACAATGTGACATTTTAGTTCAGACTGGATCATCCAAATGTGTTTGTTTAGATTTCCACAGAACGTGTAAGCGGATAAGGAGAAGATGCTAGAAGTATTTTGGAATGCCGCAACTGAGTGATGAAGAGAACAAAGTTTCGGTGGCGAGTCAGTACTTGCAATAATCATCGAGGGGAAGAATGACAAAAAATCACTACAACATGACATGTATGGTTTTGAAGGTTTGGAGCTGAGCTATCATAATATCAATGAAATGGAATTGGAATACGAGTTCTTCGAAGTCACAAAGCCTGTTTACCGTGGATGACCACATAAATGGTAAATTGTAACATCCAACAAACCCAATAAATCCCCGTCACAAGCTAATACAGCCTACACACACACTCAACGACTGCGAAATTCCACTCACGATTATTTCCTGTTGTAGCTGTCGACGTCACCATCACTACAAACACAATTCCTTCCTTATTCTGCTGTTGCCGGATTCTTTTACGTTTCACAACCACAATGACTCAACTAGCATACTTACGAAGGTAAACAACGCAAGCTATGAATGTATGTAAGTATTCAGAAAACCTCAAATTGAACCCTTACGCAGTAATCGAGTGTATTTCTTCACGAGGAATAGAGACCAACACATAAAATCGCACTTCTCGTAGCTCTACAAACCCGATCCACTCAAAAGTCCCTTCTCAGGTGCTCAGGATTTTGTTTTTGTATATGTGAAATAAGTCAAATAACGCGGGCTTCTTAGCTAAGGATCGGCACAATAATATTCTTGAAATAATATCGTTTGCCCATGGGAGCAAATAGGGGTCGACTACGAATACGGACCTGCACTGCGATTCTGTAAGGATAACAATACTTTTGTTATCGAGAAATCAATCGTAGCACCGGTTTGCAAGGCGGTGATTGGGTGAATCGCGGGATAGCGATTGATATCTCGATAACAAAGTCAATTGTTATCCTTACAGAATTGCAGGGCTGCTTCCTTCTATTACATCGCTTTACAAGTTCCGAGACATTGCAATTACGTAGGCGTAGCGCAAGTTCAGTGGCGTCGGAATCATGGTGTAGACCGGTGTGTGTGGGGGGGGGGGGGGGGGGGGGGGGGGGGAGGAGGGCTGGAGAATGTTACGAAATACAAGTGATCTGAAGACCAGAAAACACTTTCGCCTCTTGCGACTGGGACTTCACCCCAAACATATTCTTATAACGAGATGCGTGTGACAAGGTGGTTCGCGACGATGTTTGAGTACTTCTCTCCTGTTTTACTTCTCTTGACGTAGTTGTAAAATACGTACAGCTTTCGCTTTCGTCCCAGGTCCTGATTTACTGTGGCCAGATGTTGTGACTGATGCGGACTGATGTAAACGTAATTAAAAGCCCTTCACAAGTGTTTATTAGCCTAGGCCAACAGCGTGCGTCGTAGCTACTAACTTTTCGAGACGATAGTCGGTGTGATCGCATTCGTCAATACTATCACGTACTAGCTCGACAGTTACACGGTTACAAAATAGAAAACGCAGAGCAAACTTTGCACCGGAATTTTCAAGAAAAAAGTGTCTATGGTCAGGACGTCGAATGAAAAAAGTCGAAATGATGGGCATGTGGAGACCACATCTATTTTTTTTAACTTGTGACCCCAATGGGGGCTGTTTGATTCACCATTGTCAACAACTAAAATTTATCAAATGTGCATTATTTTATTACAATTCATAAATATCGAGCAGAATATTCTTAGCAGGCGTAGGTCTTTGACAAAACCTCTTCCATGCCTATAATAAAGAAACACAAAACTGAGACGAAAATACGTGACACACAACACAGTTAGCTCGACTGGGGGTCAACCACCCCAGAACAGTCAACAAATTTATATTTTCCTCGAGTGTTATCCACCATAAGTTAATTAACTGTCGCCACTTGTCTCTGAGTCTTGCTATAAATAGGGCAGGGCAGATACAGCCAGCTTACGACTGGCTTTGAGACTGAGAGCGGAGTAGACCGACTCGCAGCTTTGCACCTCGCATCGCGTCTTCCCACAACAATGAATTATCGTACAGCTGCATTCAGCCGTCAATCCCCCCCCCCCCCCCCCCAACTGACTTTCTTCCAACAACAGACAATTGGCAAACACTGACCTGGTCTGGTGACTACTGACAGTAAAGTATGGGAGTGTAGCAACTAGCAAGACATAACATATCGATAACTGCAATGATATTAATAATGAAACAAAACGGGGTAAATCGGGATTTCAAGAAAACAAGGCTGATGAAAACATTAGATTTGTCAAATTCATTAATAATTTGTGTAAAATATATGTTATTTTCATTTTTATAAATCAACGAAAAATATGTAGGCCTAAGGTGAAATTGCAATTTCAATCAGTCGAGTCAAATAACCAACAATGTCTGATGGCATTGACTGGTGCAAGCCTACATTTCCGTTATATACCTAAACACTAATAACAGTTTCAGTCGGGTAGTCCCCTACCATTTTGTATAATAGGTTTCATTGAATTGAATGCAGTTTATGGGTTTCACGTTCCCCCAGCAATTTGATGATTATTCTCTTGCATCACAGAACCGATTAGTAGAGCATCTCTACCCCAACCGAACATAGATATGACCACTTGGCGTGATGAAACGGTTCACTGAACGCCAATGAGATAAGAGAAGTGACAACAGGGGATATGGTGAACGTGCGAACTGCGTGCTCAAGGTGAGTGAGCGTGTGCGTGGGCAGCAAGTCTGCCTGACTGCCGCACCTCTCGCAATCAACGGGTGAGACCATGGGTGAGACCAAATATCTCTGCGATGGTCGAAGAACGCACAGCGCACTCGGTTGTCAATGTGGTCGTGAGCAGTTCAAAGCCAAACAGGTTGATGCAGGCGCGTTCCCAGATCGGAATCAGCATTGATACTTTCAATCAGCAGATGTTGTATTATGCAATGTTATTTATTTTCTAGCGGAAAGCGTCAGCTCTTTTGTCAAATATAAAGTAATGTATTATTAACTTATGTGCGAAACATTTATATTTCAAAGCCATTTATGGTACAAATTCGCCTTAAAACGTGGTTTAGGACATACAAAACAATGAAGTCGTGCAAAAGCATGCACCTATTGCCAAATAGCCTCTGGCGGTTGGGGTTGCGCCCCGGACCCCAAGGTATTCCACGCCATTTCGTAGCGATTTGAAGAAAGCTTGCCGGCAAATTGTTTTACAACAATATTGCAGCCTACTCGATAGATTATCAAGCAATCGATTATCAATTATTACGCTTTTAATTACTCTAACAAAGTTTCACATTTTGAGACAGAAACTAATCTTTGGGCGAACCCAACTCCGAATCAAAACGTACTCGAATAGGAATCATGAGCCCTGATCTAATTTTCGAGTTCGACTCCTTCTGACAAGTGGTAATATTTGCAAAAAGCTGTGTCACAACCCAGTAATCTTTGGTCACAACTCACAAGCGTCGACCCCACCCACTGGAATGCGGGCCAACATTTTGGTGGTAAAACACATGTGTGGGTTATAATTGACTTGGGTCACAGCTCAGCGCCAGCGATTACCACTATCTCATGGACCTTGGCAACAAAATGACCACCATGCTTGTGACTGTGAGCTAGCTGTTCTTCCCCGGGCCGAGAACAGAGAGCGCTTCAAGTTGAACGACTACATTATCACAGCGACGTCTGCTTCTTTGCAAAATAAGAACCAATACCAAGAGGAGTTGGGAACCCAATGTTGAAAAAATAGGCATCCTTCTCAAAAAACGTATCACGCCCTTGCACTAATCTTGCAACCATCATTATCGAGATAAATCAAGAGCGTCACGATTGAAAAAACACATTCATTAGCCTTTTGACTAATTCAGTTGCTTTGCTTAAAACTCTTGATTGTTTGACCGGAACTGAAGAGGCCAGCCAGCAGCTCTGTGTCCACTCCATGCCCTGCCTAAAAAAACATTGCCAAGTATAGTTTCATCACACTAGGGACCACAAATTTGCGTGACTTGTGACCAGCTTGTGTTTAGACTTACGAGTGCAAATACCGGTACTGTCAAAATGGCTAATTCCTAAACCGCAAAATAAATGAAGGACCATAACACAGCAAATTTGATTAAGAAATAATGGACGCGAAATTCTGCTACATAGTGCCAGAGAGCTTGACTACACTTCAAACACGACTTTGAGCCTTTATACAATCAAGAGTATCAATAAAGTTCTTGTGCGTACGTGGACAAGCCATACACAACAGTCGGCTGTCGGTAAGGTAGGTATAGTGGACCCAAGATTACTTTACACCTGCTTTCGTCACATCCGGGGCAGTCGTAGCCAACCGACGAACCGCCCGAAACACACCAGCGCCAATATTGATAGCTGATTGGCTACGAACCAGTCGCCTGTGACGAAAGCATGTGTAAGGTAGTCTTGGGACAACTTTAGGCATCTCTTCCGGCACTATAAAGCGCTCGCTCCCGTTTCCTCTTGGAGATAGCACACGTTTATCTGCGGCTGTCCTACTTCCGTTTCAGGTCGAGGATGCCCGATGTGGTCAACCCTAGCGTTTTGATGAGCTCGTAACGCAAACGAACCGTCGAGAAACTTAGCCTATGTCGGCTGAGTTCTTCCTGTTGGTCCACAGTCACAGTCCCACACAGACCCGCTGACCCATGTGGCAATTACGCAATGTACACGCGCGCTAGCGACGGTATAAGTTGTGGCAAACACGGTTGTGTCACCAATAACAACGATCCAAATGTAACAATCATTGTCTTCCCTTTGGGATTTTTCTCTAAACCAGGGGTGCCCAACTTAATTTAGAAGTGGGCCACATGGCATAATTATTCACTGTTGGCGGGCCACGTATATACACGTATATAGTCTGGTTATTCTATATCTATATCAAATTCCCCGTCAGAAAATGGTCTTCCCCCACTGCTAGTAATCGTGTGCAACACGAAAATTAGCGCGGAAGGACGCTTGATTCTCATTTCTTCTTCTTTTTAAACATACTGTGCTGCGATACAAGATTTTTCATAAGTTTATTTACCTTTTTAATTCGAATTAATCCTTTATTTATGTATTTATCACACTCGTTTTGTGCTTCGAGTCATGATACCTTTGCAAGATCACAACTAAAAGGGTGAAACATATTTGCGGGGACATTTGGTAAACCAGTAGCATTGTTGTCTGTGCCAGAGTCCTCGCCAATTAGTAAATCGGACGTCGCCACAGAAAACAATATTACCACCCCTTCCTCGGCTTCCAAGAAACTAGGCTTGACCGAGAACAAAATTAGAAGTAGATACAAAAGAATTCTGCTAATTGTTCGCTGCGAAGTCTGAAATATAGTTATACACATATCCACAGAATAAATTCAAAACGATGTGCTTTCAGATAAATTTGATTTTTTTTCGTGCGTTTAGTCGTGAGACTAGAATGTAAATGGGAGGTGTGGGCCAGATGAAATGGCTTTGCGGGCCGCATGCGGCCCGCGGGCCGTATGTTGGGCACCCCTGCTCTAAACAATCACGTATCGAAGATAATATTATTATGTCTCTGTCCTAAAACGTTGATGGGAGATGAAACGGAAGTGCTACATAGAAATGGTTAGCCCCTCCCGCCATACAACAAAAAACTAATGAATGATGATTTAAAAATTTGTGTGCGACCAATGTGAATTATTAAATACAAAATTTACGAATATTGAACTAAGTTAACACGAAAATACCATCAATAGCAATTGTTGGCTCAAAAAAAAGCTTGAGTAATGCATTTTCAGCATAGTCTCATCCCTAGTGCCACACAAAGAAGATCCGCCGCGCAATACGATATCTTCTCGTGATGTGGGCTTCCTGTTTTTAGTTTCATAGGCCCTGAGGCCAGGTACGGTTTCTAGCCTACTCTTTATAAATATATAGATTATACACACGATTAAAGACAGGTGAATGAAAGAGATAAAGAACACTATGCTGGTACGCAACATCGATCTCTATGGTAACAAGGCAACCGATACCAACAGTGTCTAACGTGCAGAATTATATATAAAAACCCCGAGTTATGCCAATGTCTTCTTCAAATAAAGCAATATGCCTTTCTTTGCATTCTTCCTCGACTGTTTGCTAGTGATTCACAATTGAATGGCGTATTTACTTTGTACGTCATTAGTATTCATCTGTGTTGTCCTCGCGCAGGCTTCAATCGTATGACGATACGAATTCTCTCTGTCTGTCGAATGAAATTCAAACACGGGGGCCAGAGCTCTCCTCTGCCCGACTTGAATACAAAATAGAGAAAATAGGGATCCTTCGAAACGTCCGGTTACAATCGGATCCCGTGTTTGTGTTTTACATTCAGAGCCCATAAACTAAAAATTATAGGTTTGTCCATGGCATTCACTTATTTATTATGATCAACTTTAATTGTCGCTGTTTTAAATCAGTTGTTACAAATTACAATTTAATAGATACATAATATAATACGTTTACGTACGTTTTCGTGGACATGATTTATATTATAATTTTCAATTCATTATGTTTTCGATTTTGTTTTATATAGGGCCTATTAAGGGTTCTTTTGTTAAATTTTGAAAATTGCCAGGGAGATCTGGCCGTAACGTTGGTTTTGAAACAAGTTCTCAAATACATGGATTCACCCGAAAACATTTGAATCATGATAGATATAAATTTAAAATTACTAACAAAATACAAATAAAATCAATTCGTGTACAACTTTATCAATTTTTTTTTTTTTTTAATTATTTAATTTATTGATTGAAACGCACCAGCACCAATATCTCAACATGAGGTTGACTGGCTACAACTCCAGACCACACCGCAGCTGGTGTGAGTGGTGGCTAATTGAGGAAATGTTGCGTACATCAAATTAGTGCGATACGATACACTGAGACGAGACTACAGAACCGGGTCCATTCTTTCAACACAGCCAGTCATGAAAACTGTATAGGCTATGTGTCGCCATTATCTTGTATAACTGATTCTCCTCAACTGCACACATGACATCATGCATGCAAATGAAACTGAATTACAAATAGTTTATTATTTCACAGGGTCAGAAGTTGCCCTTTAGAAAGTGGCTTGTGAGTCGAACTACGAGCTCGGATCTCAGGGTCCGAGAACTCACTCGTCAACGTTGTCATACTACTGGCACAATGAATATACAGAACAAACCGATAGAGGTGGCTCGGGAGGTCGCCGGTTCGATTCCAGCAATACTACTGGCACAGTGACTATATTCAGGACAAACCGATAGAGGTGGCTCAGCGGTAAGACTCTAATTCGGGAGGTCGACGGTTCGATTCCAGCAATACTACTGGCACAGTGACTATCCAGAACAAACCGATAGAGGTAGCTCAGCGGTAATACGCGAGACTCTAATTCGGGAGGTCACCGGTTCGATTCCGGCCACCGGCAATTCTGACTTAAGTTTTATCCGAAGTAATCCTTAGTCGCCAAGGCGTGTGATGGGATTGAGCCATACTATCAGCCATCGGACATTCCTTCCATACTATCCACACCACCCTAATATACCTATAGCTAGTCACCTGAAGAGAGGCACATCAGGTGAAGCTGCCAGCTGGTGTGCACCGTATAACAGGGATTCCCACGAAAAATTATTATACAAAACAAAGTCACGAACAAGGAACCACGACCAATTTGTACACTCCTTACAGCTCAGACTTACAGCTCAGACTTACAGCTCAAAGCACGAACAAGGAACCACGACCAATTTGTACACTCCTTACAGCTCAGATTTACACAGTTTAGACGCTAAATGCGTAAGTTATAACACATGCCCAACCTATAATATACTTCTGCTGAGTTGTAATAAGTAATAACCTTTAAAATATCGGTATTTTGCAAATTTTGCATGAAAACAGTATTTGTTTCTAAAAAGATTCTAACATTAGTTCTGACGGAGAATTCGAACGATATAAAATATTCAGGTTTTCTTGCTCTCAAGTAGCATATAGCGGAGCCTATTTCCACACATTCTGCTGTTACTGAGAATTTGAGATACATTTGGCCAAGTGGGTTTATCCTGTTAATAGGTCCAGGGTTCTCCCATCCCTGACCCGTCTCCACAACCAAGACAATAAATACAAGTCCAATGCGATTGTCGGTAGTCACCACATCTTTTAGCAACGAACTTAGTAAAACACCTTTCCGTTCTTATGAGATCTTGTATTACACATACACACTACATTACACTAAATGCAATGAGTTGCAACTTTTACGACAAGTTGTGGTTTTCGCAAGGACGTGCGTGCGTGTAAAACAAACGTAACGTGCACTATCTATCTATCTTAGAAGTTTTTTTGCTGACGCTTATGAGCTGACTGTCCGCTAAGTCCCATCATCGGACGTACCATTTTGATAAATGCATAATTTATTAACTTATGGTGTTGGACAGACAATACATGTGTTCCCGGTCCCCGTTCTGTAAATTTACCTAAATCAAGCATCGAGTAGTTACCGTAGACCAATCAATAATTACTTTATAATGGGAACGCAGAATGTCTAAAATCAACCATGCAGAAACTCGACAGTAGATAACCCCTAACACGTGTATTGATAGCGCGTTATCTCATCACCTGTGCCGCCAAAGGTATAACCCAACAGTGGATGACCCCCTAACCCGTGGACTGATAGCGCGTTATCTTATCGCCTTTACCGCCAAATGTATCGCGCCTACTGTTCGAGTTTCTGCACCAGAGATAGATAGCGGCTTCCTTTTACTTCCGTGTAGATGACTTTCTGCAGGTCGACATTCTGCGTTCCCATGTCAACCAACCTGCAGAAACTCATCTACACGGAAGTAAAAGGAAGCCGCTCTGGTGCAGAAACTCGAACATTAGGCGCGATACCTTTGGCGGTAAAGGCGATACGATAACGCGCTATCAGTACACGGGTTAGGGGGTCATCCACTGTTGGGTTATACCTTTGGCGGTAAATGCGATAAGATAACGCGCTATCAGGGGTTATCTACTGTCGAGTTTCTGCAGGTCGACTTTACGGGTACCCCTTTATAATTTATAAAAAAAATCACAGTACTCTCAAAGATTATAAAGGGCTCTCTCGTGACTGACAGCATCTCGAAATAAATAACAGCGTATGTTTGAGAATCAACAGTGCAGCTGCAATTCGGCTCTTTTTAACCGACCAGACACACATTAATGACTGGGTAGGCGGTAACTGAAGGAGTAATAAATCAAGAACACGTTATTGTGGTTGTTACATCTCTATTACAGGCAGAGTGGATGATAGATGAGGGTAATTATTAACATACATTAAAATGTAGTAAACCATAAATAAAAATGTAGAAAACTAACTTCAAATTAAAGTAATGCAACATTGGTTTGTGTAGTAGAACTTGATTTGATACGTTTGCACCTTTTTCCGGGGGAAATTGCCACATATTTTTCCTGAAAATGTCCAATGTGCTAAAATAATATAATGTTAATTGTTGCATTTAATTTGTCTATGCCTCTAGCGAGTTACACTAAACCACATCGAATATAATTTAAGCAACAGTCGAAAGTGAGAATGGCAGGTTTGCAATTTCCGGAATTTTTACGGAATATCATGTAATCAGTACTCGATATGTACTGTTCTGTTGTATGTATTGTTCTATACTGTGATATGTATGTTCATCTTGTAGGGCCTGCAAAGATAGAATCTTTTTTGTATTATTGTGAACGACAGATGGGGGGGGGGGGGGGGGATAGAATTAAAATCTGTCAGTATGCTTTGTAAAAGGTTCCAAATGTTTTTTTTCCAGGAAACCTACAAAGTCTCTACCATTGCGTACAGGCCTAACAGTTTAGAAGCTATTTTAGTTCGGCAATCGGCTCTATAATACGTCACAACTCACAAGTGTTGTAGAGAGTATCTAGTTGTGTCTACAAAAAAGGTACATAGTGTGTACCTTTAGTGTGTACTGTAATAGATGGCTGGATACATTTTATTTATCTACTTTCTATAACATGTTCAGATACATAGGCCTATATACAAGGTACTTTTTGTCCAATTATTCAATCTTAACTTACTGCATTGTTAGTTGTTACATAAAATCCTGACGATCGATGTTTTCAACAAACATTTCTCGTCTGCCCAGAGTGCAGAGTGTAATTAGATGCATTTACTTATTTTCAATTACAAATGCTCATTTGAATCCTCGATATCTCATTGTACGTACTACACTGTAATCTACCTAGATCTATTTGGCACAAAGTATCTTTATTCTTTACCATACCTTCATAATCTTTGCTATACGTTCACATTAAAAAATGTCTTGTACAACACTGATCGCAACTCGCCAGACATTCCTACTTCGAAGCCTGCTGATCTGATACAAATATTATTTTAGACTCCAGTCACGACTGGAGCCATTTTACACGGGTGAAAATGCTTCTCGTAGTCCTTTTTCAATAATTACGTCATAAATAATGTTAATCAATAGCTAAAGGCTAAATCAAGAATCGAATTAGACGAGTTCGGTTAGACTATTGTCTTCAGCCATTTCACAGGTGTACGCTTGTTGTTTGCATGGCAGGCAATCAACTTGTCAAAACATGTTTGATATCTGAGATCTGCACAGATAATATTACCTTGCCATGCGAGACCACCGCCGCGATCGACTCGACTAAACCAGCGGTAATTTTAGTCGCCTCGTACGACAGGCAGAACCACAGTTCTATAATATCTTTGCACAGTACCGTCGATAGTACGGCGAACCCAGGTGGGTATTTCAATAAAAAAACAACGTAGTTTTCTCTTGACATAACCAGAAACTTGTTAGCCATCATAACAAAAACAAAACTCGAAATTTTGTAATTTATGAGGTAGGGATATATTGATATTTTCCTTCTGTTCAGTGCTTCCTATCTTTATTCACTCAGGGTTTGTTAAATAAAAGGTAACAAAAACAAGAAGACAACTAGCCTACTAACAAAGTTGCGCAATGATCACGAAATTATTGTCATTCAATTACCAATTTAATTACCAATTTTGTATTGTCAATCAATTATCTGAATGTTGAGAATACCGTTCATGGAATGTAACAAAATTTTACTTGACATACATTATTTCAATTGGTATATACAACAAAAATGCATACAATAATACAACAAATACATACTATATTATTGTATAACACATTTCTTAAAATAATTGAATCTGAACTGGTTTGAGCTGAGGCTGAGCAGATATTTTTGTTGCGGTCGAACCAAAAATAAAATAATTTCGTTCGACGCCCTGCTCTGAACCATATTTATTACATGGGATGGGATGCATCCCATTTCCACTTCCCCCGGAAGTTTAGTCTTGTCGAACTTTGGTTTTACTTTTTGCAGAACGAATGTGTCCCACCGTTGATAGGCATGCAAGAAACAGCTGACTTCAGAATTCAGAGAGTTGTCCATGGCCAGTGACAGTGGGTCAAGTCCATGGAGTCAAGTCATCTGCTCCTTTCTTGCAGCTGCCGCATGTTCTGTAGGGGTTGCACACTAATCACTTCCACGTGAGCTGTTTTTGTGAGTGTGGCGTGAACACCTTGTTGCAAGGCGCACGTTCGGAGGGGGGGGGGGGGGGGGGGGGGGGGGGGCGCGGCACTCACTCCTTGGAACAGAACACGAGCTGCTCGGTAATAGGCCAACATACCCATCACTACCCGGTATTCCTTGCCATGGGGGCGACGCAGCCATTTAGCACGGGGGTAGGGCCTACAGAGCAAAATATATAACGCTGGTTCTCTAGTACCAGGGGGTATTCCTAGCCCCTAGAAAAACATTAAAATATGTATTTTTGACACGTGAGAATGAGGGAAAACTACTAGCCAGCCTATTTCAATGGTTTATGATGCGCGATTCGAACCCACGTCTCTAGGTGGCATACGCAGTGAATGTGAGTAGTGAATGAATAGTTGCGAATTAAAACCTGATATATATATATATCGACATAACCGCTGACTATATTTACCACTTTTACCTTGATACAACTGAAGTTTGCAAATTAAAACGAAATTCTCTCCAAACTAAAGCCATTTTCAAATAGCCCCACCCCTAATTATTGGAATCAAGATTCATCAAGATCGATTAGTGATGATTGGTGATACATATGATGAACAATGACCACCATAATGAAATGTGGGATGAAGATTCACGCTAACATACCAACCAATCCTACCAAGCTTTTGCATAGCAACACGAACACTGAAGGAAGGGCTCAAGGCATTGACACTAAAGATGATGACACGGTGACACTCCGGATGAGCAGCCGGTGTCACCCACGTATAGATCTGATGACACACACGACTCACCACTACTACGTGGGCTCGTGGGAGGCGCGAGATAAACATGAAGAAAAGGAAACGTATTTTGCACGCAGCGTTCACCCTGTGCAGGCACTCGTTTCAACTCCACTATTGAATTGTTCCAGGAAGGCCTAAGTTTTAATTCGAAAATACAAAAAAAAAAAAAAAAAAGGGAGAAATTTGGCCCACATAGCGATCATAAGATGAGTGTGGAACCTCACCACGCGTTTTAGGAATATTTCAAGCTCGAAGTGGCTTCTTTGATTGGAGTTTCAAACGTGATGTTGAATATTTGCACACTTTTAATAATATTGCAACTCTTACCGCAAATTATTTTCTTGCAGCTCAACATAACGTGTTACATAATAGAGTTGAAAATACGCTCCATACGAGGCTACCTTTACGATCTATCCATAGAGATGAAAGAAGCTTTTTTTGCTTATTTTTAGAGCACGAATGCACCCTACTATTTTAAGCATACAAAGTGCAGTGCACACATCCGCCAAACCTTATGTAAGCACACGTAGGTAGCAATCTAGAAAGTTATTAAACCAACATGGCCTAATAATGGAACAGAACTAAAAGTTGGAGGGGACACTTATTGTTTCTATATAGCAACACGGCTAATCGCACTCGGCAAACATTACGAACACACCTTGTGTGGGGGGAAGTACACCACGAACAAATAAATGCATTATCAAATGATAAAATACATGCGAAGCCGTGTTTAGGGGGTTGTCAATGCAAAGGACTACTATGAGATTTATGTCGGCAGTGAGCTATGGACGAACCCTAATCATGCCCTAGAATTTATCTGGAGATACAGTGATTTGCATTGATTTAGTTTGGTCCGCATTTATTTTTTTTATTTTTTTATTGATACGGTCAGTACCGGTCGGTAATAGATAGATCATTCATGAACAGTTTGAAAAGTAAAGTAGGTTTGAAAACAGAAATAACACCTGATTAATGAATATAAGGCCTAGGTAGACTTAGGAAATACTATGTCAAGAGATGTTGTTGAACGTAGGAAGTCAAAACATAGGCAAATGACTACTTTTTTTAGCATTAGTGGACGAGAGAGTTGTTGTTGTGGCGAGGAAGTTCTTGTCAGGATAGAGGGAGGCAATGAGTCTCATTTGTGTTGTGACTTCTTCTAACGGGAAGTCAGCTCTTCATTATAAGAGTTATAACTCGGGGGTTACACAATGTGTTGTTAGATTGCAGCATAGCAACGCTCAGGCAGGCAGTCCAATAACTGCCAAAATGCCTGCGTAACAAACTAGCATGCACTCAGTTTCAAACAAAAATAAAAATACCAATCTAAAAATACTAAGCTGTTGAACTGACTGAAATGTTGTAGGCCTTAGATGCCAAATAATTTACACGTAAGTGATATCAAACAAAATAACTCAAGTACAAGCTTTCTGTAGATTATATAGAATGTAGTTTGTAGAATAACCACATGCGGATGCCACGCTCAAGTCTCAACCTTAGTTAGTAAGTTAGTTAGTTACTATCAACATGTAAGTGTAACTACCTAGCCACTGTAGTGTAGGCTACATCATAATTGATTCAGTTTTCCCTATTTAATCAGATCTCACCCCCTCGGAACAAACCTGAAGTTCCAGAGTACCCCATAGATAGACCGTAGACGCACGCCAGAGGGTGCAAGGATAAAGTTTAAGGCCTTTAATTCAATCAATAAGCAAAGCTTGACTTGGGGTAAAGGATTAATGTTGCGAGGGTGAAAATCAGCATCAAATTTAATTGGCGGAAACTATTCTAGAAACAGCGATACAGAATACAGCTGACGCGTAGTCCTACCATTGTCCTACCGTATAGTAACGTCACAAGGGGAAGGGACAAGTTTTCAGGCTGAAGAAACTCTTCTTGAACTTTTACTTTTATAGTCGCAGCAAGGGCTGGCGCCGAGGGGGGCTGGAATGGAGTAGGAAATGGAAAGCTCGTCCCCTATCAAATTCTGCACGGCGCCCCCTTTTGACTATTAAACACGCTCCCCATAGAGTTGTAGCCTACCCCGAACCCTCTATCGCCCTCCTAGCAAGCATTGATTATTTAGTGCACAAGTCGAGTAGCAATCAAACGCGTCCGTGTTAGTACAGTAGCAACTATCACAGATGCGCGACACTTTAGTATTTCTCCACGCCGGTAATAGGTGACTTGCCTATTTGCAAGTTTGCAGCCTTGGTCACAACTCACAAGTGTTTTTGAGGGCTGAGGCCGAGTAATTTATTCAAAGGACGAATCTCTCTTGACTACAGCAGCAATCAGCCTTCTCAAGAGATTTATTTATTAAATGTTAGGCATGTCCCACGTGGGAGACATGGAAGCTAAGCAGGATGACGTCAAGCACACAGCAGGATGAGACAAATACGTGGTTAATTAAAAGAAAGCCCAGCCTTAATGCCATGTTAATTGGGTAGAATACCAAACAGAAGATACCTTGAGATTGTGCGCTATTTGGCGAATGTAGTAAAGATCTAGATCTTGCAATATCTCGATCTTGCCGTAGTTTTTAATGTCGTCGCCTTTGGGTGGTAGAGGCGCCGAGGGCCCGTGACTGTGGCGGTTGTTGGGCTGTTGAGGGCCTCTGTGGCGGTGGTCCCGTAGGCTAAGCGCCGCTAGGGGTGGAAAACACGAGTCCATCGCAAAAAAAAAAAAAACTAAAATGTCCAAAGAAACGAAAGAATCAACTCTAGAAATAATATTAAACGACCACACACATATTGAACATCAACCTGCACTTACGTTCATTTTAAAGAATTTAACTGTTCTAAAGTAGATCCGCACAACACTGGTTTAATTCAAAGCATGTCCAAATTAAAATTTCGATTTACACTGTTAAATTTACATAATAGATGGCTATGAGCGCAATACACTTCACCACACACGTAGTTCTAGGCCTATTGACAGGCTGCGTTACGCATGAGTTATCACCTCAACACAACCAGACGAACACGAAATACACTCGCCTATCAGTAGCACGAAAATAACACCGGCGACCCTCAAGTAATAGATGAAATTGAAAGTGTTTTTACTTGTAACTTGTATACGGCCTCGCACACGTGATTCAAACAGACGCAAGCGATGTAGACCGCGCTGTAGTGTTACCGAAGACAGCTGCCAAGCATCACTGACTCGGGCAAAGCAAAGCGAAGGAAACTGCGGCGAGCTCTTCAGCTGTTCTATGGTACACTCCGTTGCAATAACATCGACCGCCAAACTGGGTGCAAGACGGAAATAACACGTGACATACTCGAAAATCTGCGTTGACGTAGCATCCTTTATCTGTGACAGTGGCGTAGGAATAGGGGGGGCAGCCCGGGCGAAGCCCGGGGGCCCGGGGTCTAGAGGGGCCCGGTTATGAGACAAGCTTGAGTTCAAAAGACCCGAGTATCAGGACGGTCCGGAACCGGGCCCTGAATACTGAGTAAAAAACTACAAAACAAGTAATTGTTTAAAACAATTGTTGAAGTATAAGTGCATAAAAATCATGAAAATCTGTATGCGAGTTATGTTTACCTTGCCCCTACCCCACGGGGCCCTAGCCGTCGCCCTGGCGGCCAACAGTCATTCATTGATGGATACATCCTGTCAATAATCCGCTGTTGATAGAATGTGCCTCATTTCTCAGAAAACCGTTTGTTCACAACACTCTGCACAGTATGCAGTCACCACCCGTGACCCTCCAACCCCTTTAGAATACGACATGTCCACACTTTTAGTCAGTCAGTTTATCTCTTGCTAATAGTCACGTTCGTCGCTAAAGCTCTGATTTTCTATTTTAAAAATCTCCTCATTTAAGGTCTTAAAAAGCATAAGAAGAAAACCGAGGAACTAGAAAAACAACGAAAAATTCCTAAAATGACTAGCTATTAACTCAAAAGTAACACTGCGTCGTGTGATACCGGTAGTGCTAGTGGCAATGTCGTCGAATCCAATCGCGAATGGTGAGTACCAAGACTCGGTGTCAATAATACTTAAATTTTATAATAATTGCCTAATAGTAAATAACATGCAGGTTGTAGGCGCCAATGACAGGTACAGGCTACAGGCTACAGCTCGCTACACAGCTCGCTGTAGCCCGGGGGCCCGTGGATTTCTAGCTACGCCACTGATCTGTGATATCGCGTAAAGACAGAAACGAATTCCCGACTTATTAAGGACGTTCGAAAATTTTAATTTTATTCCTGTCTCAATGTAGTCAAAAGAATATACACGCTACGCACATACATTGGGTGCTGTACATTCAGAACGTCACTCAAAATAGGCTACTTACCCGTTGTCCTCTCACCATCTCACCACATTGAAACTAATTTATCCCCTCCCCCTCACACACAACCCAAAAATAAAAATTAGGTCCCGACAGAGACGTTTTTAAAATGGATATCTAAAAGTAAATGTTAAATTCCTATAAGTGTTTTCCTAATGCTAAGAAACATAAAATAATACATAACAAAACACATTATAATGATATTATGGCTGTACTTCCCCTCATCTAATAATAACTTAATGATCTTTACTATTAATATATCTATACTAAAATGATGTCAAGGTCTGTCCGATGCGGTTGGAGCGCAGGTTCTAAGCGTACGGCGCCTATAGGTACGTGGGTTCGAATCCCGAATAAGGCCACATTTTTTGTAACTGTCCTTCATCTGCATCCATCACCCCTGATCGTCTCGATTGCAATAAAGGAGACGTAAAGTGATAACAATCATCATCATCATCATCATCATCATCATCATCATCATCATCATCTAAATTTAACTTATGTTTTAAACTTAAAAAAAAAATGTTTTCAGTACAGGAATAGGAGAAATCACACACACAAAATGAAACCAGCTACTGAGTATCTCAAACCCAATATATTACTTCGAAGAAAATTGGTGGTTTATGCCCTACTCAAAGAATGGTATTAGTTTGCTTGCGCCCCCGCCCTTCCCTTGTGCCTCGTCCGTAGTGACTCACAACCTCCACGGAATCACGCGTCGCTTGATGACACTCCTTGTCCTGAGAGGCATGTACGCGAGGTCGCACCCCGGCTGAACATATCCCGAGATGTCCTCGCTTCCGTTAGCCGCGCTCATAACATATTCAAACATATATCGTTTTTATTTTATTAGTATTTTTTTCAATACGGCATGCCAACACAACAATAAAAATAGACAGCAACGTAAGTGGCATTTTATTAAAAAAAATTATCCAAAACTTGTCAAGAAGACATATTTTTGGTTTTATAATACACCAACTCTCGAAATATTTTTGCCCAACATAAGATAATGAATTTAAACAATACGTATCATAGTCTTTCGACCAGGTAGAGGATGAGCGTTACACAAAAAAAGAATCTCTACAATATAGTACATAGGCTACCGTAGTTGATGGAAAAATAGCCATAAACAGCTTTGACGAAAAACGCGTCCTTACTTGCACGATCTTTATCTGCCCTATGTTTTGTGATTATTTGCTAGATCTTTTAACCAAAAGTACGAAACATCTACGGTACCAACGGATAATAGAAATCAATGGGTAAATACCCATAGTAAATATATAAAAAAAATCCGTCAAACTCGAAGCCAGCCATGTAGCTCCAGGATGCGATGGGTATACCATGATGGGATGGGTACGGCTTCGAGCCGGCTCCGCGGATTAGGAATTGAACTTGGACCTGCAACATGAAAACCCCCATTTCACGTGTATCTTTCTTAACAAATAGTCATTGTCTAACAACACGTAATTTTCCTTCAACTATTGTTACACTACACGTGACAATTTACGTATACATCTCATTAACCATACAACACGCGTGAACATATTTGCGGATGACCTTTGTAGTGTGACACTGTAGGCATTTATGACATCAGAAAGTGGAGGTATATTAATTATCTATCATATTTCATGGTACAGATTACTTCTTTAGGAACTTGAGGACTGCAATAGAATGTCTTAGTCGCAGGGTAAACGATTGGGGCAACTGAGATTGTTATAACATGTGAGCACTAATATTGGCCTGACTTGAGATTGTACCGACTGCGCGCGAAAATACTGAATCATTCCCGCAGTCTAAACAAACCGCATTAGGGTGTGAGCTCTTTATTCACTGTTGAGTGCAGTCAGTCCCTCAAACTCAATAAACACGCCACCTATTAGAAAAGTGCTCTTCTTTATACGCTTTGTAAACATATGCACAGCTGTTGCGTTGGCTAAACACACACGTGCGACGTGCGCGCCGCGTGGTGGCGGGTCTGCAAACCAACGAGTTTATAAACTGACCGCTTTACAATGGGCACTTTGAAGGAGAGACGATGCATTACTGCGTTGTTTTCATCGGCGTATTAACAATGTTGAATATTTACAATCACAACACGCCTCGTGCACTAATTATGTAATTAGTATTAAGCTCTAATTAAGCTCGAGACCGTGATAAAACATATGGGCCGTGTGTGCAGTGCTCATGGCGCGTGACCACGTCTCCAACACATGTCATTTTAGGGGACATGGAAAGTGTTGCAAGGAGGATCGAACATGAACAAAACATGAACGCATTTCGTTAGTTTTGGCATTGTTTTAAATTTTATTCGTGCAATGTGGCAAGGAGGATAATCGAGAAGAGGAGCGGATGATGCATGAATTGTCCCAATCGGGACGTGGGTCGAGTTCTCACATACGGCTGGTATTTTTGCAATTATCATCTATCCATAATATCCTGTCATTCAGGGCCGTAACTAGGTAACTAGGGTAAACAAATCAACCGGGTGTGTTAGGGCAAAGTATAATGGGGGATCTGGGGTGAGGCCCTCCAGCCAATGCGGGTCTGGTACGCATAGCCCAGGAAAATTTGTCAATCCTTAGGACGTGTCCGAATTAAGTTTTATCGTTGCTTATTCTAATTCTAATTCTAAAAATACGTCACCGTTTGGCGATGACGTCATAAGCACCGTAATTCTAAAAACGTTAAGAATTAGCAACGGATTTAAGTAATTGAAAGTGCACACTCGTTTTGGTCTAAATTTATAATGGCCGCCGGAAAATCAGCTGGACGAACGAGGAGAAGACGAAAATGCTGACGAACGAAGGTCAAAATTGAAATGTAAATAAAGAAATTGTTGTATATCACGTGAATTTATCTGAAAATAGTGAAATGACTGGTAGGTCTATGTTTACCGGTATACCGAGCGCATAAACGGCCAATCTAACCTCAAATTTTCAAGCTGTCGTGAGCACCCAGTTCGTTCTTTCTCCGCAGTGTAGCGCTACAGAAAGTTAGTACTGTACGAAATGGTACCCAGTTCGAGAATTAGAACGTTATAATTTTTTAGACTTAGACTTAGACTTAGACTTAAGAATTAGAATTAGAACTAACTTTTTTCAATTCAGACACGTCCCTACTCCTTATAGTGTGATTGGAATGTTTTAACGAGTTTTAAGCATGTTTTCAAATACATTTTAGTGCATTTGAGTTGCGGTTAATAACATTAACAGTGGTATTAGCAATTCAAAATTGTACGCTCCCTATTTTTCACCCGGGTTACCAACCCCTAGTTACTGCCCTACTATCATTGTGTCGAACAACATAATTGCAATAATAGTTACGTAAAAGAAAACACAAAACACGAAAAGTGACTAACAACCACGGTGCAACGTGTTTTTTCTTTTCATGGTTAGTAGATGTTCATGGGGACGAATGTCCGAGGACCTTCTGTAGGCCTCGTGTCACAGGAAAACCTCAATAAAACGGTAAAACCTGCAGTTGGCATTGACGAAGACGGAAATCGAACCAGCAACCTCCCGAGTGTTGGCACTCAACTCTGATGTAGGTAAAAAACGAGAGTACGGTATATTATATTTAAGCAACAAGCAGCAACAACTTTATGTATGTTTCTTCAAGAACCTTATAGTTTATAATCATTACTTGTGAATATGATGAACAAAATGCCGGCCACGGCTCATGCCGTTGGGGCGTATGGTCAAGCCACCTACAGCAACGTAGGTTCAAATTCCGCATAAAGCATGAGACTGCGTTGTAAATTACCTTAAACGTCATTTATGACCCCTCATCTCCTCATCAGAGATCTTAAGCAACAACAACGACAACGAACAATACAACGTATACTATTTATAATGCTACCATTGGAATCTTCTTCACTAAAATCATTTTGTATACTGATTCAAATTGCCGTCAAAAAAACAAAAGCCCCTCGTCTGAGAAGCCAAGGCCCTTAAATCCCTTGGGGCCTCATTCCTGTACATTTGCAAACTTAACCCCGGTGTTAGCCAATAGCCAATCAGGAGTCAGCAATTGAGACGCCGATCGAAGGAAGGCATTGTTGAAAAAACGAGACGAAATAAAAACAATAACAAACAAAAACAGTACAATAACCTCAAAACGTCGACAAAACACTCAATAAAACTACTTATTTACAGATCTAGGTTGTACATAATGCACTATAAATACACAAAATTGTTTTTAAACTTCAATAAACACATACAGTAACGTATCCATGAAGTGGATATTCCCAATTAAAGAATTGAAATGTGACATTTGTGAAACTATACACATGGGCATCGGCAAAATGGCGGCATTTCCAAGTATTGTTGAGATAACTCTTCTTAACCCTATCAGACAGGGTCATATTTGCCTCCGAATTATGCAGGGAAGCCTGGGTAGGTGTTAACCCCGGGGTCATTTTAACATGGGGTTAGCGAGAGTTAAGAAGAGTTAAAACAATGTACAGGAATGAGGCCCCTGGCGGGGGCTCGTCGAACTCCCACCGAGCCTCCGCCTTGCTGAGATCCAAGATATGTGGCCATAGAGAACCGCGAGACATGTAGCAAGGTGGGCCAGCGAGTTACAGAAGCAACTTGAATCATATCAGGTTCTCGCTTATGACGGACTCGAGTTCTCCCACACTTCCACGAAGAAATGCACGATCACCTCATCGAACCCACCACTGGGGATAGGCGACTACGTCATCGAGCACTATACCATAACAACACTTCTCTCTCACTCTCTTGATTCTTGATTCCAATCATCTCTATATTTATAAATCCTGTTAGGAGAGTGCGCCAAGGACAGCATACGTCACACTCTGACGTCACGAGACCATTGACGAGGATCTCAACCTGTTGCCGTTGCACCAGAAGCGTTTCGTCGACGGGCAGGGCAGTGTTTACGTACTAAGCCACCCCTGGGCAAATCAATTTTACCGCCCCGCAACGAGAAACCAGGGACACTCCACGCAGCGGCCGCCGGAGTAAAACTCGCGAAGCGAAATTTTGTTTAGGCTGCGGAACCAAAAGGCTGTTTTTAACATTTGTAGTGACAAAATGTATTAAAACTATCTATAGTCTTTAGAATCTTTGGCGAAATGCCGCCCTAGGCAGCTGCCTAGTTTGCCTCGGCCTAAATACGGCACTATCGCCACCGGGCCATGGAACCAGTGGAACCAGAACGTACACGATGAGCGCATACACTTATTTATACTTCCTCTCGGCAATTATTATTATTGACGCAAATATTTGCGAGAACGAGATCGTGCGGTTGGCGATTTGTTGTTGTGATTGGTTTCTGGAATTGCGGTGCCAGATAGTTAATTTGCTATTCATGAAAGTATTAGTAATAAATTATTATAAGAATCGATTACTCATGTCAATATCCAGCGCGATATGATTTATAATAAAAAAATCGTTCTTATTGTCTACCCAATCAGTTACAAGAACTCATATTCAGAGAGGGACATTATATTGCTTCTATTGCTTGCTATGGCGCAGTGACGTAACTGGGGGGAGGTTAACCCCCCCCCCCCCGAAACCACATGAGGCTGATGCTTTCTACTTACTACTTCTTTAGAACTAGAAAATATAATAATGATAGGTTAATGACAATTACTGTTATGGTAGTGTTAAGGACAACAAGTGTGCACCTATCGCATACATTTCATCAAAATAAATACATCATTCTGTCCAAACATTGTAACAACTATTGTAAACAGTAAAGTCACATACAAAATGGGTAATGCTTCGAGTTTTAATTTTTGATACTATAAAAAGCACGTAATGTCCAATAGTCGGGGAAAAATCGCCTTCGGCGGCTGGGGCTTCATTTTCTTCGCCCCAGACCCCTTGCTGTTCCCACGCCACGCTTTCCCCTGTTGAATCCCCTTTCCCCCGAAATAATTCCTAGTAACGCTACTGCTATCGCGGCTCCGATGTCACCGTTTACACATACGCCAGTACCATACAGTAGCGAGTAGCATAGTACCAGCCAGTACCAAAACATCCAGTAATACGTCCCATGATTTATATATGTATAACGAATGACACATTTTAGTCATAATAACAATGAAAAGTACGTAGGTTTACATACAGTTTTATAACCGACCTAATTTTCCCGTGCATCTTTAGCAGATTTGCATTGGAAAAACAAAGAAGGTTCATGGACCTGAGTTTATTGCATTATATAAAAACAAAAACAAAACTGTCTATGTGGTGATATGAGTACTCTTAGTTACACAGATTCTACGGATCTACGAACTTTTACATGTTTATATGTTGGGAGAGAGCTAAACTATTGAAAAAGTTGCACAATTGTAACTCTCTTCTTGCCAGTCCTTATTGATGACTCTTCGTAAAATTTGTTAAGTCTTGAGTTGTGGTACCAGTGATACTCAAACTCATTTATACCTAGTGACATGATCCGTGTACAACATACGCCAAATATACTGTCAGGTAAACTGAGGGATCTAAACACATATTTATAACTATAGTCCGTATACCAACGTATATCCCGACACCACTGAGTCGGTGCTGTACGGGTGCGTGATCGAAATAGTTAAATTTTGAGAGTAGGGGGTCATTCTCCCTTGTATCCCAAGAAATGCATCTTTGCGATCCAAGCATAAAAGCGCTACATAAAACATGGTCTAACTTTCTTCCACAACTTTTCCATCCCTGAGTAATAAGTTGCAAACCCTACAATTACTAGAACACTTCATAACTTTTGTCTTCTAATTCAAAACTTTTATGAACACCTTGGACATACACCTAAGCAACATGGAAACTTCGAAGCAACATGGAAACTTCGAACTCGTTGCTACAGAAACAGTTTAGTCTGGTAGTAACATGGAAGCCAGACTTACCCCGACCGCAAAGCCCACAGTGTTGTCTTGATCGCCCAATGAATTAACTATAGAATCCACCCCGTGCACACTCAGTATCACGTCCAGATCACACGGGGCCATGCCGGATCTTTTCTTCCTCATCGTCTCGTCGTGCATGTTTCAGAGCCGAGACTACGACCTCGATTGAGGATCGTCTACTCTGTGTCTTGTGGGCTCCACAGAAAACCGAGGAATTTAGCGCGAGTTCGTGTGAGTGACTCACCACAGTAGTTGACACCTCATGACTCGAAATTTAAAATGAACATTGCGTGATTAGTTGACTCTATCCATGTCTGTGTTATTATCGTAAAAGCTTTATTGTCGGAATGACTGACACCATTTTACATCACACCTCAGCGGAGAAAGAAGGTTATAAGAGAGAAGAGAAGATCAAACGGCCATCGGCCAGTACTGGGGAAAGAGTGGGGGGTGGGGGGGGGGGGGGGGAATAGATGGTGGAGAAAGAGAGGAGTGTAGTGTTCAATACAAGGAGACAAAAACAAATATCCGAGAAATTTTGAGAGTTTCGCTGGTGTAGAAACACGAATGAAAATTACAATTCTTATGATTGATACAATCCATGATGGGTACTATGGACATTGTATACACATTCGAATGTGGAAGGAATTATTTGCGGATATGTCATTTGCTGCATTTTTACAACTGGCTGCCACATACACACTTTTGCTCAACCACCGTGATAAGTGATAACAAACTGTTTTTTTTTTTTAATCCTGATTGCCTGGCCTTGGTTGAGACAATTTGGGATATTATTGAAATATTTTGATTTCGTCTAAACGCAAAACAAGTTGAGATTATTTTATGAAATTTTGTACAATATCAAGCCCTACACAATTCCTAAAATTTGATCGTCTTTTGAGATTGTCTTTTGAGAACAACACGCATCTTCAATTTACCATAAAGTTAAAACCTACTATATATGGTTAATAACGACCCAATCGTGATTAAAACGTCCCCCCCCCCCCCAAGTTCAGTCAGGCCAGCACGAGTATAATTTGAATTCTCCGTTCCTTGTTTCAAAAGTAAAGAGTTGGAAAACTTTGTTTGACATGGCAACAGAAAGTTGCTAACTATCACAGCACACGACCACGACACTCGCTCACACCCACGCGTAACAGACACAGGCCAACAACTGGACGCATTGTAATCTCTCGCCATCGTGGAACAAACGCTCCATTGCAATGGATATTATTCCTTGTTTCATTCTTTACATAATTGTCATAATTCTCAGGTTTTTTGTCGCTGCTTCTATGATATTAACTTGCCGATATGGAAGATAATTTCTACCGAAAAACCTTTTTATCCATTTTAAATTTATAAAGGTGGAGTTGGATACTTACAACATTACATTGCTAGTTGTATTGCTACAAACTGGTGTTTCAAGGCTACTCGTGAACGGCAGTGATTACAAAAGTGAATAATCCATTAAATCGGACAAATTTGTAATCAAAATTTATTTCACGTATGAATGGAGATCAAAAGGAACGTCGTCTTGGTTCTGAAATGATTTGTAAACTGTGTTGTAGAAAAGCTCGAAACATGTATTTCCAATAAACACTCCTGCATGGCGTATTCATTCACACGATCTCAAATTATTTGTTATATTGGCAGAATGCATAAATTAATTTTCACGAGGGGGTAAACGAAGCAAATTGGCCAGCGACAGTAGATCTTTGCGAGTATATTACAAGATTCCAACCCCACCTCACGTAATAACAGCCACGTTCGCGTTATTTCTGTTCAGCAACTCGGGTTATTTAGAGCACGAGTCACCATCTTTCATTCTCTAGTCGACATTACACACCAGCCAAGTGGTTGCAATGCATGCGGTGTCTTAGTACTGACTGACAGGAGCAGGCTACGTGCCTGCACCCGGCTACTCTCCGCTCTTCATTCATAATCACCCACTAACAATGTTCCGCTCACAAATGAGGTGTGGTGCATTTCGGCCATGCGTTGTGTTGGTTGCAGTAAAGTGAAGGTCATTGTACACACCTGTTGCTGACCGAAACAACTGACCGGTCATCGCATTGACCTCGATCAACAAGGTTGAATCGAAAACACAACAGAACATCAGGTTGGCGTGACGTCACACACGCAACGTCATCATCAACATATTGAAAATTCTCCTCTAAAAATGGATAGTCGGGTATTTCAGATGTCATGCACGACTTCACAAGATAATATGATGCCACGTACAGGTGTGAGGTTTCCGCATGACCCGTATTTTAGGGTCAGCAGTCATCATCGTGCTAGCACAGCAACCTAGTAGAAGTTGGATTATTTGAACTTCTAACTTATATATTAGTGTTCGGTCAAACATCCTATACATTGAACAGGTGGCTGGGCTGATGATTTGTATTATTTTTTGTTGTTGCTACTATTTCGAAAACGGAATGATTGCCACCTATTTAGCGTTTCTTGCGTAATTATTGCAAACAAAACCGCTACTAGGAATGGCAAGAAGTTATGGCCTCTGACCTATAATAGCTGGTCGCCGCTAACCATGATTCCCAGCGGCAAAACCAAAACCTGGTTCTATAATTTTATGACTCACAATTAATTCCAACTAATTCCTATGAAATGATCCGTAAACGTTCTTGGTAGCTCGACTATTATGAATAACGTGGCCTATGGATGATGACCTTAGCATATATCGCACACCAGCCGAGTTGTGGTCAAAAGGTCGTCGCCAATATATAAGTTTTAAGAGCTGAAATACATACATATATATATATATATATTATTCTATTTCTAGCTATGTGCTTTTCTAGTCGATTCGAGTGTAACTTAAATAATTTGCTGCTAATGGTGATTACTTGATTACTTGGTGAACTTGACAAAATAATTCACATGATTATTATTTCCATGAGCGGCTTGCAGTGGGGTAAATGTTTTATCACTTCACAGCAAACAGTGTCATTTGACAGTACAACAATAGTACCTATAAAAATCATTTGCAGTGCGTGGGCCAGTCACTCCACTCAATTGAAAATTATAAATATCGAATAGCGACTGTGAATATGAATGTACGCTTATTTAGTAGGATGCTAAAGTGTCAAAAATAGATCGTAAATTCATGATCAACATTCATTGTTCACGTTTCTAGAAAATGCGCCTCCTAATTTGGCTTCGAGCCAAGACCGCAATCATTGAACAAGATAGCTTCAATTATTAGTTTGAAGGCACAAGGCGGTAACAATTATTAGCAATGCATCCAAGGGTATAATGTAAGCTGCGTTCCAGACCAAGGAGAATTGTTCGGGTTCTAGCAATGCAGCTGTCCGCCCACACGATGCCATGCATGCTCGATAATGTGCTGCTATCGATGGCCCAAATAGATTGGTATTGATTGATTTGATACTATAGAACAAACGTAGAGCAACTTAATAAATAACTAATTCGCAATAGTATGTAATATATTGTATATTAAAAATTACTGTGCAAGCCCGACAAACCACACCAACGCGGAGTCTGAGGGTGGTCCGTTTCTGTGTGATCACTGGGATTGAATACTATAAAGTAGAAATCTCACTATAAAAACCGTGCAAAATTAACGCATTTTATATATTGAGAACGCTGTAAAATATTGAAAAAGTGATGATTACCACGATGCGGTTTTCTGATACCAGAATTTCCACATTCCTATTTTCCCCCACCCATTTTCAAGAATTATCTTCTCTATTACTGTAATTTGTAGATCTCAAATTTCGAAGCGGGAATCTTTTGAATCTTCTCAAAATCTAATTCCGTATTTTTGTTTCTGAATCTTCTCAAAATCTAATTCCTTATTTTTGTTTTACGTTTGAGTAACATATTTAAATTTTGCTTCATTCAACGCGTTGACTTGTTCAGTAGCTGTAGATTCGAGTCATTCGACAATGCAAGTTTTTAGGCATAGAAAAGCGGGAACAAGAATGAAAAGTGCCTATTACACCTATTGTAAAATAGAGGAAATGCATACGAAGTAGCTTAGCTGCTATCCAAGCAGGTACAAGAAACAGCTGACGCAAGCTCACGTATAATTTGACATGCATGCCTGCACGTGGAGTACATCGTTATCAAACGTCAGCATCGAATAATATGCTAACTTTATTTCCTATTTTAGCTTTAATGCTGTGGAAACACTTTTTCCTTTACCTGTCAGTGTAATTCAAATACCGAGATGTCCTATCATTGCGCGTATGTCAATTATTGTGGCAGCATGTTACAGTATAGACTATAGATGAATGTTTATAGATAGCAGTGCAGTGCAGCACTAGTACAGGATGCGTACTATAGGCCTACGAACAAAAAAATGTGGGTAACTACTAACTAATACTTTTCTTTTCCTTGGTTATTTGTATTGTCATTGAAATGCAATGCTTTTATTATTAAATTGCACTGTATTTATAATTATTTATTTATTTTCAGAATGTCTAAACAGAAATCTGTCCTACCAAAATCAAATACATTAAATATGTATTATTATTATTATTCGGGCCCCCAACACCATTAGTGGGTGGTTTTTATTTTACTGACACTGCTATTAATTTATCCTTCTACTTGCTGCAGTCGCCTACATAGGATTTACCGCGCCTCGTACGCCTGGTTGGCTGCAACTTTCATGGCTTTGGTGTCATGCGGGCACGTCGAACTACCAGGGGTCGACAGAAAGCAGGAACCTTGTATCGCTTGTATTCTACGCTGTCGCTACGCATTCTGCCACAACTTGTTGAGTTGATGTTTTGCACGTTTATCTTCTCCCTGCACCGGTTAGCGTGTCCATGTATTGTTGCAATTGTATGTGTTGGCTGCAGTACTAACAGTACATCGTTCATTGCAGAAGCCCTGCTTGCAAGCATATTGCATCCTTCCATTCAAATGTTCGAATTATGTTGTAGGCCTAATGATTGACTTCCCTGAAATTAACAGAATGTGCACGTGCACTTCTTGTATTTAAGTTTAAGTTAGAAATGTCTAGCCAATAATGATTTGGTTAAATTCAGGTTAAAATATTATGTTCGAAAGCAGAGCAGTGAATGGAATAATAAATGTAATTATTAAGGATGAACGTAATAAAAAAAAAAAACTTTGTGACTATCGCGAGGAATTTAAGGAGGGAAATTTAAGAAGAAGGGGGAGTAGAAGGAGTTGGAGGAGGAGAAGGAGGAGGAGGAGGAGGAGGAAGCTGACCTTGACTGCCCTCAGGGTAGTACTCGTGTGGGTGAGAAGTTCAAATTAAAAACACTTTCCAAATTTGACTTCTTTTTTTTGTCAGGATTGTGAACATACAGTTATAGACACGTATACGAAAACTTTATCCCCACGACACACACAAATACACGGAAGCTGGGTACTGGCTGCGGTACTGGCTAACGCGTCGAACTGAACGAAATGCGGGAAAACGGGATGCGGCAACATCCTAGTTTGGTACAACAAACTCTCCTGTGTTTTGAGGAGGATTTGGGTGAGATAAGTTATCAACACAATTAGTTCATGCTCAAGCGGAGCGTCGGTGCGAACCGGTTTTCGAACCGAACCGAAATGATTCTCTCGAACCGAAAACCGATCCGATATAAAAATAATTTCGGTTCGATTCTCAGAGAAAAAGACAAGAACATCCCCAGGAATGTTCACCTAGTTTAGTGGTAATTTTGTAATAGGCATTTTGTGATCAACAACAATCCAGTCGTTGTTACACAACACAACCTTGCCAAACTTACAAAACATGGATCACCGATAATGTGGTTATTTTACATCAAATATCTACAACGGTGTTTCGAGATGCACAACAATCACAACAAAAACGACATTTTTGTTTGTCTAGTCTTGAGTTCGAGTCGGAGACGAGATTCTCTTTTTACAATTACATCGACAACACATGGTTGAGCTTCAAACCGGTGTAATGTAGTCATACGTGTATTACAAGTTCAAGTGTTGATCCATTACGAAGACGTGGGCCCAAGTGAAATGGTTAGAACATAACCTGTAATGTGTGATGATAGCACTGAAAGTTGCGTAGGCCTATACATCCACTGTTATGCGCGCGTGATTTCACCGGACGAGTAATAAACGTACGCGAATATTTGTTGTATAGATCTGCTATAGACGATTGTTTGATGGAGGAAAGAAAAGAAAGCTTCTCGGTAGCAAATGATTAATTCGCCGACATTCCTTGGACCACACACAATATCAAGTATCAACTTTGAATCTTTACAACATTATAGATGAATTTACCATGCCCAGAATTGGAGGGTACCGGTATTTTCAGTAATTACGATTTAAATGTGTCTAAATGCAACAGGAAGTAGACAATATTTAGATGAGCACCTGATACAAAAGAGTAAACACTATACACTACTAAATACTGGTTGGTGAGATGTTCGCATCATTGAACATGTTTAGTAGGAATGGGTCGTTGGAATAAACGTTGGAGTGACTTTAATTAAACGTTTTTATTTTTTACCCCGCAGGTGAACGTTCTTGATACAGTGTTCCAAGCCTATTAAACGTGTTTACTGATACCAAATGTTTAGACATGTTTTATATAGAATATACCTGCACCATGCTAACTAGTTACTGTAACGTTCTCGTCTAAATTCGATTCCCGGTTGGGGCAGGGCACACGTTGCCTCAGTTTTGAGAAATACTGTTTGAATGAATACAACAATGCACATTCTTAGATCTACATTGAAGTTAAGGCTCCCATTGAAAGAAGAATATGAAGTCAGTAATAAATTAAATTGGCATACAATTACACGCGTACTTAGCTGTATTATCAAAAAATTACAAAATATTTAACATTATGTAGGCTACACATATTAATATAATGTATCTAATTTTTTTTTAAATTGGGATGACTACATTCAAAGAGCAGCAGTGAAACTTATACCACAAAACAACCCAAATAAGTCTCAAGAAGTACACAAACGAAACGGCTGTATTTAGATTAAAAACGTTGGTCACCCCTGACGAACGACGAAGTCGAAAGCAAACCGCATTCCCACTTATACGGTTTTAAGTCGAAAGGTGATAGAAGTAGATAGACGATGTGAGGAAAGCGAAAAAAACCCATTAATGCGGTGTAAGAAATCAAATCGACAGGCGACATCACTATTTTCGATTCGAACTTGACAAAACGCTGGAAACGTGTTTCGGTTTGGTAGTTAATCTGGCATAAGACCGACTGAATGGACGCAAGTGTGAGTTCGTTACAAACCGGTCCAGCTGGAGCTGCTGGGAAATGAAAGGGAAAACTGATCAATGAGAGTGAGAGTTATTTTGTCCCCGAGGGCTGAGAGGTCTAACCTGACCACAAAACACAGCGCTGAGGTATACTTGGCCCGAAATAACCTCGATGCGTTCGTCATGGACGAGTGGAGGGGAGGCAAGTTGCCCCCCATTGACCCCCCCCCCCCCCATTTCTAAGAGATGGCTACACTCAAATGTTAAAATAGTTTGAACTCTTCATACATTTTCTTGTGAGTAGTCAAAAGTGGGGGTGGGCGGGTGAGAGCGGTAAGCGACCATCTTTACATTTTTTGAGGAGGGTCCGCGCATCCAACCGGTGCGAGAGGACAATACGAATAAACTTTAGCAGATCACATGCATTGCAAAAATATTCATAAATCAGGTATACGTTAGTATGCATATGCGTAGTACCGTGCACAACATGAACCATGAACGCTACTTTTTATAGCCGGTGGCTATTGTGTTATTATTATAACAGTTAAAGTAGCCAGAGATACTGAGAGTCTACACCCGACAGATGGAAGACTTAGGCTCGATTCCCAGTGGAGCCGTTTTATCTCATTTTCTATCACCGTAATCAAACGTGATATCAAGTTTCATCGTACCAGTGTAATTCACCACAAACTCAAATGATATTGATAGTAAATTGACAAGGTGATAGTTCGTGTTGTTTTATGCGGTAAGATCTTTGGTACGATAGTAAGAATATTTTGTACCGTTCAAAGATAATCTAAAATAGAACAGCTGAGTTTGGAGATGTAACAGCATAAAAAATAAGAAAAATAACTTTAAAATTTGCCTTATGTAGACTATGGTGTTATCATACCGCAATAATTATCATACAGCAATGTTCTTTGTTACGTTTACCGCCTTCGTTTGACCAGGCAGGCTGCACAATGCGAACACGGATCATATACGAACACAAGGACATAATGTATATAGTTATTATGAGTTCCCATTGTTGTTATTTTAATTATCTTTTGGTCGTGGAAACAATTCGGTGACTTGGCTTAAATGTTGGCGACTACTGACAAAAAATAGTAATAGTGGCGTGTGCTCCCTGCCTTGTGTACGAGACGAGGACACAAGTGCAGACGGCGATGTCCTACTCTGCCCTTGAGGGCGGCTCAGTTACGAACGAACTCACTTGGGAATTACCACCAGTCAAATGTCACTTTTTGAAATATTTTCCCCTAGCAGACTTTCTGATTATTTGCGCACAAATTTCGTTTATGTTTGTATCAAAAAATTGTCAAATAGGTGGGATACTGAATGTTTTTAATGATACGGCAATGCATCTTTCAAGGAGTAAATAGTTGTCTTAGAATCATTCGCCAGGTAGAGTGTTTAAATGCGCCATCTTGGAATTTGATAGTTTTGTTTGCGTGTATGTAAATATTGGTCAGCCCAAACGGCTTTGATAGCATTTTATAGCAATGATAATTTCGGATACAGCCAAACAATTGCCCTTGAGATTTTTAATGGTTTATTGTTATTGCATACCGGCCCTTTCTACGAATTGTCAAGACATACACTCAACGTTGATACAGGTCTCTCACAGCAAGAAGTAAGATAGTGTCAGGACCACCCACAATTAGTTTCCAACTTAACCAGCGCAAATCACTGACGTTTTTCCCGATTATCTAGTACAATGTGGTTGCAGTAAGTTTTTTGAAGGTAACGCACAAGAAAACATGCAAGCAGGTTCCCGTCAAAAAACAACCAAATTGTAGTACTAGATAATCGGGAAAAACGTTAGCGATTCGCACTTGGCACTTGTTAAGTTGGAAACTAATTGTGGGCGGTCCTGGGTCCCAGGGGCGGATTTAACGGGCGGCGGGGTCGGTGAATGCCGACCGGGCCCCGACCCGGTCGGGGCCCCCCCAGACCTCCATTGCTGGTAATCATAACTTGATGTAGTTGTCGTCTACTCAGCCTCTATTTGTTGAAATTGTCAATGAAACGGGAACGAAGCTATAATTGACATAAATTGTCCGAAGAGTTTGGTGTTGGCCTTTTACAATAACGACAGGTTGTTAGAAGATAAGGGTAGGGACAGCGGGACAGGATATTTTCACGCTCAAAACAGATTTACATCGTTCTGAGAAACAATGCTTCGTAAACATAAAAGCAGATGAGTATATTTCAAAGTTCGAGGAAAATCACTTAGTTATGTAGGTGGCCAATGGGGGGTCGGGTGGGGGTGGCTTGTTGTGTCTTATTAGACCCTAAACACGTGTTCGTAGCTCAGTTATAAGTTTGGCAAGTGACGGAAGTCAAGTAGTTCTTGCAAACTATTGTGCTTCAGCGTGTGCTTGTGTGTGAGCGTTATTCTGTGGGACAGTTTTCGTTTTATTCCTTTTGTTTGTTAGTTTGAAATGTTATTTTACATATATTTTACTCTAGCATGTGGTATTGAAATTATGCCACTGCCTGTTTCAGGTATGTTTAGAAATGAACGAGAAAGACCAATAAGAACATAAACCAGACTATCAAAAATGAAAAGATAGGGAACGTTCTTTTTTTTATCGAAAATTAGCATTTTTTGCTCAGAGGAAGGTATGTGTGAGTGCAATTAAATCAGCACGTGTTGGTGAAGTAAGTAAACGCGATGAAACGTCGATTGATATTAAAGATCTCTGTTCTGGTCTCCCCACAGTGCAACAAGAACATGCGTCCAAATCGTCTAGTGACGTCACGAACATTTTTCAATTAGATTTTTTTTCAATTGTTCTCAATGCTCAATTTTGAAAACCAAACTATTACTAAGACCGGCGTCGATTTAGTTTCATCTATATAGCTACTTCAAGCAAAAATGGTTACAGTAACAATTCATTATTTTTCGGGAAAAGGTTTCCCACGGACAAGGCTCTTTTTACAAATTTCATCATACTTATTGCAGTACCAAAAATATTTACGCCCTTATCGAAATTGTTTGCGGTGGCTGGGGCTTCGCCCCAGACCAGACCCCTGCTATTCCGCGCTACCTCATCTCCACGTAATGACTACACAAATTATTATCAATGCCGACCGGGCCCTTTTTCTTAAATCCGCCCCTGCTGGGTCCCCTTTACTTCTTGGTGTGAGAGACCTTTATCTATAGACCGCCATTTAATCTCAAGTTCCAATTATTAAACACAATGCTTAGATTTAATTTTAAGAACATATAAGAAGTTTAAATATGAGTGCCTGTTTAGTATGGTAACCGGTCACGATGTGCAAAGTACCTCTTTTTTATATGTGTAATAGACCTGATTCGTCGACGTCATATACGACTGAGCTGTCGAGTATATAAGTCGTAAAATAAATATTGAAATGCAAAGGAATACGACAAAAATATACATGCCACTATAATATTCATCACTTTTTACTAGTTTTTAGTTTCTACCCATTTCAAGTTTTGTTTGTATTTATTCTCTTTCCTTCTTTCATGTATAAACATACACAAAAATTACTAAATTACAGAATTTTGAATACGATTTCTCGAGTTGAGTACCCCACGACTATAATTACACTTTTAGTGCTGTGGTATAGGCATTAAAAACAGTGTCACGTTGATACAATTTCATAATAAAAATAAATGTTCCTTGAACAGCAGGTATAGTGCTTTAAAACACGTGATTGCTTTCGATCAAATACACGAAATTGAAAATAATAAAATACGAAACGTTAAGTGTTAACAACATACATAAAATACCAATACTAACCAATATTGTAAATAGTGTGTATAGGCCCATATATTTCAACTTGAATGAAAGTGGAAAGAAAACACAAACGAGTATCCGTCGTTATTAACATGACACCAACAGCCATTTCGAAACGATCACGAAAATATGCACGTTTCTTTCCCGGGTTCATCAATTTGTAGAGTATTTCTGTAATTTCACCAGAAACAAGTAAAAACCTCTCCAGTCCGCTCAGTCGTACGACCTGCGGGTGATACTGGCACACAGCAAGACACGAGAGGAAGTGCAATAATATGCAACACGTGGTGAGTGAATCTGTATAGGTGGACCATGGAAATCAAAGAGAAGCCGAACTGGAAACTTTCACTTAAACCTAAGATTCTAATTCATTCGCATCAGCCAATTAGTCATTTTGATGAGTTGTCAAGTTTTTTTTACGATATGTGGATTTACACGCAGGAACTATTAAAGGAAAAATGTCATCTTGAAAAAACAACCTGGTTGTAAAAACTGGTGGGAATGTTTTAGCTCGGTATTCTAACGTAGGCCTACTACACGAAAGAAAAATGTGCTCTCGTTTGCAAATTGACTTCAAATTTCCGTTATATTTTTTCACTACACGATAAATGTACGTTGATACGGAAACGTGTCAATTATAAAAAGTACGTTGCTATATACATGTTCAGGGAGAATGAGAATGTAAAATGAATATATTTGAAACTGCTATACTACACCACAAAAAATTGTTACGTACACGTGTTACTGAATTTGTTATTTGCTACCGGCGAATTTCTTCTTATTTATCATACAACGAATGGCAAGTTAAAACAAACCATAGCAAATGGAATGAACGATCTGCAATAAGAATGCAACGCAGTGGTATATTCCCGAACGTCAAACCCCATCCTCAAAACGCTAAAGCTTGGAATTATGCGACGCAATGTCTCATATATGGGATTTGGAAAAGTTGTCAGTCCCGGTTCTTTCCGTTTGTTTAATGTTTCGTAAAACATTGGGGTCTAGATCCTGCACACACACAAAATGGTTTTTATTATACGGCTTTGAACTGTGTGTATGTAGGGAAGAGAAACTATATGCTAAATTATCCTAGTAGCGTAGTTGAAAATCAATCGAAGGCGCCATACGTAATACCCGGACGTGAAGTAGGTCTACACGCAGATCAAAACTAAAACCATGAATTACAAAGTTGGCATCAGGCAACAAGAGTTTTCTATTACCTCAATACGCAAGGTAAATGTACGTGCATATAGCAAGTGCGCGACAAACAACGCATGTCATTGTGTTTGCGCCAAGTACAGAGATCATCCTTTCCCCCGTGTGGCATCCGCACCCGTCACCCAGATCATGACTGAACTAGCTTACTGTGACACGACACACAAACAAACGAATGCACGGGAAACACCTTCAAAACCATTGTCTCGAATACGAAAGTGATGTCTGACTGAGAAATGAATGGGACTGTGAGAGGACGTGTTTTGTTGTTACTCTCTCGTTGCTCGGAGCGATCGACAAGGGGAATAAAATGAGAGCAGATCGTCACGTTGCAGTGGTTTTATAGAAATACAGCTCGCACGGATTAATATATAATATACTCGTTCGTCGGATGGAAGAGAATTTGACGTTTTATATTTTTGGACGGGATATAGCTTTAGCATACGATTACGATTCAAAGACGGAAGCATCTTTTTTAATTCAATTGTGCTTCGACTATATATCACAATATATTGTCGTGTTCGATTCTACTAACGATTACGTCGCGCATACCCGTTTACAGCATAACATACATCCATAGACTCATAGTCCATACACATTTAGATATAATTACTAATATAAGTAACTACTTCGTTGCGTTTTATAAGCTTGGAAACGAGCTCGATGGACATTTTGTATTTGCAAGTATTTTATATTTACTATACATGTGTAGATACAGTAAATAAACATACGGCATTTTTGTTTATTAGACGTTCCAGTGCAAAACATTGAAGAATTTACTTTGAGTTCATTATAAAGTTACTTATAAGTGCCAACGGAGAAAAGTGATCTACTGCTTTTTGTACTTCATTGCGCACTGTTTATCCGTGTAATTTTCCACGCAGCAAATTACAAAAACAATAACACACAACAGCTGTTCTGCGTTTTTATTCTCCGGTATTACATAATTAAATATATTTTTGATTGCATGCGTGTCCTGCCAAATTTATTTTCTCATCGCTATACGAACACTGAGACTAAAACCCTATACTTGACAATATGATGATACCTTTCCTTACTCGTGTGTATACCAAATATGTAAAGGCCAAGGTTGTCGCCGTGACCTGAAGGAGGTGATGAGGGGGAGGAGGAAGTACAAGCGAGGATCGTCAACAAACAAAACGTCACCATTGAGTACATAGCTCCTCCGTAGTCAACCAGTACCGCGATGTACCGAATACTTCGTAGATAAATCGAGAAACCAGAAATTGTAGCATGATGTAACGCATTCGAATAGGCTCATCGACCACAACATACTATATTTGCCCTATATATTACGACAATAACTAACTCAGGTCAGAATCAGATGGATGTTGTACGATTAAAACCATGTCACTGCTTCGTGCATTGTTGCAAAGCAAGCCGAGATTTGCTTCAAGCATCATTATTTTATATACACAACGTGATGTAGCGGTTTGAGTGGCTATACAACCTCAATCATATATTATTCTCTCATATAAAGTATAGTAATTATATTTGATTATCATTCATTACTAATTTACTATGAACCATTATTCTCATTATTTATCATTAGATTAGGTCACAAAACAATCGGTCTACATAATTGTATTCGATTTCCATCATGCGTAAATGGTACTCATGATATAATCTTTATTGGACTTAGCGATGCGATTAGAACTTAGTTCATGAATAAGCATAGTGATAAACGGTTGACTTGCCAGCGTACCGGTAGTGGCTATGATCGATTATACGTTTCTTTAGTACTCATGATTGTTGGATTTCAGGCTCGAATCCTGGCTTGTTCTGTACATCACATCGATATCATCGTTGCCAAAATATGACACGCAATCACTAATGATCAGGATAAAGTGATAAATGGTGGATCTGAACACAGGAACACGGCGGAAGCTGAAGATAAAAGTAGAAAAGCGGAGGTCAGCGCCTCGAATGGTTGTTTGGCGTAACTCTTCGCGCGCGGTTGTCGACAGCACCACATCGCGGATGTTGTCGTTGCCGTCAAGGCCACTCTTCTTCTTCTTCTTCTTCTTCTTCTACGGCGGTTTGGACCTCGGGCGGGACGCGAGGACGCGCCCTTGGACTTGAACTGGTCCGTTCATTCTCAGTAGACGCAATGGAATCGGACCAATTTGGCTTTTGCCCCACTCGTGATGCTCGGCTGCAGTAAACAACGCGGCGATGTTCCATATTGAATTTGAAGGTGTTGATTTCGATTATGATGGATGTCTCCGTTACACATATTATCTCTCACAACATCTGATTGAACTAATTTCCATGGACCTATATTTTGTGATTTTAGCCGCCATAATCTCGCCTCGGTATAAGGTGAATTAAAAACAAATATATTTCACACTTTCGAACCCTCCACCAACCCACGTAGTTATTAGTACATTAGAAGTGTAAGACTGATCAGATTCGGGTACCAGTCTTCCACGACCTGACCTTGAAAGTGATGCATGTTGCAGAGAATGAATGTATATATGTTCATAATTTATTCACGGATTATTAACAGTCGTGAGTGTAAGGCAACACACCGATGAAACAATGATTGTTATACTAATCGCGCTGTTATATATTCATCTAGGTCATACATTGAAAGTAAAATTTAATTATTGTATTCATCCTTCGATAGTTTTTATACATTAATCAGATTATGAATTGTGATAGAGTGACGAGCTTTGGGTTTGGGTACCTTACCTCCGGAGCCCCGGGGGGTCACGCAGAGATCCCAAGTGCTTCAAGGTCACGGTCCATGTGGGAAACAATATCAACCAGTTCGACGACGAAGATACTTGCATAAGAGGAATGTAGGTAAAAACGAAGCTGATCTAGAAACCTGAACATTAGCGAAGACGGGCATCTCATGGAACGAATAAATAAATTAGAGTCAGTGCACCTTGCACATATGTGTGATCGTGTGAGTGACAGACAAGTCGACAGCGTGAGGGACAACATGAACTTGCTAGACACTAAACACAGTCATGCTCTGGCCACGTGACACACGATGCTTTTTTGCGGGGGCGTTTGTAAGTTTTTTGGAATAAATATAAAATGTGTATGTGAAAAAACATACAAAAACAAAATAGTGATTTATAAGTTCTGACTAGCTAAATACACTTACGTCACCATGTTCATTGAATCCAGTAGCATATTTAAAAAGGCGACACTTTTTTACAGTTGTATCACAAAACTGAGACATTGTAGATTGTAGAACAATAACAATATCTTGGAAAGTTTGCAAGTGCCTTTTGCCGAAACTTAGGTATGAGCTAAGAAATAAATTAGTACCTATCGTGAAAACTGAAAAACGCTTGAAACATACGCCGCGCGTAATTGTAACCTCTTATGTAAGAAGAGTACTACTCCTAAACGACATATTATGATAATATTTCAATATGCAAACAAATATACTCTCCTTTTAACCTAGTACCTGTCTAATCTTTGCTAGTACATACAAAAAATGTATGCAGGTGACAAAATACTATTCAAAATCTTTAATTGAGCTTCAAATTGGCTGATGTATGATGGTTTAATAATTGTATTATTATATAATATGATAATAGGAAACCGAATCAGTGGTGGAGAGACTGGAATGAGAGGAAGAGAAGAAAATGTTTCTTACTCTAGACATGGTTGTTAAACACCACTCGACCCAACAAGTTGCAAGAAATCGAGTTTAGAATGATTATTCTTATCATAGTCTGTATTATTACGTTCACATCAAGTGGCGAACACGAATTTCTCAAATCATTGTTCGTATGCCGACCATTGAGAAAGGAGCTCCATGAAAATTATCGACCTAAAGGTTGAGTGGGTGGGGCACAATCATGTATAAGGCATATTTACACTGGTGGATTACTCGTCCGTTTGGCATTCATAACATTGTGTTGCATTGCAGCATCGACGAACTCGCAACCCCACTTTGTTCGAAAATTACACAAGAAATATTGGAACAATATTTCGCACGACTTTCCGGCCTCCATTCAAGGAATCGAACATTCCTGTCAACTGGTCGACCATCATACTCAACTTTCTTCTCAGAAAGTCTCAGGACATATTTTTTCCTCGGGAAACTCACGTTTCGTGATGTTCCACTTGATTAGTAAATAGATTCCCTTCGACTTGTCTTTAGTCCAATAACCTGGATATCCATTCACACACCAACTACCTCAAATTCGACAATCCGTGACACACGTAATCCAATTCATTGAGACCAGTGATTGCAAAATACCACCATTGTCCTTCAGAGCAGCCTTCCCACGCACCTCGGGTTCAGGAGCGTCGGTGCATTGCGCTCACTGTTGTAAGATGTAAACCCATCCACCTGCTCGGTTCAGGTTACATTGCATGCAGCTCTCAAAGACAAAACAGTCGTTCGTGGTAAACCGACGGATCCGTGGAACAAATGGATGCAAGGAGATATGTAAGCGCATCACTGATTCCTCTTTGTTCGTCAATCGTCACGACAGGCGTTACCAATCCTGGCAATCCAATCCCCAACCGAATGGTATGAGGATATGGAAGCAGGACACTGTGCAGTCAAATGTGAAATGACAAACTCGCTGCCACGGGATCGAAAGCTTCGATTGGGATTGAGGGTTTTAGCAAGCAATGTTTCTTTCCTCATACATTCTGAGATTTGAGATTTTGAGATTCTCAATGCTTCCGCTATCCCAACACGCAAATATTTGTGCATATTACGTTTAGCGGTTGTCAATAGAATTACTGCTTTGCGTTATGATAACTACAGCTGGCCCATCGAGACTAATGCCATATTGTCGTAACATTAGGTAAATTGTTAGAATGTAACAATTTGTAATAATTGGGCCAATGATGACTTCAAAACGGGTGCCAATTTGAGACCAATAGCTAAATCTTACATTGCATTTATACTCACAAGGGGTGTAAATAAAGATCATGCAAAACTGCACAATATTGGCTTCCAACTGGGGAGCAATAAAATAGGTCTTACACTGCATTTCGTTACTCGTATTGGCCCACTACACGAATGGGATGCAAAACGGGTCACAATATATGTAGACTTCCAAAACAGACATCTTGTAGTTGGTCATTATGCGAATGTAACGCTTTGCAATATTGGCCTGTATTCCTCTAAAACTGGATCAATATTAAGATAAAACAAGTCTTGGAGTACGTGTTTACTTATTAACTGGTTCCTTAATTACAATGAACAGCGGATATTTGGCAAGAGTAGGCGTGGTTGATCGAGATCGAAGAGAATTCAATCTCGCTGGACAAGTTGACGACATCAATATGCATGCACAACACATGGGTCAATATGATATAACGTGAATAACACATGCATGCAGGCACGTCTTGTAAAAACACCAAACCACGTATCAGCTCTGAGTTTGTTAGTCGTAATGTTATTTAGACACAATATTCCTATGCAGATGCCAAAGAAATAAAATAGTAAACGGCAAGTAATACTCGGCATGATGGTAATGCAAGTACCATGCCTTCGAGTTTCTGTACGAACTACTTGTGTTATGATGACTACAGTAAAATTACATGATGATTCACATAATTATTTGAACGTTAAACCACTTGCGACATACGCCTAAGTTTACAAACTTAGCTTTAACTTGTGTGAAGATATGTTTCACTTTTATTCATAACATGCACTTGTGTTACAAAAAGCGACGTTTGATGGCAAGTTATTGATTTAAAAAAGATACCGAGTTACAAAACCACTTCTGATTTCATTGAAGTTTCTTTTTAGACCTCAACACAGTGAGGTTTAGTGAATGTTTTCGATTATTTTCAGCTTCTCGCGTTTCCTTACGCATCGCTAACTAAATTGACACGGTTCTGAAAGTAAGTTAGATATTCCGGTGGTAATCTGATTCGAAGAGCAAGCATGCAAATTATTTGGCTGTCGCTGAAAGTAGACGTGCGTGAGGTAAGGGCTTAGCTTAATATACTGATAGGAAAACGCAAGGAAACGAAAGTATGGATATACAAACGATTGAATGACAGGCGAAAGCTTCCTCAATACCAACGGATTTTACTTTAGAACATCATGGTGGCAATTTTGTAATGATGATATATTTTTACAACGATGCTAATCGAGACAATGTGTAGGTGATTATGAAGATGAAAAAATGCCACAAGACATCCATGCACAAGCCATGATTCGAATCTGGAACGCAGAGACCGCGGCTTACTAGACCAACGGCTAAACAGCCGCGGCCCAATTTTGTAAAACGAACTGACTGGCGACTATATAATATTATGCAACTTGCATTGCATGCTAATTGTTATTAAGACTAGTACACAAGTGTCCCGAAACACGTGTCGAAATACGTGTCTCGTCATAGACGAGGGGAGGGTCTCGTGGCCAATCAGCGATCGGTATTTGAAATTGGGGCTCGGTGGTCGACCACAACCACTCGTTTAGATGAAAGGTTGTTTCGCGACCGATTTTTCGAGGTGTAATTACATCTGTGTTTGTACTTGATCCTGCACTCCTTTTCCATAATATTATTAGACATTATTATTATAATACGTAGTAAGGCGAGAGCAAGTGGCTCAAGAGGAAAGACACCATTCACCATAAAGTTCAAGGTTGAGATAAACTTTCATGGTGCTACACTACAGTCAGACTAATAATGCGTATTAAAAGCTAAAACTGATGCAATCATTTTGAACAACACGCTCGTTTAATTAATATGAAGGTATAAGTGGTGTAGGTGTAAGACGGTTGCATGTCAGACAGACACAAAGTCTCACATATCAAGATTAAAAGGTGTCAAAAGAATAACGGTCACGTCTCCGTCTGTTACGTCACAAGTCAAGATATTATTTTCATTTCAAATGCTATGGTTTAAATATTATTATGTTATCTTAAATTATTTGTTATAGGTCTATTTACCAATTCAAATAGTTGTTCTTTTAATTATTCAGCTTTATCACGGTGAACATATAATTATCTATGCTTGTCATTTCAATCCGAAAATAGTTTTACTTTGTCCTTCACAGTGCAAAGATTCGGATTCCTACAATATCAATCATTTGTGTGTAATTTATTAGTGCAACCAATTTTCTTGATCATTTTCAAAAAATGACTTCATAAGGATGCGATTTGGGACATTTTGATTCAACCTCAATTATAGATTGTCCCTAGATTCGTGTTAAACTGATTCTGTTTAATTCATCATTTGAATTAATTGTTTTAAAATTTAATATTATTGGCTATTACTGTTTTTACATTCAATGAATTGGTTAGAGAAGAATTATAAATAAATATGAGTTGTGAGAGATTTAGGCATAGCGCAAAACTACGAAGTGTAGGTGCATATCCTTACATAACCTGTATATTATCATGATTAATTCATAGTTGAGGTGCATTTATGCGAATCACGCATTCAAGCGGAACGCTCAACCATTTAGCCAGCCACCAAACATCAAGATGCACGATACCATAAATTTTATAATTCCAAGGACTATATTATATTTAGTCCGTGCAATAGCCAACAGTTCAAATCACGCTACGCTAAATGACGGTTGTAATCTTACGTCAAGCTCGGCCCACTGCAACACCTGTTCATTATAAAGTAATGCTGATTACTGGTAATGCGTATATAGTGAATAAAACCAATACCATACATATACAACATGAACCACAATATAACAAACAAAAAAGCACACACTAAATATAATTTATTTTACGCTTTTGACCGTGAAACAAATACAAACGGTGGCTTCTCATATATAATAACTGTTTTAATTACATACATAACAAAATACGTTCATGATCAGAAATTCATCATATAGGCTAACTAGACTTTATTATTATTATTATTATTATTATTATTATTATTATTATTATTATTATTATTATTATTATTAATTGTCTATTCTTGTCATCACAAAAAAAAATGTTGACAAGAAACGGCGTCGACGCTAGCAAACATTGTGCTAAAACACTTAAAATCCTAAGAAATCTTGTGCCACGAAGAGCCTTCTAAACACTAAATACTATGCTAACGATTTAATTAAACTAAACTAAACCAAAACTAAACTAAAACTAAACTAAACTAACACTAAACTAAACTAACACTAACACCGGGACTTCATCTACAAAATGTTTAAACTTTTTCGTTCGTACGAAAATTAATAATTGCAGTTCTTCATGCGTTTCCCCTTATCTCGTATTAAGATATTTTAGAACAATGACACACGATGAATGTATAGTAGATTTACACACGCAAGCCTTTCCTTCTCAGCAGTCACGTGCGGGCCTCGAGAACCACAACCATTAGGTGAAATGTAACACTGCTCATCGTGCCACTGCCATCACACCAAGGTCCACTAGAATCGCTTGTAGCGCGCGCGCAATTACTCCGCTAGGAGTAAATCCAGTAGACCTTGCCATCACACAAAGCAGTGTCAACAAAGCGCTTGTACTGGGTGACCATCCTCATATCATTCCTTCTTGCAGCCTTCGCTCACAAGTAGTTTCAAAGGCAAAAAACAAAACCATCATTGTCACCTTATAACTTATTGCTATTAAATTGTTTGTACGTGGCTTTTGAGCTAAAGACAACAAACAAATTAGTAGAATAAAACCTATTTTTAATCCAGTATTATGCACTTTCACCACAAAAGATAAACTACACCGAAATAATATAAAAAAAACGCGGAAAATTAGGTACATAACCCTTCCTTTGTCTGAAAGTTGGCTTGTCTGATACATTTTGATAAAACAATTTAAAACATTTAGTATGAAGATCAGATTAACGGAGGCGATTTTTACAAATTTACAAGTAAACAGATTAATCACTGAAATGCCTTCATTCATGCTATCAAAACACATTACCAACAAATTTGTATAGATAAACAAAACCGGCAGGTTGCCTCGCGTCTGAGGATGGCGACGGATGTTGCCGAAATATAACGCGGTGAGTAGTGCGTGAATGTTTTTAACCGTGTTTGTCCGAACAATTTTTTACTTACACATTATTTATATTTAAAACATCTACCTGTTTTTAATTTTAACATACATTTTGAGAACAATGAACGCGACCCCTATTATAAATGACTACAGAAAATCTGTTGAAAAAGAGAAACAGTGCATGTTGCTTCTTTGCTTCCACACACGAACCAAAAACAAACCCAAGTGACATGATTGTGAGAGTGATATAAGTAATAAGTGGCCGTGCACCTTGCAACGAGGGCCAACGACGCCATCACTCAACCCGGGGCGTATTTCAGTAGCCTGCCATTAATAATGACTGCCAACTTTCAAGAATCTCAATTCATCTTCGAAGATTATAAAATCAAGCAACAAATCCTCTATTTACGCAAGTGCATTATTTTCTAAGAAATATTTTAACTAATAAATGTGCTTTTTCATTCGTGGTACAAACTACAAGTACAAACTAATATATATCAGCTCGGATTGTTCTATAGTTTTGGTTCTACCTAGCAGCGATATTTCACGGTTGAAAGATGTAAACGGAAAATAATCTAACATTAGGAATTCGGGGGAATCTGATCTCTACATCGGCGACTCGCTTGGCCAGAGCATAATAGTAATAATTATGTATTTGAAAGCCTCCAGGGTGTTGTAAACCCAATCCAAAACAACTAGGGACGATTATAAAATTATATATTCGTCTCCTCGCAACGATTATTTAACATGTACAGTAGTGACTGTCTATAGAATATGTTGTGGGTTTGCGTCGGTACTTCGGTATCCCGACCACGAAGAGTATAGAGGCGTGAATCGTGATGAAGGGGTTCGCTTGTATTTTAATAACGCGTTATGGAAAATCAGAGATGAAAACATTGATTGCGTATAGCGTAGACATTAGTAAAACGAAATTATTTGTATGTTCATAGTCATATTGTATGAAGATCAATACAAAAAAATGGTATATAAACTGCAAAATGTGTACCCATCTTCGACAGTATACATAACATTATAAACATCAATTGTAATTTTTGATATTCCACGTTTACGTTCATCTTAATTGTGATTATTGTTGTATCAAAACACATATTGTACAGATTGTATACGATTCATTAAAGGTTGTAAATTAGTATACACAAATGTACAACGTTATGGCACTACAACAGCAACGAACCAGTATAAAGTTGAGTACACCTGTTATTTTCCGTTTCAGACATATTTTCTAAACTAAGTAAAAAGAATATAATTGCGAAGAAGTATGACATAGTTGGCATCTCCGTATGATTGACATTGTACAGCGAGCTGGTAGTCTGGGCGTGCCTCGCTGCCCTAGTACGAAAGTGATAACAAGCATATATCCATCCATCGTATTCCTGACTGGTGTGCGGTTTCAACTAATTACACCACAAGACATGCATTAAATGACATAGGTTTTCTTGATCATTGACCTTTGTCTGCACTTTCTCCTTAAACGGCATTCGATCGTTGTACTCAACTCGAGTTATTGTGGTAGAAAAGCAGGTTTTTCACTCGTTGTTACGAACAAATTGCAAGTTACAACTCGTAATTTTTTACGTTTTTTTTTTCATGTAGCGTTTTATTTCAAACCAGAGTGGAATTGATTTAAATCAATTGATTTAAATCGTTGATTTAAATCAGATTTAAATCAAATGATTTTTTTAATAAAAATCATTGATTTAAATCGACAAAGAAAACTTACCAGGATAACTAGGCATAAATCTCATTTTCAATTTCCCTCGAAGACCATGATCGCATATTATATGAAAAATGAAAATTTATTTGTTTATTTCCTGTCAATTAGTATTGTTTGTTGGCAATTGCAATTTACCAGTTGATTATCCCTTTTGTGAAACACTTCTTATTGTTGATTTAAATCAATTAAAATCTGATTTAAATCGAAAAAAATAAAAAAAATCTGATTTAAATCAAGAAATCGATTTAAATCAAATAAATCTGATTTAAATCAAAAAAATCATGATTTTTGATTTTTTTAATAAAAATCAAAAAAATCATCCACCCTGTTTCAAACACAAACAACGAACAATAATTTTTGCACTTCACTTCAATGCTCATTTCAACAACGTTTACCATTTTGTTCGCCGTTAATGAAATCAATTATAGTTCTATCAACCTGATACCTACTCAAAACAAAAGTATAAATAATGTTGTAAATAAAAGTATTTGTATTTTTCAGGATACTTTAATTGTAATTATAATTAAATATGTGTCAATTCAACAGACAATATCATTATAAGGACTACAACTTTGTTTCAACTTAAAAAATTTGCCTGACTGTTGTAGTTTTAGAGATGCATTGTCCACATTTCCATCAGATGATTTTCTCTTCACATGGTACTTCCGGTAAAATCGTGACGAATGCAATCTTGGATAGTAAAGAAAGTGAACACTGCATAATCGAATTGTTTGAAAGTAAATAAATGAATAAATGACACCTTGAGAGATGTTTAGTAAAGTGTTTGTTTAGTCATATTTTTGAGTGTATGTGATTAACTTGATCACTTTACAATTCCGCTGCCCTGGGTTGTTTTTGTTATAGGTATTTACTAAAGCAGTTATGCTATTTCAGACGGTGCGTGGATTTGGGACAACATTGGGGGACAACTCCATGCCTATGGGATTTGGACCCACTTTGCCTGGTAATATGCAGTAGGCCTTATTATGAGCCATCACGGAACACAAAACAAGACAAGTAAACCCGGAGAGTGTATCAGTAGCCTATATTTGAACTACGCCATTTGTAAGGACGGCCACCAACCAAACGGTATGAAATGTACATACGTAACCTACTATGCCATAGCCTACTTATACAACGAAAACATGAAGCATTTCCACTGGGAACAATACTCGTCTGCTGAAATCCTTGTACTGAACCACAGTTTAAGAATTAAACTGCGTTATTATATGCTTATACGGTACTTTAAAATGCATTGACACAACAAATCTAAGGTATGAACAATATCAGTTACATTGAAAATAAAATACACCACGAAATAACAAGTGTATAATCCTGTTTATAAACAAGATTGAGATCTTTATCCGTCTCATTCAGTGTAATCAGTGTAGTGGCCGTGGGAGGGAGTCGCCTAATCGTCGCCACAACAATAGACCTCCAGTGGGCATTGTCTCGTCGGCTGCACCCTTGAACTTGCTGAGATCCTATGTCACCTCACCTGAAGACGACACCGCGATGCATCGAGGCAGAGACGGGTCAGCTCAACCGGGCACGAGTCAAGAGAAAGCTACAACCAAACCAATACACCACCACAACAGATGCGGGTCAAACGTGCACAACAGTATACGGACTAATAATGAGACGTTTTGATGGTCGATTAATGTGTTAAAAAGTCGAGTTTAGTGCCGAGTTTTGGAGATATCCCACGATCTCTATAGTAAGTTTCGCCGAGGTACGCTCGACACGCATATGTTAATGAGTGGCCATTGTGATTACCTTGTAAGTTGGAACGGACAATTGTTCATTTCGAGACGCGATTTGCCTTGAAAACAACTGCAGTTATTTCGTTTCAAGGATAAGGTTTTAAATAAGATGCCTATCTTACAACAAAACGACACTTTACGGGGCTTCTGTAAGATTAGATAGATTAACAGATTAACAGATGTATGAAACGAGAAAATAAATATATTTTATTTGTAATCAAACAAGACGCCAAGGCTACTGGTTCCTTCATCAGCTTGACACTGGGTGAGAAATGGAGTAATTTCGAGTTTGGAATAGACGGTTGGTCAAATTTACTTGCACAAAAAGTACAAGGTCAATGGTTCGATTCCTGGAGTTAAACACCATTCACACCTTTCAAAATACACTAATATTAACATTAACACAACACATCTGATCTGATCAAAACCATATCGGCGCCATAGCAATGAATTTAAAAATGACCTGACCACCCTGAATAGTGAATACCTGTATTGAAAGAATAAGTATGCAATAAAAATTGCATTAAACCCTACTAGGGTTTCTGAGTACACTAAAAAAAGAAGCAAATACTTGATAACAAAGATAATAATTTGATGATAATAATAATACAAATATTACACTTGGATGGAAATGCATGGTGGAGAATTATAAAACTTCGAAGTCTAGTATGTGGGCATATTGTTGGGTACTGGCAGGTATATATTGAAATATAGACTTGACTAGCACATACATATACAGGCATATGTCCTGAACTGAAGATGAATAATTAAATTATGTTGGTCGACAATACACGTTTTGCTTTTATTTTATCAGTTTAACAAGAGAGTGATAACACATCTGAATCTTTCAGCCTCTAAAGATCTGTCGTTAAACTACGACACGGTGTGTTCGTCGGATGCGGCTCAAGATGTAAGAACAATGACTAAGTACTCGTTGTATAAAAATACTTTCCATTAACAACACTATATTAAGTTAAGTGAAAGCAATTTGTATGCGAACGAATTATTGCCCAGAAGAGTTATCGGGCATCACTAGTATTTATGTCATATTGATCCAAACATATTAGCACGAAGGTTTAGGCCCAGTTTCAACAAACGTTAGCCGTTAATATAGGAGGTGTGACACAATGCATTTAATAATATGGTATGTTTATGTTTATTTAAACCTTGGGTATCAATCCGAGGGTATTAAATAGGAGATCAACAAAACCACGCCAATGCGCGGGTTTCGGCAGCTGCCTTCCTCATACCAGTCAACTGTACTAATCTCAAGTGAGTGAGACGTAGGCAGTGTATACTGCACGCAGGTGCTAACTGCGTGTTTGTTTTGTGTTATGTCAGATTCATAATTCATTCTTGTAATTAAAACACTATTATTAACAATAAAATACAACGTATGCATCAGTTCTCTATACACAAAGAACAATAACGCACTTAGAAATGTTTTTAACAAGCTTTGGTGGAAGAACCTAATGTGGAAATCCCTCGTGGGTTTTCAGGGATTTCATTTTAAAACAATATAAAATATGTTGATAACAATACCGATACTTATTTAATTCCGGTACTACAATAGCGTAGATGATATTTTTACTGTGAGTGCTACAACGACACGCAAGACTATATATTGCAAATTTTGAGTTTGATTTTTTGTCATGAATCAGTATATGTTAGGTCTTACATTAATTCAGTCCTTATAAAATACTTTCCATGATTTGTAATGCGTGATATGAACAAATAGTGCATATAATATGTGATTCCACAATGTTTGGGCAATAGTAAGAAAAAAATTGATAAATGATAAAACAATTACATTTGAAAAAACGTCCGATTGTTTTTAATCCTTTGATGTTGCAAATTTATAATGATTCTTATTGAGTGTTCGGGACTAATTCTGTATGTTATTTTGTACGTCTGCAAAATGAAAGGTTTTAGCACATTTTTAGTATGGTCTACGAGTTTTGTACAATTTTGGAGATTCCTCACTACTTTGTTATTTAAATTTTTTGAATAATCTATAAACGTCACCCATGACAGTGCTTATCAAGAAGAAAAAAAAAATTCCTAAATGTTTGGGGTTTGCGATTGCCGATCGGTGATCTACAAACTATCCCTACATGATCAATCAATACACATTTTTAGCTTGTATGTATATTGATAAATGCCATTCCATAATAATGGTAAATAATAAACATATATAAAAAACAGTTGTTCTTTGAATTCTTCCAAACTTCATTCAACATCAGTCACAAGTTATTCAATTTCGTACAGATCAGAATTGCGAAGTACGTTGAGGCTACGTTCGAATTTTCGACATGAGTGGTTACTGGTTAGTTGACGATCAATCTAGATTCCAGAAAACCGTTACGTGTACCGCGTTGCGAACCTAAAAGAGCTCTACATAAAAAGAGAACGACGTTAATTTGTCCAGCAGCAAATTGACCGTACATTACAGTGACAGTAAACTGTGGGAACGCGTCAAGAAACGAATCAAACTTAATGATTGTTTTCTTGTTTTCGCGAAAAAATGTATACAGTTTTGGTTTAGGTATGGTAACTACAAAATAGCTTTACAGTACACCGTTGTATACAAATCGGTTTGAGCGGGTTAAAAAAAGTCTGTCACGGAAATGCAAAATAAATTCGAACCGATTATTTTTTGGGAATTGAGAAATAAATGCACTGGTAAACTGCTATTAAAGAATCATGTATAAAAACATATTGGACAGGCATGAGGTAACAGGTAAGTATAGGGTACGTATACAACAGTCGATTGGATTGATTTGATATGAATTGCGCTTGAGTCTACAGTTGTAATTGTAATGACAATGTTATGTAATGCAACAATAAAAAAACGATTGAGAACGCACGTCGCATCACAATAAACTATTATGAGGAAGAGTTTGTGTGGAGTTTCAATTATTGTTCATTGTTGTTTTATTGTTAAATCATCAATGGTGCTATAAGGAGGTTCCTTAGCAACAGCATTGGCCCCTAAAAATAGACTAGACGCATTCTGGTGGCAAGAAAATAAACTACTGTAAGGATGAGTTTATCTGCATGTCAATTGTTCATTGTTGCTTTATTGTTAAATCATCAATGGCGCAGATAAGGGTGTTGCTTAGCAGCGCTATCTATGTGTTAGTTTGAGTCTCCAATATCTATGTGCTAGTTTGAGGCCTGAATAATAAGATTCAAGAAAACGGGAAACGTGCTTTTCTAGCCAAAACATTTCGCAGTTTTTCGAAGCTGATGAAGTATATTATAATTCTGGCTATCGTGTATCTACAGCCACTTCGTTTGCTATAGTTGTTCGTATATCCTCCACAACGACATAAGCAAGTGAAGCGTCACGACGTTAATTCTGTTTTCAAAGATAATCATCGGTTAGCTTTTTGTTGAAAGCTAAAAGAGATTTTATCCAGGATCTTCTAAGTTGCGCCCAATAAGTAACTCTATAGTTGCAGACATTCAAAGACACTTTTCACCATTTTAATGCTCTTCTTTAATTAATCACTTCAACCCTGCCAAATGATATGCTATACAATGTTTTAATAAGTTCAATGTTCCAAGCTCTAAGTATTCGGCTGGAATGCTTTGCAAAGTATTAGCTACTTCTATGCAGTAACAGCTTATTTATAATCTTTAGTACATTTTTTTTTTTTTTTTTGAAAGTAAAAACAGATCTTGTGGGAGTACCGCCATTTAGGCCTACATTTTAGTGAATGGCAGTTGTAAAAACGTATTTGAAAACAAAACTAAAACACAACTACTGCGTGAACACGAACGCCGCAGGCAAGCATATAAATTTACGTTTTGAGAAAGTTTGAGCTTATGCCCAATCGGTCAAGACATTTGATCTGTACCCTCGTAAAAGCAGCATAGGCTACTATTGCTATACCTACTTTCAGGTGTGAAAGAGGACAAGAAGGTAAAAACGAAACACGCATGTGCAACGATTCTCATCACTTTGTGACATTTCCCGATGTCTTGTCGTGCTGTTGTAAGCTGTGGATGATTTATGAGCATACACGCTCTATAGGGAAAGGTGCAAGCATTTTTAGTGGGGGGTCTGGGGGGCACATCCCACAAAAAGATTTTGATATTTTCATTGCATTTGGTGGCATTTTACGATTTTTGAGCGTGCTTTCATATGACAATGCATATTATGAAATCCTGTGATACAATATAGTTAATTTAAAATTAATCAATGTTAATTGTAATCTGGTGGTACCTTCCTGACCTTTAGAGCTCCTAGTCCACATATTCAAATACTGAATGTCTCTTTTTTATCCATTCATTCAGATTATATATGCCGTATACCCATGTGTAATGTGTGGCTGTGTGTGTGTGTGTGTATGTGTGAGGAAGGGGTAAACACGCGTATCCCCCATGATACGACTGATTGTAAGTGATAGATGTTTCTAGTCAGCATTGTGTAAGTCGTTGTTGCATCTTGCACCGAAGTGACATATTGTATTGCGGCTCGATTTCTAATTCTAAAATGGTAATTTAATATTAAATTAACTTATACACACATGATTACGCTTGTTCTCTTGTTCACGAACAAATGAAAAAGTTACTATAAAAACACGCTCTAACAAAGCATATTTAAACACAATACCCATCCTCTAGATTAATTATTGCATGTACGACGTATAGGGATGATGACATAACCCAGATGAAAAACTCATTTGGCTGCAAACCTAGGAGTCAAACACCGACCAACAATAAACAAACATTATTTAACAAGACCACTTTTTAATTAATTCATTGCAGGTTTACTTTCATAGACGAATTAGAAAACGAAAAACGCAAACACATAAGCCTTCCCTCAAGTAGCTTGATCAAGATTACACAGCCAATAAAAATCAAAAGACGAACAGTGTTCAAGAGGGCCAAACTTCACGGCACAGAGCGCATGAAAATGAAACAAGTCAGTAAAACACAGATAGAATCATGAACTTATTACCACGAGAGTGGAACACTGTGTAACACGCAGACTCGTTCGCGTTCAAGAGTCTGTACCGCACTGAGTAAACGTTTGTCTAGATTAGCCTCGTTGCACGGACCAACATTAAACAACGAACAAGTATAATATTCGTCTCTAAACCACAAGTCAGCCCATAGCACAAAATTAAAAACGGAACAAATTTAAAACGATTGTCACGATAAGCTTCGTTGAATGGCCTGGCATAAATAAACCCACTTGTAAACACTATCGTCCCGATTGGCCTCGTTCCAATTGAAAACAAACATCCAACGATGAAGAATCAGGAAGCTCAAATAGAGAAGTAATCTATTTCGACAATAGTGTATACGCAATGGATTTTTCCTATAGTTGTCCAATGTAGTTGTGTCAGGGAGTCCTTTCAAAGGTAATTTGATTATCAATAAAACTAATTCAGTTACATGCAAACAAATGGCTTCACAGCTTTCAACACGGTGTCGGTATATACAATTGTGGAACGATATAGAATAACGAAGGTGGTACCACTGATCAGTAATTCTCTGTAAGTTTATAACATGCACTTCGGGTGGTGGTGATTAGTTAAAAAGAATGCCATGTTTTGAAGATGTTCGGTTATTCCGCCATACGCAAGAATTTGAGTACCGGTAATTAAGGAAATACAAAAATACCAGTTGTAATAGAATAGTAAGCCAGTGTGTGTCAGCACAGTCGTACAGTCACACAGTCAGTCAGCAGTGGAAGTGACTATGGCGCGATTCGGTGTAACGTGTAAACGTTAGCGAGTATGTATTATATCGACTCGATAATCGTTGTTGCTATACAATCGAACACTAAAGCCCCAACCACAATTGTCGGCATCGTGATCGTGATTGTGATCGTAATCGCGATCGGGATCGCAATCACTACATTAGCCTCGAGTCCACAGAGTGTTGCTAGCCAAACTGGTGATCGGTGCCCGCAAGGGTTAGTCTCGTGCAGGCTGTTTCTATTTATGTAGATTCAATTTCTGAGTCTTTCCTGGGGGAAACGTTTTCTGATCAACATCGACTCATTATTCATTAATTTCCATTCGTCGTCTCGACAAGTCTCGTTCGTTATTGTATACAATCTACAATGATAGGAAATGGGACTTGTTACATTGACATCACATTTCCATTCATCAACTACACAATTGCTATATTGTATACAAGCTGTCGACTGCGGTGTTCATTAGGGTGCATGGATTTCAGTTTTCACGTTTTAGTTGGAGATTTTCCAGCAAATACAATTGGAAATAAAATTTGAAACAGATGGGTTAGAGAGTTAGACCATGTTAGACTTTATACTTATCCTGTTTGGGTCAGATCCTTCAGATAATGTGTTTTAGCAAATGCAAGTGGCACGATACATGTATGGTTGGTTTGATAGTTGAGATTATAGCCAATCAGACATACAAATGTTTCTTCAGAATTGTCTCAGTTTAATCCAGTAATTAGACTGCAATGACCTGCCCTATATAGCGTCTTTCCCACGATTTGACTTTTAAACTAAGATTCGACCGAAAAATCTTGTATTTTCCCTCCTTAATTTTTTTTTAAATTTTTGTAAATCAGTTTTTATAACTGAATAGGATAGACATTAAATAAATAAATAAAACGATTTCCAACAATAGGCTCTAATACAAAGATTAGCTGGTCACTTACATCGTTCGTATATTTATCACATTTCATCATACTTATCCATACATTACATAGGTTTATGTAGATCTATGGGAAAAAAGTAAAACTATTTTTATCACATTTCTACCCCCAAAGCTTATTATAATATCAAGTTCTAGTTTCATTCAAGTGCCAGATAGAGACAAAAGAGACTCTTAGTAAGTTTGTTATCTTACCTTATGTGTCAAGTTGTGATTGTTATTCCGTCTCTCTCGCATGACAGTTCTCTGACCTTCCATCGTCTCGGGGGGGTCCCCGAATGTGACCTTCACCCTCGCCCTATGAGCTCTGTGTGTGACTGTGACGCGTCCGTCGCCCTTGTCAACGCGCGCCCACCACCCCGAGCCGCGACGCTTCAAGTCTGCGGGGCCGGCGTCGCCCGGCGGCGTCGTCACGTGACCACCACCGCCGGCGTCGTGCTCGGGGACGATATACAAGCGCACCCGATACATCGCGAGCAAACACTTTGAATCACTCACGCTTTCGTAAACACCATCACATACATTTACCTCACACGCATTCGCTTGCAGTTTCTAAACATGTACTTTGTGGACCGAACACTTTCGGGAAAAGTAGTGTTGTTTTTAAAGAACGCGTGTAATTTAATATCACAAATTATAAAATATATTAAAAATAAGAAAAAACATGTTGTATAACTTTGCCCAAGATTAGCATTCCTTATGAAATGGCGAGGGGCCACTTAGTAATTACGTCAATTAAAGCCCGGGTCTTGTATGGACGCACGTGAGGACACCTGCCGCGTGCGATGCGTCACTAGCGTCTGCTCTGGTCGCCCGACGTAGTGGTACTGAGGTACCAACCGACGAGATCTATAGCAGGCCGGCCCGACCAAGACACTTTCACGTATATAATGCACTATACTCCAACACATCGACCACGCCAGTTAAATGGTAAATTGAATAATTGCTGCCCTGGTCGCCGTTAAAACATATATAATTATCATGAGTTATAATTAATACTAATATACGATCGTCAGGGCATGTCTAAAGGATTGCCGTGAGAAGGTCAGACGATGTCCATCGAAGGCCCATCATGCACATTTCCATCGTTACGCCTGGTTTAATATGTTTCATAATGTTTGTGTACGGAAATGCACACATGATTCTCGATAGTGTTATGTATGTGTGTGTAAATGCGAAGAGGTACTACAAACTTACAATTCACCGACAAGGTCAAGTGGTTATAGTGCTGTGTGACCTTCAACATCTTCGCGTAAATAACGTCGTGTGGCACCGGAGAACACAAAATGTTGGCATCATATTTGGAACCCATCATCACACAAACTCAAAAGTAGAAACATGGTTTTTTTTTCATTTTCATGGACGGGCCAGTTAGGTGACGAAGAAGGAGCAATCTTACTTAATACATATAAGTTTTCAACAACTTTTCCAATTTTTATTAGGGAAACCCCGTAATATGTAACAACTTATGTGCCACTCATATTCTCACATTCCTTTATACAAGCGCCATTGTAATAATGTAATGTGAATGCACAAAGAAATTAATTCACGTAATTAATTATGACTATTTGCATTATTATTTATTATAAGACTAAGATGCAACATTATTGTTTCATGGCAGTAAAAATGCGAGTGTAACTGAAAGAGCATAGTTCACAACGGCTGTTTTTGTCTGTTACTCTCATTATGACGAGATAATAATCCATAATAATAATAAAACAACAACAGGAGTTATTTACTTTAGGCCAATGATGATGATTTTTGGTCAAGCTTTTAAGTCTCATATTTTGATCACGATGATGTACGAAGATGAAAAACCGCCATACGAAAACTATGCCCAAACCACGATTTAAACACGACATACAGGAACCGCTGTTACCTCGACTGAGTCTGGGATATAGAATTGCTCCAGGGTAGCTCTGCCTGTCGTTAAGAGGCGACGAAAAGGTCAACGAGTAGGCCGTAAAACAACGAATAATAATTTTAAAAATAACTTCGGTTATCTAACACTTTAGGCTTTTATTGTTGCCGCGTTATTGCCTATTTAACTGTGTTACTGTATGAATGGGTACACAATAATGAATAAATGACACTTTTAATACAGGGGGATACATAATTGGTATAAAAGCCGTGAGAAAATAGCGGTTTTTTGGAAATATTTCAAGAAAGCCCACCAAATAAGGTTGAAAAAGTAAATACAAAACAAGAGCAATTTGGTTTCGTAAGAACTCAATACTAAAATACATGAACAACTTACGTTAGTTTGTTTGTATGTATATTATTTAATTTTTTTTGCACTAACTAATTCAAAAGTACATTAACAATTACAGCTACAATAACTACAAACTAAATTTATAACATGTTTTTCATACAGTATTGAGCTCTTACGAAACCAAATTGTGTGTATTTTTCACTTTTTTAATGTAACTTATTGTGGCGTTCTTGAGACATGATGACCAACCAAAACACTAATTTCGTGCGGTTTTTATACCAAGAGTATCCCTCTTTAACAAAGCGTGTTTCTATAATTTAATTAAATCCTACATTACATAGAGAGTTCTATACTCAGAATTGTAACTCGAAATTTACATTCTGTGCGAGCGCCATCAACCAACCAGTTCCAAACGTCATCTCGTGTCCACAGGCAGAAAACCGGTAGGAAGAAATATAGCAGGCGGAAGAGGCACTTCGACCGGTTTTTTAGTTACTATATATATACTATGCAGGCATTCATGACGCGTACTATAATTTATTGATTCTAAAAGTCGACCGGTAAGTTTTAACTTTCACTGGTCATAATGCTCCAACAATAGCACACCCTTAAATGCAAGCTCTTAAGGTGTTATCGTACCGTCTGCCATCAACATGCCACTCCACTATCAACTTCACAACTGTACTTATTTAATTTGTTTTATTTATATATTCGTGTTTTTTGTTGTTTCTCACGAAGAACGAGAGAAACAAATCAATGAAAGCAGTGGCGCGCTGACCATATGGGCACAGGAGCAATTGCTCCTGGTCCAAAGGGGTGGTGGGTGGATCCCCGGAAGGGAACCGACCCACCCACCCACCCGGGTTCAAATTATTAAGAGTGGAAACAACCCTTTCTAATCCACGTTATTTCTTTGGTGGTTACAGTAATAATTTGAACATACGCGTGGCTGTACTTAAAGAATATAAAATATTAACAACAGGACTGTGAAGACGACGTAATATTTTAAGCGATTCAATTGACGACTTGCGATGGAAGGAGCTTATTTTAGTTTCCCGCGCGCTCCAGAGATGGCGCGCGAGAAGTGAGGAAACATTCTTGAGAAAACGATGGATCCCATGCTATTGTTACGGGAGCACGCTTAGGAAAAATGTTTAAATTTGTTTAAAAATTTCGAGATGAGTGTAGTTTTAAAGTATTTTAGTCACGAAGGAAGCCAGAGGCTACTCAAAGAAAGTTACAGCTTGTTTGTACCTTCCTTTTTGAAAGAGTTTTGGACCGCTGAAAATCAGGTGGCAGGCACTGTTCTTGTCAAGGCTAGAAGTGTACCTACGTGTTTTTAATTAGTAAATTTAGTTATATTAATGATGCACTCATATGTCTGCTATTATGCACGGTTTACTGTTTAATATTTCTAGTTTGTAAAACATTAGAATTCATGATTGAAAGATAATAATGCAGACATATATTACCGCCACTATAATGCACGCCTACTTGGGGCCTAGATGACAGGTAGGGCCTCTACCTGTCACCTGTCTTTGAAACTAGGGCTTTGGCTGGATTTAGCCTAGCGTAGGCCTACATTTTCCTAGCCTCTAGTCTAGGCCTAGCCCTGCCTATGCGTGCAGGCTATTTATGTAACTATTAACTTTCATGAATTAATTAATTAACTGTAACGATTAACTCTGATCCTCGGTGCTTTCAGCTTTCTTGGGGAAGTAAAACTTAACACACTTGGGATTGCATCCTTCTTGAGGCAATTTTTGCTGCCGTTTACAGCTTCCCTCAAGTCTGTTGGGATGAAATGACTAGAACACACTGTCACTGTTGACGAAACGGCTTGGTTCCTTCTGCTGTCGCGGCGTATTTTAATTTCCCATATCTTTCTTAGCTTCGCATCTTTGAGAAACAAATGAAATGATATGCCAGGAACTGTAGCATTATTTTTGCATCTAGGAACACAACAATAACGCGGCATTTCTCATTCGCTATGGAAATCTACGCTCAAACTACCCAAAGTTCCCATATGTTCCATGCAAAACGGCTGCAATGTTTACTCACATACGCAGCCATGTTGGGGGCGGGTTGAACGCGTCACGTGAGCGTGACGTAGGTGGGAGGGAACATCCGAAGTCGTCAATTCGTTAGTATAAAGTGCATACCAGTGTATTGCCATTGCGCAGTGGTTGGGGGTAGTGGGGTGGGGGTAGAGCAAGGTCTACTGGATTGCCGCTAGCACAGATAAGGGATTGTAGGCCGCTAGGCTTCGCTACTAGCGGCACAGGCCGATGGCCCTGCGCTTCGCAACTACTCCGCTAGGAGGAAATCCAGTAGACCTTGGGGGTAGAGCACCAACGATGTCCCGACGTTGTTTCGCTGAGTTTAAATTTTGTACTTTTTCATCTAATGTTATACTTGGCCCAAGATTACCTTACATATGCTTTTGTCACAGGCGAGGCACTCATAGCCAACCAGCGAAGCGCCCGAGACACATCTGCGCAAATACCGATCACTGATTGGCTAAGTACGCGGTTAAATTAATTTCATCCAGAACCTACTTTAATATCCCAAAATCGGTTAAAAAGTGTTGAAAATCCAAAAAACGTCCTGCGGGGCAAATTTGGGGGCTTGTGCCCCCATCTTCTCCCCAGATGAAAAATGTTATTTCACTTTGCCCCCCCCCCCCCCGAAAATATTATGGGGGTAACCATGGATTGAGGTAATCCAAATAGTGGATGGATCGCTGGGTTGGTGAGTCGGTCATATGGGGATTGCTAGCTCCTGTCTAATTGAAGGGTTCAGCGCGCCACTGAATGAAAGGGACGCCACAAGAGTCTTATCACTGGCGGGGCTCGTCGAACTCCCAAGCACAGTAGTTTATCAAACCTCCGCCACTCTGTAACCAACTGCTTATTTTGTTCTTTGTCTCTCAGCAGTCAACCCCAAGTCAAGAATGAGGTTATTCGAGTGAACATACCAAAAATAAAATTACAGAGATTGAAAAAATCGGCATTTGCGTCATCTTCGAAAACTATGGTTGACTGATTGAATTGATTTATTAATCAATTCAGTCAGTCAATCAATCAATCAATCAACCAAATCAAAATGTATAAAATCATCATCATCACAAATACCAACATAACTGAGTACATAATAGGCTATAGCAAGAAAACGTCGATTGCATGCTGTGGACATGCAAAAGTGCAAATTGACAGAATATCTTGACTTGAGTATTACAATAATAATTTTACTTAAACTACTTATTTTAGATAAATGGCACATTAAAAAAAAAAATATGCGCCAAAACCGCTAAATTAAAAAAATAATCAATTGTTCCGGCCTAACGTAAGAAACTCCAAACCACCGAGAAACATCTCGCGAAATAACCGAGAAGAAGTTCACCATCGCAACGATGCCAGGTTCATGATAACTAGGCCTACATTATAAGTATTATGATGCTCAAGAGTCAGTGATATTCATCACAAAACAGAACAACGGCATTAATAATTCCAAATGTACAAAGAAACAAACCCGAAAATAAGTAAATATTAAAACACCGTTTTAATTGCATATACCTACGCCTCATAATTAAATTTATTTTCCTCGTTCTAAAATCTGATTGAAATCAATAAAAATCGAAAAAACACTTTAAATCGAATTAAATTGTTTTGTTTTTTTATATAAAAAAGTCCGGAACCCTGTTTCTTACTAGCAAATACTCTTGCACCGCATGTAACATGTAGGCCTACGTATTAATTACTTCAGGATTTAGTTTATTAAAACCACTAAAAATTCACGTCTCTCAATCTGTGGCACCACGGTTGTAATTATAATTAATAATAATTAAGTATTGATTACACTATTTTACATCATTTTTTTCGTGCAGTCTTTGGATTACGATACATCATCGAATTAATTTCCCGCTAATGAGCAGAATAGTGGGTATAGCATTTTGTTCTCTGATAGGTATAATGGGCCTACACGTGTTTTTGTCACTAATCGTATTGTTGTCTACTCACTGCAGCCAGGTATTCTCGACGTGAAGGTAGACTTGCCGAGAGAACCGTCAAAAACAAAGCATGCCTTTTTGATTTTACCACTCGAATGGCAACATCCCCATGTAACGTCTTCACTTCTCGTGGTGCACTTCCGCCTTTATAAGGCATTGTTTTTATCACTTCTCTAAACACGCGAACATCCGGAAATAAATTCTGCAAACCATCATTGCCCGAACATTTGAGTGTATAAAACCACAGGCTAAACGTACAGAGAGTTCAACAACAATGACAGCTATGTTGTATGCTGGCCCGTTAGAACTCTCGGAAAGGGTTAATATATGCAAAGCATGATTAAAATCAATACACAATCATCGATATTCATTTCACACAATGTGTAGGTATGACGTCAGTTCCGTCTTCCAGCTATAGGTATCACTGCACCGTGACATTGTAGACGTACACGTACTACGTAGATAAAGGTAACTTATCGTCGACGTCATGGCAATATTTGCAAAAACCAATAATAAATGCACGCCAAATTCGCCGTACCAGGAATATGTGTAGCCTACTGCCAATCTTACAACAATGTGCTTGGCGGCCATATTGGTGCTATTTTTGAGTAGGCCTATGTTGCCATAGTGAAACAGTTGAATCGAATATTGTAGTAGAAACCAAAAACATTTTTTTTTTATTATTATTTAGTTTTAAATAAAATTGATTTGTTTGTAAATTTGTGATTTTTATCTTAATTCAATATGTATTTTTTAATAATAAACATTGCTTTATGCAAATAGGGAGGTACATGGGCGTGAGCAGAGGGTTTTTAATAGGGCGTGGGGGGGGGGGGGGGGGGTTAAAAAAATAAGTACCAAGTTTTCATTTGTACTCAATTATTTACTAAATCGCGTTTAGGCCTAAATAATAGAAAACATGATTATTTATTATGATTCTTTAATTAATTTTTGATTTACTTATATTACAAACAGAAGCGTCTTTCTGCCAACGTCAATACTTTGGACTTCGTGCCGTGCCGTTGCCGACAATTTTACAAACCGCCAACCTCATTCCGCCGGTAAATTACAATCAAACCATTGGAAATATATTTGTATCAAATAAAATAGAGGATTTCAAGGGCTTTCATTGGTATAGTTGTCATGGCGACAACAAATAAATAGCTATTGGGCCATTGTATTGTATTACTAGGGCTAAAAAAAACTACATATTAAAAAGAATGTGCGGGCTAAAATGCGTGGGGACCGCCATCTCCTAAGCACGCCTATGTAAATAACCAGCAGCGACGTTGCAAGGAGTTCTAAATGTCAGGAATTGCATCGTGCACTGAAACGTCACATCACATCATATTTCAAAAATTATTTTGATATACATGCGCAGAAAATAATTTGTTACGCATCGTTCAAAGACTTCAAACCTCAATTCTAAATTGTCTACCGTTCAAAATCCAAAATGTTGACACAATGAAGTTGGGTTTTCAAAAAACAAAAATCATCTCGTTTCCAGATTGTGGTTTTTTAAGATAGTTGGGAAATGAAAGAGATAATGGTATGCCTATGAGGATAAGAATACGGATACAAGGTGCATACCTGCTTTTACCTGACGTGCGCCTCTTCAGGCCTGGTATTTGTGCTTTTTGTGCGCGTCTTATCGGTTATGAGGATGGGATATAATAATATATTATATGTTGACTATCATTAAAGGACAAGGGCGAATAACTAGAATTTTTTAAAGCAATTTAACTATTATTTTAATTTTTTATGTTTACCCTCGTGTTTACCATAGAAATAGGGTACTGTATTTATCAAGGGTAGTAACGATATCTTCTTTACCAACACAACTTCAGGTTAGTATGCGAGCTACTGGCTGTGTGATTGTTTTTTTTATCGTATTGCCAATGAATGATGCATTTCTTTAACTACTTTGGGAGGGGGGGGGGGGGGGGGGGGAGAGAGAGAGAGTGTATAATACACTACTTTAGAAGCGACATCTGGGGCAGCGGGAGGAGCGCCTTTACAACGACAGGGGGGACTCTGATCTGATTATTTCGACCGTATGCACTATGCAGCCACCCACACATAAACTTAGGGAGCTAGAAACCAATCAAGCAAGCATCAGCCGTAGGTGAAAGTAGAGCAGCAGAGATTATATACAACAATATTATTAAATAAATTAAACGAATGAAACAGTTTTGTTCATAAAAAAAATATTGGCACTCTGCCTGTATTGTTCGCTTTATGTGCACGAAGCGCGATCTAGACGGGAACTCATAGAACGAAGTTGTTCAACCTTGACTTGCGAGAGAGCAGCACTGTCCAACAACTAGTTGCGTCGGTTCCATATTTGAAAAAGTAACGTACTTGCCTGGAGCTGTCAAAACAATTATGAACTCTAAAATGCACGCCCAATGCTTTGAAATAATAAGAACTTTGATCGCAGTATCAAACAACATGATAAATAAAGTCTTCTGTGCGTTAGTGTAAACTATAATAAGTTACACTTGTTGCCATGTATGGATAGGCCTACACATAACCTATCCCAAACAGACAACTGCATGAATGCTTGGCTACCGGCAATGACACATACCTCAACACTTACTCTGAGCTGCTTTGAAGATCTTAGAGATTCTCGCCTTCTCACTTTAGCTTTAAAATCCCCTAATCCACGTAGAAAGTAGTTTTCTTTACCACTTATGCTGCCAAATGACTTTCTTGACAATGTAGATTTCGAAACACGTCTCTGTGGCGCCATTATGAAACACAACCACGAGCCACGACCCCTTCAGCTGCTGCCAACTCAACCCAAACAAAATTGTAACAACTCATCAGTGATACCAACAATACCACCGCTGCACTTCCTCTTTTAACCCTTCAATGCATGAAGAGTTACGTAATGAATATGTAATGTATCAAGTTTAATCTGTTACAGTTAATGTAATAATAATTTAACAAAGAAATGTTTTACATTCTGCTTATTATATGATAAATGTGTTTTCAAAATTCCTTTTCTCAGAATTGTTATTAATTTTCCAAGTTAATAAGCAAGTTTCAGTAGAGTTGTTTTGTCTCACTTTAAATAATAGACATTTCGTGATGAAAAAATTAATTTTGTATTCCTTCATTTTTTCAGAATTTATGGATTGTTGCTGGAGAAGCTAGCCTACATTCATCCACCAATGAAGGTCTTTTAAAACATACATAATTTGTTGCTGGATATACAGCTTTGCTGTAAACAGGAATGGCTTTGCATTCTACACTAGATTGGTACACACATAAAGAAGCTGTTCATAAATTATGTAAAACTTGACAGCTGGATAGGTGGGGGGGGGAAGAGAGAGGATGTGAGAGAACATGCACATATTTCATATGTATTTTTTAACTGAATCAAACTATCACCTTGAAATTTTATTCTTAGAAATTCCAATGGACCACAGTGAAACTGAAAAGAGAAAATGTATAATTAATTAATTATGCTTGCATTTTTCTTGAGCACTCAAAACAATACTGTACAAGGGGACAGGTGGGTTATGATTGTGACCAAGTCACATAGAGAGAAGGGATCAAAACGGCATAAAATGCGTGATATAGTAATTTATGAAACTAAAAAAAGATTACAAAATTATATTCATATTTTTCTCGTATGGCTGATAAATTACTAGTTTAAAAACATTATAAGAATGCTGTGGAATTACTTTGGTAATTATGGCCAGGAGCTGAACACTTTTCGTACTCACTAATTCTGTATTCCTTTGCGATATTGATCATGTGCGTAGTACATAATTGTTATTTCATGATTTATCTGTAAGCTCCAGTGATTTTCAATACAAATAGTATCTTCTTTCATATTAAATTATAGTTTGGAAGTTTCATCGATTTGACAACACAATCATGTTAAATATGACAATATGGCGTACGTGCGAGGGCGCAGCTGTTCGGAGCACACAGGAAGTGTGAAGGCCCAGCTACCTGACATCCCACGAAAGTTGGGACAGGTTAGGGGGTCAATTATATTTTTTGACTGGGCCTACGCCTAGACCTAGCTGCCTGACATCCCACGAAAGTTGGGACAGGTTGTCAGGATGTCAGGCAGCTAGGCCTAGGCATAGGCCCAGCCAATTCAACATAATATAATTGACCCCCTAACCTGTCCCAACTTTCATGGGATGTCAGGCAGCTAGGCCTAGGCGTAGGCCCAGTCAAAAAATATAATTGACCCCCTAACCTGTCCCAACTTTCGTGGGATGTCAGGTACGGTAGCTGGGCCATCACACTTCCTGTGTGCTCCGAACAGCTGCGCCCTCGCAAGTACGCCATATTGCCATATTTAACGTGATTGTGTTGTCAAATCGATGAAACTTGAAACAATAATTTAATATGAAAGAAGATACTTTTTGTATTGAAAATCACTGGCGCATACAGATAAATCATGAAATAACAATTATGTACTACGCACTTGATCAATATCGCAAAGGAATACAGAAAAATGTGAGTATGAAAAGTGTTCAGCTCCTGGCCATAAATACCACACTTTCCAAAGTGTAACCTATATTTGTAACATGGCCAGAATTTCTGAAGAAGTTCTTCCACTAGGAAAGTCTTCCAACTCGAGAAATGAGATTGGAACAAACAACAGATCCCAGCGCTTCAAGTGGCTTATGCAGGAACTACGACAAGTATTAAACACAGTATGTTCCTGTACAAAGTAAGGGTTCAGGTTCCACACACAAACATTAAAAGCTAACTCATGTATGGGTCCTATCAATGCAATCATTTCATTTTGTTTTGTTCCTTCCATAACAGCCTGTATACACTGTGATGGCGGAACAAGCCGAAAAAACTATCGCACCACGCATAGCGGACGCATATACGAGCTGGGGCCTTTATAATGCAAACAAACTAAAAGTTACAGAACAAAATTGGTTGCGGTATAGGAAATTGTGAGCAACTCTGCTACGGAATTAAATTAATAATGTACATACATACTTAATATATCAACAAAGATTAAGAACAAAATGTACTCATTGGTTTTATTTTCAATTCCAATATAAGTGAGGCCATTGAAGCTTCGGTTTAGCATGGCGTACAAAAATACTTTCACAATATTACCTAATAACAGAGCACCATCACTCTAGAGATGAGAGTATTAAAACACAAAGTCAATGTAAAACTATAAATTAGTCTACACATAAAACTGGCCAACTTAAGGCACTGAATGCTGAACAGACTTTATGTAGCCCTACTAGCCATCCATCAATGACCACAAGGTTAGTTTGAATTAACACATTTGTTTACAATCAAAATAAGTATGTAATTATGTATTATGGAGTAAATATTATTGTTAAAAGTAAAAAAAATAGTCACAACAAAGATTAGAATGCAACTGGCCACTATAATAATGTTGGATTCAAATCCATAGTCATTCCCTTGTTTACGAGCACCTATGATTGCTCGGCAATATGTATTTTTATGTGGGAAATTAGATGCACTCTTGAACACTCTTGAACTAAGGGACAAATATGAATTCAGGTATTATGCAATCATTTAATTGTTTACCTAGGTCTAAAAATTAAACTAGTAATAATAGATTAACAAAATATATGAAAATTAAATGCACATGTCATATACTAAAGTGGCCATTAATTAAAGCGTTCACCCAAGTTATGCGGAATGTTTTCACCTCTTACCCCCACCAGCGTCCACGCTCCAGCAAAAAGAGGCAGTGAAAGACCGTCGAGCTGTCAACGGTCATCTAATTAAATAAACCATCTTTCAATACAAATACATTCCGTTATTCTAATTACATTAGCCTCTATATGTTATTCTATTATAAAAATATTTTACGTGAGTTGATATTTTCAGGGAAAAACGATATAAATATGAATTTGAACAGAAAAAATAGGTTGATTTAAAGTATGGTAAGTTCTACGAGCATTTATGTTGCTAACCTCTTAAATCTAACTTTGTTTATTGTAAATCTACCTACTTTTTTGCCCTGAAAATATCAAGTCACTTCAATAATTAATGATAGAATAACATTTAGTGTAATTAAATGAACAGAATTTATTTGTACTGAAAGATGGTTAATTTAATTGGATGACTGTTGACATTATAGAGATTAGATCTTTCACTTGCCCCTCTTGGTGGGGGTAAGAGGGGAAGACATTCCGCATAAGTCGGGTAAATGATCTGGCTACTTTAGCCTAGGCCTACTAATGCATACAACTGTTATGCTCGTGTCCCTGTATAATAGATGGAGAAGTCTACAATAAGTCGTAGATAGTATCAAACATTTAATCTATAGCCAAATGTGTTTTAAGTTCAAACACTCTTTAACATTACAAGAGCTTTAAAAACCACTGCCTGTCAAATGTTTCTTTTGGAAAAAAATAGAAGTACATACGTTTTCATCATATCCTGCATAGTACATATACCTACTACATATATACCTACTGTATATACCTACTACATGATACAACAAATCAAATCGTAAGGAAACGATTAACATGTCAGGGAATACCAATACTATTACAGCAGGGTTGCCACTTTCAAGGATTTTATCCTTTTCTCAGGATTTTTAGAGTGTCTCAAGGATAACAGGATTTTGGACAAAATCTTAGGATTTTCTACTGTCTTTAAAAAATACATTAAATTAATACATTTTTAAACATTCAGCTAAAAAAGCAATGTAGACAGTAAAAAAACATCAGGTACTATTAAAAATAAACATAAGTGACTGCATAACATTTCCCGCAAGTGGTAGTTATGGTGAGTAAAAGTAAAACATTAAAATATATTCGAAGAAAATTCCGATTCTTATGCGTTTCTGCACGTAATGTTGACTAGATTCTCGAAAATCAGGCTGGCATAACATATTTTGGCATGAAACCTGAAAATTTGTAACATTCCTTCGCAGTTATAATATGCTAATATTGAATATAACTGTTTTCAAGGATTTCTCAGGATTTTTTAGTTTCTTTCAAGGATAAAAAAATTGACTTGGTGGCAACCCTGTATTACAGTATGTATTAACTTATTAAGTATAAAAAATATATACTAAGTAGCAAACCTATCACTTGCTCAGTTTATTGATACAAGTATAACATAAACGGTAACCCTTAAGGTGAATCACCCCCATTTTTTTTTTTTTTTAAATATGCATAAAGACAACATATGGGTTAGTATATGAAATACGCTCATTTGAGAATATCAAAACTAAATTTTCAAGCCCATTTTGGAGGAGCTGTATGGTATTTACAACGAGTTTTATGAAAAATACGGCTAACAACTACGTTTAAACCACATACGCGTTTGGTATGCGATTTTTTGTTTACACCTTACCCTCACTATTGGCTATGTGGATTTAGTGTTTTGAAATAAGTGTTTTCAATATTTGTTTTTTTACTGTTTATTTTGTTCTCCGGTATGAAAATTGTATTTGTACCGGCGAGCAAAATAAATCGTAGTAAACCAAATATTGAAAACACTTATTTCAAAACACTTAATCCACATAGCCAATAGTGAGGGTAAGATGTAAACAAAAAATCGCATACCAAACGCGCATGTGGTTTAAACGTAGTTGTTAGCCGTATTTGTTATAAAACCCGTTGTAAATACCATACGGCTCCTCCAAAATGGGCTTGAAAATTAGTTTTGATCTTCTCAAATGAGTGTATTTAATATAGTACTAAATCTATATGTGTTCTTTATGCATATTAAAAAAAAAATAATATGGGGGTAGATTCACCTTAAGGAGAAACAATAATCCACTTATTCACACACATGCCTAGCATCTGTAATAGGAGGAATCCTAAATAAATATACAAAATAGTAAATGCGAGTATGAACTTCCTTTCGCAACAACACTGATTATACCGCATTCACACTATGAGCCTTAACTGCAGTTAAGTTATCTTTGCAATCTGAACTCAACGCAGTTAGCCTAACTGCAGTAACCACGTTAACTACGTTCCGGGAACCTAGTTAAGAACTTAACTGTATCAACTTCAAGGCCATTGCCTAGTCACCGCCATGTAAAGTGACTCGTACCCTGATTGACATATTTACGTTACACACAGATTTACGTTGGTTGAACAAACGTAGTGTGAATGCGGTATTACTTAGGCATAAACTAAGTCAAGAGGACTAGTTTTAATTGTACAATCTTAACTGTGCCCTATGCACAAAAGTAAGTAATACATAACATGATAAATCAATGGAAGTTCTGTACCAATAATTACGATTGCACAGCCATATAAACACTTGTTACACGGTCAAGTTGTTGATGCAACAAGCATTTTGAAAGCAAGGAAACTGCATGATGCAACCACACACACAATAACCAGTTGACTTAACATTGACGAGCACGACAATAAGTTGAAGGAAGCAGTTCTACTTTCAAGCAATGTTGACGGCAATCAACCAATGGCTGACCTACATTTTGTCATGTGATCTTATCGGAACTACAACAAACACACTCATCAAGCTCTACAAGGTCTGTAAATCCCCTGGCAGATGCTCGTCAAACTCCCGGTTTACCGAACCTCCATTAGGGGAATGACAGACCTTGCAAACTTTACCACCGGATCACTACGTAGACACATTAATTTCAGTACTGACGCCAATAGGTAGCGTTACTGTTCTCGTCAACTGTTGCTAGAGATGATACCGTGATACACGTAAAATGTAGTTGAGCCAACAAGTTATGCCAACAACTTGATCGTGTAAGGAGTGTTTTGCGTGAGACTATTTAGTCTGTTGCTGGACCATTCCATTGTTATACATCTTTCTTTGGCACATATTATTTAATGCATGTCAGAAAGAGGGCACATGTATACTTTACTTTTATAATCGTAATTAAATGTGTACTTAATGAATTATTATTACTGACGTTTAAAAATACACGAACAAATTGCTTTATGTATGAAAATTTTAGATTACAACATTAACTTTTTTTATATTGACAACATGTGTGCCCTACTAGCTAGAAACAGGAAAACTAAAAGACGTAAGAATCTCATAAAGGAGGTTTAAATGCATTTATGTAAACATTTTTATCAATATTAATTATCAACCATGGCAAAGAAACCGAAGATGCTTAAAATACTTACATCTACTAATTTATCAATGCTCATTGCAATACGTAGTTGGAATTTAAAAAATGTGCTAAAAAATAAAAATACATTAAAATTTAAAAACTATAACCAATGAATAAAGTATGTAGGATAGGCCTATGCACTTAATCTACAGTGGAACATTAGAGACACGTTTCAGGATTGTTAACTTCTTATACATTCATACAATGGGTTTCATGCCAGCCTTTCCCTCTAATATTATTTTCTTCCTTGCATACCTACCTTAAAATTAATTTTTAATTTTTTAATTTGTAGGCCTACACAATATTTGCTATACAACAAACAAGAGTTTTATTAGATGTGACAGGAGATAGGAGTCTAACTGTTCACCTAAAAAATGGTAGGCAGACAAGTGTGGTCGAGGCCTAATGGCTACGTTACTTTGTTGTGTTTGGGGAAATGAGAAAGGAGACCAACAGCTCACATGAACCTTAATATTTCATCCATTTTGATTTCTTAATAAGTCTAACGAGAAACATATAAGAATGTTCCACTGTACATATATTTAATCCGAGACACAATACTATAGATAGGCAATGGCAAAGTTAAAAAATAAAAATCCATCATGAGATAAAAAAAAAAAATACACTCTGAATTGCAGTGGCTGGCATAACTAACACTTGTTTTTTGGGGGAGCGAACATTTTTCAAACCAGAATGATCACTGGTCATGGAGGCGAGTTTGTGCAGACGCTGGCACATTGTACCCTCATAAATGCATTTACTTGTTGCTCGCTTTGTCCACTGTCACAAATGGCAAGCAAGTCAATGAGTATTAGAGCTACCTATGTGGATGCACAGTCGGATGCACAGCTTAAGAAGGAAAGTTTATAGTTTTTACTTTTTACACATCGAGAATTTTTCATTGCATGTTGCCCCCCTCGACCCACCTTGAAGGCCCCTTTCAAGTTGTTCAAGGTGAACATTCATCATCAAGTTCAAGGTGAACCCCCCCCCCCCCCCCGTAGTTATGCCACTTTATTACTGAATGAGAAGGTAACGAAGTTTTCGAGTTAACAGTCAAAGTTTGAGATGTACTACGTATCAATTTTCCGCCTCCTGTATGGTCAATTTTCTCTTCTTAAACTTCTCTAGGTTCCACTGAGAGTGCGACTGGCAGTGGGGTCCATTGTACACACACATCACATTCATCGTCTTTTCGTACGACAAAGATGGCAGTAGCTAGAAAGACATTGCATTAAATAGTAGTTATTATTTAGTATTAGAATATTTACAAATATACTAGTACTGAATAGGCAACCCAAGACTACCTTACATATCTTTTGTCACAGGCGAGGCACTCTTAGCCAGCCAACAAACCGCCTGAGACAATAACGGGCAAATAACGATCGCTGGTCTTGGGGTTGTCTTGTGTTGGGTTGCCTATCCAATATATATACCGTACGTACATATATATACAGAATAGGACGACAAATGCTAAAAAAAAGTCCCCACTGGAATTCAATAAAACCCGGATTTTTTGGTTTCTGGGAAGATGCCTTAACCACAGTGTTGGTACATCTAATGCTCATCTTACTGTGGGTTTATCTGATTGAAGTGACAATAAGTACAGAGATATGTAGCTTTATCACAATTGTAGCTTTGTAGTGATTTTTAGGGGACGAGAGAAAATGAAACGTGGAAAGTGATAATGATTATGAATATTATCAAACAATGGAGAAACTTTAAAACACTATATAAATGCCCAGAGGCAGGAGTTTATGGTATTAACGATAAACGCGATTTTCTTAGAAAATGTTTTATAACTACAGATGTGGACGTTTTAGGTACTTGTGGTGCTGGAAATTACATTTTTTTCGCGCGAATTTCCGCGATTTTTAAGTATAGCCGCGATTTGAGCGATTCTACCCATTATTCACGAATAACGTTGGAATAAAATAAATTAATGACGAAATTTGAGATTTACCGTCCAATTTTTACGTTTTTGTGTCAACAGTCACGTCACGGCCGAACGGCGTCCTCGGAACGCACTGCAATTTGGAGACATAGATTAAGGAAACTAGTGTGAGTAGGCCTACAATAAGTGTTCACTGTTTTACATAGGCCTAGGCATATTTAGTGATTCATTGACTAATTAATGTGTTTATAGTTGTGCTATGTAGGCCTACCTAATAAATGTAGGTTGAAACATATTTGTGTTCTAATTTTTAGCCTATGCATTTTCCATGGTCCCAAAGTAGCCAAAAATAGAAAAAAATTTACAAGGTTATAAAAACGATTTTTTCCAAAATATTCAACACCAATTCACCACCTTTTTAACTCTTAAAAACGAAATATTCAAAACATTTTCACCATAAACTCCTGCCTCTGTAAATGCCATATGGTTTTGCACTTAATTATGTAATGAAATTAATCAATATTATTTGCCACATTATTTAGGCCTGGCTAACACCTATCAATACGGACGTAGTAAATAAACAAAGGTGTGTTGTCGGTCTCGTCAGAATCTGTTGTTCCTACATTCACGTCTCTCTCTCTCCCCTCTTACTCCCTCACAGGTACCGCATGACGGTTTAAGATTTTACCAATCAATCGGCTGAGTTGAACGTTAATAATATCCAAGGGAAAAATGGGATGAATGTAGGCCTACATATGTATACAGTGGGCTGTCATTGTGTAAGAGTTACAACTAGCTCACTCGCAAGTCGCAACACATCACTTGCTCACCATATACTGGTTGTTCCGAGTGATGCTGCCCCGGCAATGGAGCTTTAAAAACGTGCTACATTGTAAAACAAGAACATCCATACAAGAGTTTAATTTCGTTTTACATGTGTTAAGGAAGTAAGGAACATTTTTTTCGATGTCGATTAGTTAAAAGTTTTAATGTCAATGTCAAATAGTGTATGTAGTTTCAACACCACAACATGATATTGGTTGTTGACATCGATATCGATGTGGTCGATCTACTTCGATGGGGAACCTTAGTTACAAACAATAGGCATGACATCGGTTTGACTGGTTACCAGATATTACCCGGAGGTGTTTTTAGGATGCGCGTATTTTTCAAATTCATTTTCGGGCTAAATAAGGTGATGTGGTTGAATGAATGCAGCAATATCACTGCAGTCTATTTAAGGGGAGCCTGCCACCCAGTTGAGCAAGAGCACCTATAATACTACACCTATACTACTAAATACATAGAAAAACAACTCACCTTAGGTGTTAATAGGAAATATTGGGCCGTGTCTTTTTGGGATGTTGTCTTCACTAAGAGGTCAAAGACCATCCGCTCGTTCACTGGGTCCATACCCTGAAATCAAACACAAACTCCTTAGTCATAATATAACATTATGTAGCTTGCAATTTGAAAACTAGACTCTAGGCTCAGTTCAACATGACAATGACTTTTTACTAGAGCTGTACCGATTCCGATACCGAGTCTTGAGAATCGGCGATTCTTCATGGTATCGGTAGAATCGGCCGATTCCGATTCTTGGCCCAATATTACCGATACCGATTCTTTTGAATGAAGCGCCCGAAAATTTCCATTTCCGTTCAAATATATCGATTATCGAGAGTCGAAGTCACTATGCGTGTGCACCAATCACGAAGCGACTTGCTGAAATCGACAAGTCGATTGGCAGCCATGTTGATTTTAGCGTGGTTCCGGCGCAGTATCACTACCGACCACGCTACCGACGTTTAGCATACGTTTGTGTACTTATCGCAATGTCGAACTGTGCAAAAAGTAATATATGGGATCACTGAGAACTCAGTGTTGTATTAAAGAATCGGTATCGGTGGAATCGGAATCGGCAGAAAATTGGAATCGGCATCGGAATCGGAATCGGCAAAAATGTGGTATCGGTACAGCTCTACTTTTTACCTAGGAAATTATACAATTTCATAAATTAATAACTCAACAAGTATCACTAGATATTTGACAAGGCACTCAAAGCTATATAATTTTGACTTTGACACAGCTAGAGGGAGGCTTATGCACTTCATTGACTTTTTCTTTTTTATAACAGTCCTTCTTTTCTATGAGGACAAGCACGCATTTATTTCAATAAGAAATTGAGCTGTTTTTGATGATACAAAATACCAGATTCTTATAAAGGAGAAAAGTATGCATATAAGTAGGTGCTTAAATTTTAGTATGTATTGAGTTGTATGCTAGTATTCTGTGATCATAGTAGGCCGCTACCTATGTTTGAAGTTGAAGTTGTGGAGCTCACAATTATGCCTAATTATGGTTAAAATCGCGTTGTTACATTCCAACGACTAGACGCGAGACATCTATACAGGGGTTTCCCAGTATACAGATGGAGGTTGCTCAGCAGTATGGCTTTGGTCACCTTCAGAATGCTAGCATCATGTATCCACACCTATAAAGTGGCCTTGTTCACCCGACAAACCCTTCGTCTATATACTATCAGTACCTACCTGGTTTATTTCATCGACACAGCGGAAGGGCACATTTGTAAGTTCTTGCAAGGAAATCATGAATATTGCTGTAGAAACTGCTCTCTCTCCCCCACTCTGAATGTGCTGGTTTAACTGTTTGAGAGGTTCACCATCTCGAAACTTGACCTTGATGCTCAGGCCATAATTGTGAAAATCATTCTGGATGCAAAGAAACCATGTGAGGACGACATTCAACTGATAACATGCAAACAATCTAAGAGAAATTTTCTGAGAAAATATGGATCAAAGACATTATTTGTCACAGAAAAATCAGAGTAAATTTGTTCGAATTTCTTTGTTTATGTGTACCGAAAAATTAATGCCTTCGAAATAGAATATGTATACTGTACTTAATCATTAGACGAATTAACACAAATGAAATAAATTACATAATATTAGACAGTTTACGAGTTGAAAATGTTGGCGTTGCGTGAGGTAAGCGAGTGTTTCTATTCTAATTAAAGGCACTCGGGTTTTATGTTTCTATGTCTTGCGATAGCAGTTCCGAGTCCAACGGAGAGTCCAATAAAGTTGCAATTTTCACATTCATAAGCTTAGTTTGGTGGCAAAATCGTTCAAGAAGTTACTTAGGAATTAAGATACACAGTTAGTGAAAATTTCATAGTGTTAATAGCTTTTTTAATATATACCTCATTTTCTCCTTTGAACAAGGACACTTGCCCAACACACTTGATCTTTTCAAAAGATAACCCAAAACGTAAATTGATCTTCTCAATTAGGTCTTCTAGTGGTGGAAGCCATTGGGCCTTTATATTTTCAATTTGGGCTTGCACTTCCTCAGATTCCAGTTGCTGTGATCCAATTCTGACCGAAAGCTCATCTATAGTTTTCTTCCTTTGTTCATACTCTAGAAGCAACTAAATTAACAAAAGATATACATTACTACAGTACCTAATCCTTCTTTAGTTCAAATTCTGTTAATTAATGATGTAGTCCTTGAAAACAGTTCGAGTTTTGTTTTTTTAAGTGTGTACAAAATTTATAATTTAAATTGGGTTTTTAAGGACCATTAACGTTTCCATAAAAGGGAGACTACTGTACACAGGAATAGGATTTATAAGTACTCGGAAATTAGAGTCGACTAATTGACACTCAACAGAAAAGCTTTTTCACAAAACTTTGGTAGAGTTCGAGTATTCCCAATGTTTTATTTCTATGGAAATTGACCGAGTCATCGTGCGGAAGAGGTGAACATTACGATATCAACAGCTCACGATCTCTCAGCTGATATGCAGGTAGTAATCATTTCATGACGCAGTTGCTTGGACGGGGTCACAATGCATTTCGGTAATGACTAGCAACTAGACACCGATGACTAGTCTTGCAACTTGTGAAATAAGTCCTTAAAGGGATAGTCAGGTGAAAAACTAAAAAACTACCATTTGTATATGTCCACCCTCAAATATGGAAAACATGACTAAAAGATACCATACTTTAAAAGCAGGCGGTTAAAAAATTAAAGAAAACGCGATTTTTTGGCTTGTGGCTACCGAGCAACTTTTCTCATGGTAATTCCCATAAAAAAAAAATGTTGCCTCAAGATAGTAAAACCCAGTGGCGTATACACGGGGGGGAGGGGGGGGACAAAACCCCCCCCTTTTGCAAAGGAAACATGGAAAATGACCGTTTACATTTCAATAGACAGTATCAAAAGACGGTAAACACGGAGTGAATCTAAAAAACTTTTTTTCAACGAAATGTAACAAAAATCACTTTTATATGTTACCTGTTACTGTATCTTTCCAATTATGTAAGGCGCATGCTTCAAAAAGTACATATTTATGTTTTAAATCAATTTAATTCTGTTGAATTAGCTAGAGCCTATGCCTAGCCCTAGGCCTATGCACGCCATTCGCCATTGTTCAACACTAGGATGAAGAGAAATATCTCTGCAGCAAAATAAGTGCTTTGGTTCTTTGTTATCAGCAGATGCACCAACTTAAACATAAGTTACTGTATAATAATCGCAGTATTTTCGATAATTTACCCCTTCTTCAAATTTGAAGAAGGGGTAATTTGAAGAAAGGGTTATTATTTTAAAATAAATTCATACCCAAAAAATAAATTACCCGTTCTTCAAGTTTGCGGGCGATATTCGGTTTCATTTCCTACGTTGGCTACTGAATCAACGTAGAACAGCTGATTGTAGCATCCAGTAGGCTGTGTGCATGTTGCTAATGGTGAATGGCGTGCATAGGCATAGGCTCGAGCCAATTCAACATAATTAAATTGATTTTAAACATAAATACGTACTATTTGAAGCATGCGCCTTACATAATTGGAAAGATACAGTAACAGGTAACATATAAAAGTGATTTTTGTTACATTTCGTTGAAAAAAAGTTTTTTAGATTCACTCCGTGAATACCCAAAAGACAGTATTTCAATAGACAGATGTTTTACTTTAGAATTATCAATTATTGTATATTGTTGTAATTATTAAAAGCAAAAGCAATACGAAAAATATGCAAATTATTGATTGAGGTTCCTTTTATTAGCGGTGCTAAGGAAAACATGTTTTGCCAGAAACTGAGTAACCATGTTTCAGTTGGCCGCTGTAAAACGCACAGACTTGCACTAAAATGACCTTGACGAGAATTTTTTCGGGCAAGCGCCCCCCCCCCCATGAACCCCAATTATGTTTCGGCTCCACTCTCTATAATATGGGTTGCAAACCCCCCCCTTTCCCAATTCCTGGATACGCCACTGGTAAAACCACTGCTAAAATCTTATCCACTTATCAAAAATTGATCAGGAGGTTTAGCATCGTTTCCCTACCGATAACATGCTTCTTAGTACGAACGTGTACTTCTACAAAATGCCCTGTAATTAATTTTTTTTGTGACTTGATGTGTAGAAAAGTTGCAATCTGTTTTGAGCGGCACTGTCCACAGTCGCCGAGTGTTGTGGCTGGTCTCGTATTACACAATGAGTGCTCTGTCTATCGGGAAGGCGCTAGCGACCTCGGAACCGATACAGCTGTACTACGCTTTAGAAGAAAAATGCAGCAGAGATGGCGAAGGAAATCTAGTAGAATAGCTAAATGTTCACCATTTTTTTTCTTGCATTGAAGCAACCTTTATCAATTTTATTTTACCCATAACTGAATTTCATGCACTTATGACTCATTTGTGATTTTTTAGTTTTTCACCTGACTATCCCTTTAAATTAAAATACATTTAGGATTTAAATTATTTCGCTTTGACATGTAGAACTAGGCTACGTTTCTTTCGAACTATGACGTGGAAAGATGTGATCAAATATACACATTGTATAAAGTTGTTTCCATCAGGTGCTTGGAATGCAATGGGCGTCTCAGACGCGACTTTCTTCCACACGCAGTACTGAAAGATCCAACTCGATCTTTGCACCTCGTTTTCTCAATTCAAACATTCATGTCGTTTATATTTAATACTTTTCAATATAAACCATTCATTGTAGTAAAGTTTTCCAAGGTTTTTGACAGAGAATACCTTTGTTATAGATACAAAACAAACATATTGTCTAGGGATGGACGAACCTTCGTTTTTTAATTTCGAACCGAACTCGAACTTCTAAACAAAAAAAGTTCTGAACTTCGAACTCGAACCAAACTTTTACGAAGCGGCTTGAAAACTGAAATATTGCACAAATTTAGGAAGAAAGGAGAGTAATCCCAAATAATGTTCTTTTTTGTATCTGTGGACGTAGGCCTCTCCCGTGGTCCGCATTGGCTCCGGATTTTCCCTCATTTTCTCCACTGCCCATGATCAATTTAAAATTTGCTACAAGTCTTTGAAACAAGATGTGAAACTATCTAAATTCGCGGCCACAGAGAATTCGCGGCCTACGCCGTTCGATGTTTGGTTGAAAGTCGATAGTCGACATGCGGGAGCACGAAAGATCAAAACAAATCCTTCTCCGTACGAAGCGCTGCAATCGTGAATATATTTGTAAAGTAACCCCAACTCCATTAAGAACGTATTTTATCACGATTTTGTATTAGAATTTTGTTTTATTTGAGGTTAAATTGTGATACAATCTGTATATTTTACCAAATTCCATAGTATTCAATTTTCTTTTTGTCTCAACTGAAATAAAAATTATTAAAATATGTAATGAAAAACTTGATAAATTGTCGTTACTGTATTATGTATACAGAGCCCTAGTCAGCAACTCGTTATTTCCTGTAGCGACAGCCATGCTACCTACCAGTGTTATTGCGAACCATAACAATAACATTCACCGGCATCAGCATCGCTTGTAGGTCGACGAAGACGAAAAAGCAGACATAACATAGATGATTGTGCACATAAAACCATTTAATTACGTGTTTTAGGGATGTCATAGGGTAGGAAAATTCGGATCCGGTTCCAGACCTTCCAAGAACCGGGTTACCCGGATCCTAAAAGCCTAAATTATGTCATCTTATCTTGGTTACACCCCCCCCCCCCCCCCCCCCCCCGAAACCACGCGGTTGAAGGTCGTTCTCTGCCCGTGCCAGCTGCCGGCCGCTGTGTGGGTTGGGCTCTGTGCGGCCGCTGCGCGCGGGAAGGGCGGGGGGAGGGGAGTGTATATGGCCTCACAGAACTCGCCCGCAGTAATGACAGCGCATACTAACCAGCGATCAGCTGGCCACGCCCACAAGCAGGAATTCACTGTAGCTTCAAGGAAAGTAGCCGCAGAAATATCGTCGCGTATTTTTTTTTTTTTTTTTACAAATAATACTACCCGATAAGGATCCGGATCCTAAAAATGGATTCGGGTAATTTCTGGATCCGGGTAACCCGGGTACCCGGGTACCCTATGACATCCCTAAATGTAATACATTTCCTTGCATAATGTGCCATATTAGACCAGTTGTTGACGAGGAAGTTTGGAGTGAACATAATATAGGCCTCGTCATGCTGTGGAAGGCATAGAGCCTAGGCCTAGGCCTAGGCCTCAGTCGTGCAGTGGAAGGCCCTAGGCCTGTGCATAACGAATTTTCAAAACATTTTCTTTCGGCAAGCGTTGTTTACTGTTGTGTTGGCGTTTTTTACGAGGAATACGCTAAAAAATGGTTAAAACTGACTCAGAAAAGTTCGGTTTAAGTTCGAAATTTTTACAAATCACGAACTCGAACCTTAACATTCGAACTCGAACCGAACCGAACTTCAAAAAAAGTTCGGTTCGAATTCGAAATTTCGAACGTTCGTCCATCCCTAATATTGTCGTTTGACAGTTAGACAGTTGACTAACGACAATATTTAACATGGAATGAATTACAAAGTTGGACCTTTCAGGACAGGTGCTGCAACCTATTCAGCTTTGACCTTAGACGCTCATTGAAGGAATTACACTAGGCCGCCCCATCACAACAATTTGACGCTAGCTTCAGCATTTATATAGGTAGTCGACGGGGCTGGACTCTTGTCCAACTGCCGGTCTGTAAGTCATGCACTCTCAAGCAAAGATAGATAATGTAGGCCTATTTAGAAAGACCTTCGCGCTCAAGAGAATGAAGAAAAAGTGAATGTCATAACCGTGAAAATGTGAAAATGCACAATGATAAAAAAAATCCAGAAAAATGCTATTGTCACTTTATTAGGAGTAAAAGTTTATATGTATTTTATATCCATGTAATAATATAACTTGTGGAGAGACTGGAAGACACTGGAGTAGAGATGTGAGAGGAACAAGATGCTAGAGCAAGCACTTGTTTGCACCTGACTTCAAAGTTGGAAACAGGGACAGATGTTGATTGATAAACAATAATTGCATGAATACTTACTCCCTCGTTGTTATTTCCAATGCAGTCAACTTTAGCCTGCCTTGATTGTATCTCTTTCTCAAGATCATCAATATTCTGAGGCAACTTCTGAAAAGCCAGCTCAAAAACTTGAAACTCCTCTGTATCTGATGGCGAAACATCATTAGTTAATTCCTTTGCAATTATAAAATACTGCTTTAACTCCTGTTTTGACACATTTAATCGATGGTGAAGACTCTGGTACATAGCCTATAAAAAGAGATAGCAAGGATAAGAAATCACAAAACGATTCACTTTTGCAATTATGTTTTTGTCTATCAAACTTGTTTTTTTCTTTAAGTATAATACACTACACTACAGCCAATGCTACAGCCTAGACTAGGGTGACCATCGTCCCGGAAAACCGGGATTGTCCTGTTCCATTTGTGTTCCTAATCTCGGTGTCCCAAAAAAAGCAAGCTATCGGGAAACCCAATTGTCCCAGATTTGTCTCGAAGAGTAAGGTTACTGTAATATCCTATTTTTGGTAAGAATAATTGTTTTCAATAATAACGAAACTCAGTAATTAGAACACTAGCGCCGTTTTCTTTGATAACTTAACAGCAACTAAACGTACGTACAACATAACTTTATTATTTGCATTATGTAATAGTAATACCCATTAGCCAAATAAAATATTTTTTTAGCATACACCAAAGACAATGTCATCTACTACTTCCAAAGCAACCAAATCTCACTACAACAGCTCCAAAAACACTCTTTAAAAAAAATTCCCTGCAGGCTGTTTTTTGGGGGGCCGTGCCACCCACACGCCCTGCGACGCGTCAGCTTCGCGACTACTACGGTTTCTTGTGTTAATTTTTATTTGACGCGGATTTTCTGTTTGGTCACCCTATCCTAGACTAGTTACACATAATGTAAGACAACACACATTAGAACACAAGGATAAATTACAATGGTGAATTTATTAAATGAAGATTGCAAAGCTAAGCTATTTCGGATTTCCCCATTTGCTGTTGCCTGAATTCAGATTGATAACAACAACAAATATATAGGCTAGGCCAGTGGTTCTCAACCTTTTAGGTCCCACGACCCCCTTGGTAACTTCCAAATTATGTGCGACCCAAACACTTGTTTTAAGTCGAACTATTTTGAAGTAGGCCTAATTGGTAAATTTACAAAATAATACGCAAACACTTTTAATTTTCTTTGTTTTATAACCCGCTTAGGCCTATAGGTAATATTGTGCAAATTTCAAGTTAATAAGGATTTTTTGCGACTTACTGACATCTATTGGTAAGTTTTAAATAATTACGCTTTACCACTAGCACTAGCACTACCACTACCACCACCACCACAACCACCACCACTAATATCAAAAGCAGAAGCCAAATCTATAAAAAATGAATAAATATAAATAAAATAGGCCTAATAATAGCAAAGATCATATCAAGATTAATATGAAACAAACAGTAGGCCTACTGAAGATAATAATTTGACTTACAAATTGGATGACGTGGATAATGGTGAGTTTAAGGCTGACACTCGTCAACGAGTTTGTCGTATTCAGAGAATAGCTTCGAAACATCTATTTCGGTACTTAGATTTTATTGTCGTCATTGCGAAAACCTTCGTCACGCACAAATATGATGAAGGGAAAGATAACAGTTTATTGATTGCTATCTCACTCAACTTAGGATATTCTTTGCAATATTTGTCCAAAATTTCGGTAAGGACATTTTTTAGTTAGCAAAACCAGGTAAAATTTGGCAATATAAATGGCTATTTGTGGGGGAGAGGGAGGGGTTTTTCACTAGAACTGTCACATGACTAACTATCGACAAATGCGACATTAACATAATTTTGGTATGGAAAATTACAAACGCAAATACAGGTAAAGAGATTTATTACTAGTTGCTACTATGTATACAAGATATGTGATTGTTGTGCACAAACCTCTGCTGCCTGAAGTTGTTTCGTCAGCTCTGCAGCATCAGTTTGCATCTTTACTGATTGGTCTTTAACTCTGGATAAATCCCCTTGCAAGATACTGCGATCTGTATAGCACTTGTGGAAATCTTTTGTTGCTTTCAAAATGTCTTCTTGAAACGTGCACATTTGTAACACTGCTTCATTGTTCTCATTGCGATATGCTTGTTCCAACTGCTCCAAGTCAATCTGATCACGTTCGATCGATTTTAGAGACGTCAGTTTGGAACGAAGACGTACTTGAATGGCACGATGTTGATCCAACTTTTCAATTAACTCTTTCTTTTGTCTACGTAATACATCAATTGCAGCCTCCTCTATTTTTATATTTTCCGTCAGTAACGATGACCTGTCATCTTTTCCTTTTTGTATATTGTACAGCCTTTCTAAACTGGAAAAAAAAACTCAATTAATTTCATGGTAAAAATAATTATCTTACAATGCCTGGACGACTAGGGTTGCCGTTTGATATTGATGGACTATTTACCGAAACCATTGATGATCAAACATCTCACCCGAGACTTCAAATTTACTGTTAGCGATGAGACTATCTACTAGGGATGCACACGATAATCGATATTATCGATCGACATTCGATAATCAATATAATTTTGATAATCGATAAAGAAAATATTATCGAATTATTTATTCGATAATCAATACAGCGCCGATAATCGATAATAGAACTGAAATATTATCGATATTTTTCATGTATCATGCTCTGGCACAGCTTGACGGAACCTCACTGCCTCGATCCTGCATAGACTTGTTGTCGCCGACAGCTGGGGTTGCTGGCCAGTGAGTCAAGCAGTGAGAGAGCGCGCAAATGTCTATGAGCTAAAGAGGGACTGAGACAGCGTTATGTTATGTTTTGTAGCCACGGCAAGCCACCCGCTGTGTTTTCCTTTTAGTCCTTTCAATTCATTCACCGTGGTAAGTGGCAGAAAAAAGATCGTGTAGACAAGTAAAAAGTTGTTTCGTGTTCCGTTTTGGTATTGGTGCTTGGTGCTATTAATTAATAATTAGTGAATATTAAACGCCAAATGGCCGTACTGTTTAATTTCCTGCCCGTGGTATCTCATTTCATCGAATGTTTGTTGTATCAGCAATCAACAAACTGCCGAGACTCTAGTCGTCGGCTCACGGCTGGGATTTACGTGAGTGAGAGAGCGCGCGGATGGGTATGAGCTAAAGAGCGAGTGAGATAGCGCGCCTCAGCCTCGGGGCTAGCAGCCGTGCAGTTTGCACTCGCCACTCGGGATCAACTCTCCGTCAAGAATTGCGTCTGTTCTGCCGACATTATCGTTCGATATTATCGATCGATTATGCTGTCACCTTTTCGATTATCGATAATTTTAATTTTATCGATGTGCATCCCTACTATCTACCATCTCCCAGTGCCATCATAGCTGTGACACTGCCTCATAAAAAAAAATAACCTTGTAGGCCTAGTAGTCCTGCCTATCATCACCCACACTGAGCATGGGTTGTTCTTTTCGTGAGACTTCCCGCATGAATATACAAGACTGAAATACTGACATACAAGTTTTCTGGAGACTAGATAAAAACAAAACAATGCACGAGTGAAAACCATACATATGTGCACTTAAAGAAATACATTATGAATGACCCATGGGGGAGCAGGAGGGAACTATCAATTGAAGGTATGTAAGAATGCCTTGGTGGCAGGGGGGGGGGGGGGGGGGGGGTAGCAAGATCAGCAAGTCCACCTGATAAACTCAAATTATAAATATTTTAACTTCACATATTTCAGCCCAGGAATCTGTTTGGCACAAAAGTATCAGGAAGACTAGTCATCGCCACTGAACTTGACACAATATATTACTGTAGGTATTTCACTGAGATAAACAAGAAAACTTACTTCCGTTGTGCATCTTGTAGAAAGTCCATGTTAACAGCATTTGCTAAGTAAAATGCTTGTGCAATTTCAGAAGACCTGGTTGACTTTGACTGTGTGTACTTTGAGAAACTAACACTGAAACTGTGGTTATCTGGAATAGTACAAACAAAATGTTCACATGGATTAAAGTAGAACAGACTAACTATAAACTATGTTAATAAAAACTACTTGGGCTATGTAAAAACTACCTGCTTGCATTTACCCGAATAGAAGACGACCTCGAATTTAAGGCAAGCCCCTATTTTCAAGAATTTAAAACTGGAAAAAATCATACTCATAATCTTAATAGTTAATACGCAAATTTAAGACGACCCCCGAAATATTAAATTAACTATTAAAAAAATGGAAACAATTGTAGTCTTAAATTCAGGTAAATATAGTATGTATGGTCAACAAGTAGCATCAACATGTTGATTATACGCTTCACTCAATATGTGACACTCTCTTCTTAACCGGATAAATGCAACTGTCCCAAGTAGTAGCACGGGAGTAGTACGTAAAAGCGGGAGCAGGCAGAAAAACTCTTGTGACAAAATGGGACTACAAGTGCCGGCGATATGTATAGCACAACCATTCACGAAATAACCAATGCCTGCATGACAAAAGACATGTACTAAACATTATCCTGCCTTTTTCTTTTAAAACTGAAACTGAACATTTTTTCCGGCATCAGAGGTGAACAAATCACGTTGGTGTTAATGAAGTAAAAGCTTAAGTGATATTAATAGAAGAATGGTTGAAGAAGCCAACTCTGCACAGGAAAAAAAAAAAAAAAAAAAAAAACATCTAAAAAGTTGCATTCCAGAGGTTGCACCCCAGTTTATTTACTTTCAATTTTCAATTCTTTGTGCGACCTATAATAATTGAGTAAATATGATATTTGTTGATTGATAGTGTATCTCCTGTTTAGGCTATACAGTCAAAAGTCGTTGCAACAAACGCTCTTACAACGAAATCATCATTTTAACGAAATTTATTTGTGGTCCCGCCCGAATCCCTATGTTCACGATGTTAATTTGTTATCATCACAACGAAAATTCGTTATTGTGAAAAGATCATTTTAACGAACAAATTTTGGTTTCCCTTGATATTATTAAATGTTGGTACTGTACAACGAAATTATCTTCCGAAATGTGGATTATTTGGAATTCCCAGTTGCGTAGATTGGTGTTTTTCCGTGTATCGCCTCGTTAGATGGGCCGGCTGGCCATCCACCAGAGTCGGGCAAGGCAAGGTCATTGGCTGCTGCAAGACAAGACCACCCTAGCCGGCCAATCACGATCGAGGTTACAGAGAGAGGGACGAACTGAACTGTCAACAGGCTTGCATGTTGCACTCGCCTGTGGCTATCGCGGCCTCGCACTTCCACTCATGCGTCCTGCGCCTAGCGCTTTCTCTCTCTCTCACGGCCGCCGATAGCCGTCTCGCTCAGACACCACGATACCACTCCTTTGCTCTCTTTCGCTCGGCCGGCCGCCCCCCTGCGCTACCCACCTGCGAGCCTACTGCCCGCAACACATTTCTAATGCTGGTTGCATGCCACACAGGGGCTATGCGTTACCTGCCATAACTCGCGCGCTACGTGACTTTTAGGCTTTGTTGACACAATTTTGACCAATTCGGGGATTGGGAATCAAGTTTCCAGCACATAAAAACACTGATCATTTTAACGAAATATTCATTACAACGAAAAAAAACGTAAGGTCCCTTCGAGTTCGTTGTAATGACATTTGACTGTATCACACTCACCTGAGAAAAAGCTTCGTATGTGCGGTGGTACCTGATGAGACATCTTAAACGTTGTAGCATCTCCGACAGGAATCATATGGACATAGCTGTTTCGGCAGAGGTATTTCATAATAGGTTCTGGAGCCGAGAATAACTCACGGACGTATGAGAAGAAACCATATTGTCTACAAAGAAGAGAACATATGTCATTATCATTAAATTTATAATAGTATGCAAAAGACAGATTAAACATTTTTTAGTCAGGGCTGGAATGTTTGAGGATATTTTGCCTTTTACAAAGCAAAACGGATCAACAGATTTCTATGTCAAAACTTTTGAGCTCACATCTTGCAAATGTTAAGTCAAATGGCAGTCCCGTTAATAATCAGTTAATCAATATGCTTACGCTATTTTCTGTATTGGGTCCTTAGGACGGTACAGCTCGCTAGCTTGGTGCATGGATCCCGAGTGTACGACATTTATCTTCAACTTCCGCTCGCCTCGGAGAATCCTTATAAGCTTATCCATATCATCTTTTTCTTCACAAGTGAATGCTAGTAAATCTCGTTGAGGAACTATAGCTTCAATAACTTTTGCACACCTGATGTCATGAACATTTATCTGTAAAACAGTAAATAATATCAAGAGATATATGGCAAGACATGATTAGGACTTAGATATGTTTGTTGTAGGCGTGGCTTCTTTAGTTTGTTAATCTAACAAATAAACCTCATCTTATAGTTACTTATGACTGTTACTTCTGCAGCAGGTGGAAGCCATGGGGAGACAAAGACAGCTGGGAGGGGGGGGGGGGGGGGGGGGTTGACTTTTACAATGTTTAGTTGGTTAATACAGACTGTTTAGAAGAGAGGCTAGGGCACTAGTGTTTTATGTCCCTGTTCATGGATCAAGTAAACGTCACAAGTTCCAAAACATTTTATCTTTCTTAACTTTTTATAAAAGCCACATAGTTACAGTATTTTCAAAGGATACTCTATCACAGCTGTGATGGTTTGGACATATGAAACGGGTGGCAGGCAGAAAAGATACATACATCCAGGAGAATGTATGAATGGGGTACATACAGAAGAAGGTAAAGAGGAAAGCCAAGGAAGAGGTGAAAGACCTTGCAAAAGACCTTCCTGGCAATGAGAGAGCTGGGGGATGAGGAAGTGAAACGATCGTGGGAGGATAGAACGAAGTGGAGAAATGTTATGGCAAAAGTCGAAACCTAAGCTGACCCTATCAGAAGCAGGAAACAGTTAGTATGATACAGTTGAAGATGATGATGAACCTAGGAGAGGAACACTACCAGAACACTTACCTCAAGCATCATCGGTTCATAGACATTTCCCTTAAACTGGTGCTTGTTGTCACGAATCCACATCAAAGCCTGGTAAACTTGATTATGCTTTCGACGTAATATCTCCAGACGCTGGCTCAACACATTATTTACTTTATCCCGTTCACTTTCCGAGGCCCGTATTTCATGTGCTAGGCTTTCTAATGAATCATTGATAGCCAGCTTCTCATTTGCATACTTTCTCAATTGTTCTAGATGTTTGTTCATTTGTGGGGTCACAACTGATTTAATTTTCTCTTTTATAGTTTGATCTGAAAACAAAGTGGTTATTACAATGAAAACTTAGGCCATGTCGGAAACAACAGAAAATGAATTTGTTTAATGCTCTTCTCTCCTGCTGGGCTGAAATGGGGAGGGGAAGACAAATTGATATCATGATATCCTCGGGTAAGGAGATGTAAAGTGACTAACTGCAGTGAACATACGCAGCAGCAAAGCATACTGCACACCATGGGGTAAATATTCTAGATTGACCAGGATAATTTCGATATAACACTAGTACCCCTACATTGATATCGAAATTTATCCCAATTTTCTCGCGATATCAGTATCATATTATCATATCAATTTTTCGATATGATACTGATAGGCCTATCGTGAGCAAATTATCATGAACACAGGGAAATGCTTGTGTGATGCGTTGATGAGCGAATGAGTCCACGCGGAACTAAAACGAATATTCTCCCCAAAAGTTTTCAAAACTACCGCCATGGTTTGATCAAGGATTTGCCTTGTCAACAAGCAACCAGCACATGCACAGCCTTCCAAATGACTCACGAATACCACAGCGTCTGGCGACTAGATGCCGGTATTTATTTTCAATAGGGTTTCCGTTTGATAATCAATATATCGATCAATACGATTATTCGCTGTAAGGATTGATAATCAACTCAGTCTTCCCGAATCGACTATATCGATAATCGATCGATAATTGAAAGGCTCGCCCGGCCGACATTTTGAATTTACCGCTCGTTACGCTTCCTACGTGCGTAGTAACTTCAACCCCCACCCATCCCTCATCAGCCACTCCCTACCCAGGCCTGCCCTTCCCCCGTCGAGCAGTAGAAGGGGGGCCCGGCCTAGTCGCGAGCGGTAACCTGTCGCCTGCAGTGAGCACGTGTTTCTTGATCAGTTTTTTTTCTCTTGTTCGCGCGATGTTTTTGACCACGGCTAAAACAGCTCTGTTAACTCTGCCCCAGTCACGTCAACGATCTTGTTTTCTTAAATGATTATTACAAAAATCAAAACTAAACAAAATAACACCAAGCTGGCAATCTGTCTATTACCTGATTATCAAATCAATGTTTTAAAACTTACTTAATTCGTGTATCTTAGCTTAAATGTTTGTTGTTAATCCTTATCCTTGATCTCAACACATAGAATGCCCTCTACACCGACGGGTGATCAAGGCTGTGTAAGCCGAAACGTTCCGTCTAAATGTAAATTATTGTAAATATATGTAATCTCCATCTCAACACGGCTGCCGATCTTTAAGGTGAGCTGTTGGTTCCTATAATTCTTTCCCTCTCAATACTACTGACTAATAAACGTGTAATTTGTTAAGGTAGGCCTATATGTACAGTCATAAAATTTATCAAGAAATCAGAAAAATGTTATGAAATAATTTTGCCACAAACAAAGAATGTTTGTGGAAGTGGACATACTCTCCTACCAATGCGTCACACAGTGCGTTTTCCTAGTTATTAAAAAATATGTGTAGATAGATAGGCCTACCTAAAGTAGGATCCAGCTGGCTGAGTTCATTTTTCAGATTTTCAACGACGAGCTGCATTTGGCGATATTCCTCTTGTCGGCGGTGTTCTTGCTGAACCTTTTCTCTGTAGTTTCGCTCGTTCTCATTCAACACGTCGTCAAGTCTCTCCATCTGTTCCAGCTTCTCTTTGAGCACCGTGCACGTTCTGTTACACTCAGTATTCTGAAAATGTGAGCCCACGATTGAAAGACTTTAGTACTGCATATGTTCTGTTTAGGGCCGAATCGTGTAAACGTTTAAACGTGTAACCGCCCGCGCGAAAGTATACAAGTATGGTACAAATATTCATACACGTTTAACCGTGTATTATACCCCGCATGATAAATCCCCCTCCCCCACCAAAACTCAAACTCATAGATTGTTCCGATGTCACAACTCTTCGCCGAGCCGACGAGGCATAGCTTAGTGTGTGGAATCAAAATGACTGTGGCAGTTGGACGGAAAGGCGGAGAATATAATCAACAATGGATATAGTAAAGCACCCGTTTCGTTGAACATTTTGTTTTCGCGAATATTACAACTCATTTTTGTAATCATTTTGTGAACAGAAGGGGTGTTACGTTTAAACGCGAAAAATTTGTAAAAATAAACGTTTACAAAATTTTACGTTTTCTCCCAGCCCTAGTTCTGTTACACTCGGCATTCTGAATATGTGAACCCAGAATTGAAAGACTTTAGCACTGCACTTCAATCAACAAATCTAACATTGAAATCACTTTAGTTCTGCCATCTTGCACTGTATTTTTTTATGTCTCTAACTTATGTTCTGCCCACACTCAAGGCTTGCCTTCTGTGGGCTTCTCACTACTAATAAAAATATACTGTTATTCCATTAATGTACTTACAAACTGAGAATAAAATGCTTTTGAATTGAATTGAATTGAACTTGTTCTGTTAACACTTGGCACTCTGAAAATGTGGACCCATGATTTTAGCACCACGCATATTCTGTTACAAGTCAGCATTCTGAAAATGTCCAGTGATGATGATATTATAATAATATAATGGTCTTGGTCTTGGTCTTGCAAAAAATTCCTGGAATCCTGGGCCTTGGCCTATTTGCCTGTGCCCACCTCCTCAATTGTCATTGCAAAGCCAATCTTAGAAAGGCATACAGCAGGGTTGCCACCAAGTAATTTTTTAAATCCTCTGAAGATACCAAAAAAATCCTCAAAAATCCTCCAAAACACATTTATTCTGCTGTAACTTAGCATATTATAAAGTGTGAAAGAATAAAAAAAATGTTAGGTTATGTTTATTTTTAGGTTATGCATTATGCCAGATGATCTTTAAGAATTTACCTCTCCATTATAATTTATATATATAAATAAATAAATAATAAATAAATTAGTCTATATATATATATATATATATATATATATATAAACAAGAAACCAGGCAAATAACAGCATAGACTCATATAAAAAGTCAGTCGTCACGTCACGGGCTCCTTGTTACCAACGAGGCACGGGCAACGCGCTCTATCGTACACTAAAAGAACACACATGTTCTGCAAAGTTGACGATAGAGGACGCTACTTACTACTAGACCAATCACAACGCTTTAGGTACCGCATTGGCTGTCTCCCACACAAGCTCCACCCTCTGCTTGCTAGTATAGCAAGACAACTTACAAAAACACAGTTGAAATCTCGATATTTCACACGTGTTTTGAGACATCGTGTCTATGCTGCGGGTTCAAGTGTAGATTGTCCAACTTTACTTTTTACGTTATTAAATCGTTCTTTATGGCGGGATTTTCAAATTATAGTAAATTTCACGGTTTTTACAATAATGGTAGAAAATCCGCTAATTTGGCCGTTAATCCTCATGTCCGCGAGGCACCCTAAAAATCCGCAAAAGAGGATAAATTCCGCAAAAACGGCAACCCTGGCATACAGTACTGCAGGGTTGCCACCAAGTCAATTTTTTTATCCTTGAAAGAAACTAAAAAAATCCTGAGAAATCCTTGAAAACAGTTATATTCAGCATTAGCATATTATAACTGCGAAGGAATGTTACAAATTTTCAGGTTTCATGCCAAAATATGTTATGCCAGCCTGATTTTCGAGAATCTAGTCAACATTACGTGCAGAAACGCATAATAATCGGAATTTTCTTCGAATGTATTTTAACGTTTTACTTTTACTCACCATAACTACCACTTGCGGAAAATGTTATGCAGTCACTTATGTTTATTTTTACTAGTACCTGATGTTCTTTTACTGTCTACATTGCTTTTTTAGCTGAATTTTTAAAAATGTATTAAAATAATGTATTTTTTAAAGACAGTAGAAAATCCTAAGATTTTGCCCAAAATCCTGTTATCCTTGAGACACTCTAAAAATCCTGAGATTAAGATAAAATCCTTGAAAGTGGCAACCCTGCAGTACTGTATTATAGCCTAGAACTGTACATTCACAAATCAAACATTTCTTCTTAATTGGGATGATTTTGCATTTTAAAGAAATATCACAAATGTTGCACCATCCCATTTTACTTTCACAAAATATGCAACCCTGAAAATGCATGAACGGTATCATCACGAAATTTCCCAAAATGCGGAAAACACATTTATCTGAGCAAGGATATCATTTGCTCTAAATTCTTCAAAAACATTCACAAAATAAAGCGAAATAGACCCATTTATACTTTCAAATCGGAATACAAGCAAATAGTAATCACTTCATTATCCATGAAATTAACGCAACATCGGGCACTTTTCCAATTATTTTCGATGTTTTAGTATGAAAATAATATCAAATTGGACTCGGCATACATTTGCAAGGTATTGTTTGGCAGTACATTGCACTAAAGTAGTTCTAGTCAACTTATATTGCCCGATTTATTTTCGCTCCGACCTCCCCCCTCCCCCCCCCCCCCCCTAAGGCCCTTACTGTTTGAGGAAAAATATGTTGAATAATACTACCTATTATTTAAACTTTTTAAAGGATCTATTTAATATTAGATTCAAACAAAAAAAATCACTCTTTGCACAAGCCTACTAGTAGTATTTAGTAGGGTTGCCGTTGATAATCGAGATATCGATCGATAATCGTTTCAAGTCATATGATAAGATAATCGATTAAGTATTATGATATGATATGATTTGATTATCGATTTGAATAATATCATCAACGATGTTTAAAACTGCCGCGCTGCTGTTAAAATCGTGATTGGGCGGTTCGTAGCGGTGCGCGGAGCTGACGATAGAATGCGCGTTCGCTAGGTCGGTAAAATAGTACTACTTTACCGACGGGGGGAGCGCGCTCTCTAGGGGTTACGAGCAACTATTCCATCCATGCATGCACAACGCATTCCACGGCAGTGACAGTGAAACGTGAGCCAGTTTGTCACGCACGCGCCGTGAGTCGTAGTCCCCTCTCGTAAAGTTGTGAGCCGGTCTGTATTGTTGATGCCATTGGTGCACGTGTTGGGGGGGGGGGGCGTAGAGCGATTGCTGCCTTACATAATGGCAGCTGGGATAGCGCTATCCCTCTAGCCCCCTTATGGAATGTGTTTATACCTGACTCAACCCTCGCAAGACATGTCCGCGTACAATCAGAACGTGAAAAAAGTGGCATCCCAATGACCAACCAAGCAATTGCATCACCTTATAACAGGGTTGACGTTTTTGCGGAGTTTATCCTCTTTTGCGGATTTTTAGGGTGCCTCGCGGACATGAGGATTAACGGCCAAATTGGCGGATTTTCTACCATTATTGTAAAAACCATGAAATTTACTATAATTTGAAAATTCCGCCATAATAGTCCGGTTCAGAATCGCATTTCCGTTCGATTTGTGAGGAGACCATTTTTTTATGATTGTTTATTGTAGAGGGGCACTAGAAGATAAAAAATTGCGAGTATATGTTTTTTGAAAATTGGATTGTTGGAACCAAATTTGGATTTTGTTATTTTCATACTTTGGGCCATAACTTCTCCGAAATTGGTCAAATCAAAAAACTTTAAATTACAATTTTATTTATAAATTTAAGTGCAATAGGATAACAATAGTTTGATTTTGTTCATTTTTCAACTGTACAGTCAGTCACATAAGTCTAGAGACCATCTGTTTATGTCACGTTTAACAACCTGTACCGACTAACAACAATTTTTCTGAATTTATCAATTATGATCAATATTGTTCAATTAAAGTAACGTATCGATTAAGTGGTCTGTGATTTTTGTATCTTAAAAACTATGGAAAATAGCCTAAGCTGAGGAATCGCGTCGATTTTGAGGCCGGGGATTTTTTCGTCGCGACTAGACGTGTTCCAGCCTAAACACGAACTCGTCATTGTTGTTTGATAGTTTGGCATTATTCAATAAGGCGGTGGAACGAGAGCAATAATGCTATGATCTAAAAACTACACGTAAATGTTCGATTTTGTGAGAAATATCAATTTGATTTTACTAAACCAAATGTGTGAGGTAAATGAAGAATTTTTGAACATAGCGAACCAACTGTAAAATCAACGAAAATCGTTATCTTCATGAAATCAGACACTTTAAAAAGTCAAAGCATAAACATCCGGAATAAGGATCAAGAATCAAATTTGCCTCAATTGCCAGCCATTTTACACACAAAACTAACAAGCTGCGTGTCAGACCCAGGTGAAATAATTTCCAAACAGGTGATTGTTTTGTAACACTCTGGGAGCTATGACCTAATTGTTTATTATTATTTGTAGACGAAACGGAGCCGGATATTGACTTTGATGACAATTCGGTAGAAAACTGTGGTGACGATTCATTAGATTAAACTCTTAACACCATTTTCTATTTGGTATAAATGGTTGAGAGTGGCAAGTGAAGTCATCTATTCCACTAGTCGATTAAAACTGAACTGCTTATTTTTTTTAGTTTGTTTGCTGTTTTGTTTGTGTGTTCATCAGTGGCGAAGCGTGGGCTTGAAATTAGGGTAGACATAGATAATTTTTTGTTATATTTCACAGTTTAGAAAAAAAAACAGTTTGTTATGAGAGGAGGGGGGTGGGGGGGGGGGGGGGGGGGGGGTGATGATGCAAAACGTACATTCATGAATCGCCCAAGGCGAGAATCAACAATATCACTTTCGGCAGAGCACGTCGTTAGTCACTAACAGTTAACACAATAACGTCAGTAATATTTTTAAAAATATGGGTAGAAATCACACGCTATTTGGACATTGTACCCTTTCGCACTGCACTACTGTACTGTGTTGTACGCAATCCACGACGCACGCACCTCGCATTGTCAAAGGATTGCCTTGAACTGGTTACTGAAGTATCCATCGTTTTATCCTCAAACATAAAAAAATGTGAAGACAAGACACATCACATGGGGTTGAGTTGGGTCATCACATTTTACAAAAGCAGACCGTGAAGGTTTATTACTGAATGCTGTTACGTCCGTTTCCTCAAATTTTCAAGTCCCAATGTGTTATGAACCGAGTGTCTGGCATGTGCCCGCGTTCACAGCTCAGAGTTGTCTCAAATATTCTACGCAAACTGACGAAAATAGCGTTCTGATCATGAGCAAAAGAGACCAAAGGACTGTTTGTCTCCACACGTTTAAATCATTCAACTTCAACGGACAACGGTTGGCCTAGAGGGTGCGAGAGTGTTGCCGAATTTGCCGAGTCCTTCGCCGTCAACCAAATTCAAACGTTCGCGGGAGCCATGGAAGACAAGAAAATGTAGGAAAGAAAGCATAAACTTGTACACAAGTGTATTAATGGTATTAATTAGATTAGAATACAGGGTAGACAACGTCTCTTTGTCTCATAGGACGCTTCGCCACTGGTGTTCAAATGCACGATATCAGCCAAACAGGTACTCATATCCCAAAGAAATCTTCAGGGTAACCGTATCTTTTAAATAGCTGCGCTTAAACATTCTCCGTTTTTAATAAAATCGAAAAACCTTCTTTATTGTTGTTTTTTTTTTTTACAAAAAGTAACACAGTTACGATTTTCGTCGATTTTACAGTTCGCTATGTTCAAGAATTCTTCATTTACCTCACACATTTTGTTTAGTAAAATCAAATTGATAATTCTCACAAAATCGAACATTTACGTGTAGTTTTTAGATCATAGCATAATTGCTCTCGTTCCACCGCCTTATTGAATAATGCCAAACTATCAAACAACAATGACGAGTTCGTGTTTAGGCTGGAACACGTCTAGTCGCGACGAAAAAATCCCCGGCCTCAAAATCGACGCGATTCCTCAGCTTAGGCTATTTTCCATAGTTTTTAAGATCCAAAAATCGCAGACCACTTAATCGATACGTTACTTTAATTGAACAATATTGATCATAAATGATAAATTCAGAAAAATTGTTGTTAGTCGGTACAGGTTGTAAAACGTGACATAAACAGATGGTCTCTAGACTTGTGTCACTGACTGTACAATTGAAAAATAAACAAAATCAAACTATTGTTATCCTATTGCACTTAGATTTACAAATATAATTGTAATTTAAAGTTTTTTGATTAGACCAATTTCGGAGAAGTTATGGCCCAAAGTATGAAAATAACAAAATCCAAATTTGGTTCCAACAATCCAATTTTCAAAAAACATATACTCGCAATTTTTTATCTTCTAGTGCCCCTCTACAATAAACAATCATAAAAAAATGGTCTCCTCACAAATCGAACGGAAATGCGATTCTGAACCGGACTAGAACGATTTAATAACGTAAAAAGTAAAGTTGGACAATCTACACTTGATCCCGCAGCATAGACACGATGTCTCAAAACACGTGTGAAATATCGAGATTTCAACTGTGTTTTTGTAGGTTGTCTTGCTATACTAGCAAGCAGAGGGTGGAGCTTGTGTGGGAGACATCCAATGCGGTACGTAAAGCGTTGTGATTGGTCTAGTAGTAAGTAGCGTCCTCTATCGTCAACTTTGCAGAAACGTGTGTGTTCTTTTAGTGTACGATAAGCGCGTTGCCCGTGCCTCGTTGGTAACAAGCAGAACCGTGAGCGTGAGCCCGTGACGTGACGACTGACTTTTTATATCCGAGTCTATGCTGTTATTTGCCTGGTTTCTTGTTTATATATATGTATACAAATTAATTTGTTATTTATTTATTAATATATAAATTATAATGCAGAGGTAAATTCTTAAAGATCATCTGGCATAATGCATAACCTAAAAGTAAACATAACCTACAAATTTTTTTTATTCTTTCACACTTTATAATAATGCTAAGTTACAGCAGATTAAATGTGTTTTGGAGGATTTTTGAGGATTTTTTTGATATCTTCAGAGGATTTAAAAAAATACTTACTGGCAACCCTGCCTTATAATAAAAAGTGCATGGAATAATAGTCCGTGATTTTAACACATTCTTATCCTTAAATACTCCTTTCTATTGGTTTTTGGGATTGTTTTCCGTTTGACTTGATTATTTTGGCATTTGATTTGATAATCGATTGAAGTCTACAATATCGATATATTTTCTTCTTCTTCTTCTTCTCTTATGCCTGCAATTGGTCTATTCGGCCATATATTTTGATATGATTATCGATTCCGCTTTGCTGATTATCGATGCCGATTTTCACATCGAACGGCAACCCTAGTATTTAGCCAATCAAATTCTCAATGTAATAACCATTTTTGTTAATTTCCAGGTAATACTTACACATTTTATCAGTTCATCTTGCACTTTCTTGATCTTTTGCTTGGCTTCTAGTATTTGTTGTTGCAGAGGCTCACATTTTTTTTGCTGTTTCTTCATGGATCGATGAGCCAGTGTAGTGTCCTGTTTCATCTGATTACAACAAAACAACCAAATTGATGGTACCAGTAAGACAATTCTCTTTTCTATGCATTGTTTATAAAGACAATGAGGAAGAGCTCACTCTATTACATTACAGAGTTATTATCATTCTATTATTATTACAGAGGTGACTCAATGGTAGCATGCAAGACTCGAATTCAGGAGGTCGCCAGTTCGATTTCAGACACCTGCAATCCTAACTGGAGTTTTTCCCAGGAGGTTTTCCTCAGTCACCAGGTAATGCTGGAATCGAGCCCTACTAAAAAGAAAAACCCTAGGACATTCCTTTGAAACTACCCAAATACCCCAATATACCTAGCCCCCTATAGTGGCCACCACTTTTAGTCGGAATCGGAACCAAACCGGACGCTGAACACCGAGCATTAATTCAACACCCGTGCGTTACGGTGCATCGCCCTCCCATACAAACAGAGTGACAAGGCCAAGGGTGATGCGATAACCTCTGCTCAAGCTGATTGTATACTAATTGGCTGGTCAGGTAGTGCTCCTCACCCCTCATGACCCTTCGCCGGCCACGGTGACCACGTACAGCGCACAAAAGTAGCCCTTACGAACCCTATTTTCAAAAAACCACGTAGACAAACCCAACCCACCTCATAAAGTCGCTTCTGGACTGGTTCCGACTAAAAGTGGTGGCCACTATAGTTTTAAAGTTACCTGAAGAGAGGCACATCAGATAAGACTTATTAGTGGTTATTAAAAAAAAATACATGATGACATGAGATGTCAAATTGTGGGTATAAGAAAAGAAGAAGAGTTATTATAGAGGAAAAGAAATTCAAGTTGATTTGCTCAATAAAATTGCTAGAATGACCAACCAGGGAACAGGTTAAATAACTTCAAATTTTTTTTTTTTTAATAAGCTCAACACGACTTACCTCGACAACTTGCTCTTTCATTTCATCGTACTTTAACCATGCACGCTTCTGTTTCATCAGGTAAATTTCCTCCATCAAAGTTTTCTTCTGTGAAATATTCGTTGCTTGTACAGAAATTCTGGAAACAAAAGTTTAACCCAGATGAAATTACTGTGTAATGTGTATGATGTAATTATGGGAACCATAACTTGTTGGTCTCTAGTGGGTTTATTCCTGCTTCCAATGCAGCAGATCCAGAGTACGCCCCGGTTTGGGCAGGGGTTTTTAACTTTGAAACTTTACTTTCATGATACTGGTAGCTGGCCCTACATCTAAACGGTGACTTTGAAGCTGTCATAATAACAAAGCACATAATTAGAGGGTACGTTATTTTAGCGTTTTAGGTTCTAGATGCTAAAAAGGTCATTTATTTATTGGTTTTATTTTTGAAAATGCTACAAAATGCTAATTCTACAAAAAATAATGTGTTCCCATTTTTATTGAGATTTACCTAGTAAAGAACTGCATTTTAACCCCTTAAGAAGTTAAAGTTACAACTGAATTGATTTTAACTAGTACCTGCACACATAATTTTTCATTAGAAGTGCAAGAAACCCCCTGATATACATACAAGGTTTTGATGGAAAGAAAAATAATAAATATAAATGCTACAAAATGCTAAATTTGAAATAATTAATGCTAAATTTAGAGAAAATTGTTGCTAAAAAGATGTATCTTTACACATAATATATGGTAGGGCCCTATGGTTATAATAATGTCTCCCACTATTATTATTATTATTATTATTATTATTATTATTATTATTATTATTATTTTATTGTTGCAATACATACAAACTCGGTCAAAACCGGCATAAACATGTTGTACGGACACAAATGTCAAGTATTTCCATGTGTTTACCTTATTAAAATCTACTTAGAACTACTTAATATATCTTCTTCTTCTTCTTCTTCTTCTTCTTCTTCTTCTTCTTCTTCTTCTTCTGCTTCTCAAATGCCCACATTTGGCTATACTACTTAATATATCATTGTCCACATTATTTTTTCCAAACCGAACTGTGGATGCTATGTACGGTCGTGGCCGATTTGTACTCATCCCAGCATTCGCTCTTTGTACGGTGGAAACCACGAAAACCACCATCGGGATGGAGAACTTCTTGAAGTCTTCATTCTTCTTAGTTCAAAAATTTTCGCACTATCCTACACGTGTTCAAAATAATTGCTTTTTGCATCTCGATGTATACGTTCGGTTGGAGACCAATTAGTTTAATACTGTCATGGAGTTTACGTGGAACAATGCCATTTGCTGATATAATTAACGGTATAACAGTTACATTATTCTGCTTCCACAACCTTTTTATTTCAATAGATAGTTCCTTATATCGGTTTATCTTTTCCCGCCAAGTTGTCTCTACATTGTGGCATAAAGGGACGGCAACATCAATTAAAATCGTTTCTTGTTTCTTCTTGTCAATAAATATAATATCCGGTCTATTGTGATGTATGGTTTGGTCTGTAATAACTGCCCGGTCGTAATATAATTTGTAGTCTTTACTATCTAATACCTTTTCAGGCTTGTATTTGTAATACGCAGTGGTTGTGTTTATAAGTTTATACTTCATGGCTAATTTTTGATGTACAATGTTTGCAACTTGGTTATGCCTATGAAGATAATCTGTTTGACAAAGCATTTTGCACCCAGATACAATATGTTCAATTGTTTCGCCGTTCATATTACATTTTCTACATTTATCATTCACTGTTACGTCTTTCAGTATGTATTTTTTGTAATTGTTAGTCTTGATTACTTTATCTTGAATAGCGATCATAAATCCCTCTGTTTCGCTGAAAATGTCCCCGGACGTTAACCATTTGTTCGATGCTACCCTATCGACGCTATCCTTAAGAAGTTCTTTATAATGTCTGCTATGCAACGTCTTTTCTGATATTCTGATCTCTTTTGCTGTGTCAGAATTTAGTTTTTGAAGCAAGTTTAAATTTCCGTCATTTAAATTGAGGGGAGAAAGCGACTTGTCTGCCGATACTATAGCTCTATGAAGTTGTGAATGTGGGCATTTTGTATAAAAGTACTTTCTCAGAATTTCAATTTGTTTATAATATAAATTGTTTAAATCAATCAAGCCTCTTCCCCCTTTTTCTCTAGGTAGAGTCACTCGTTCTATTGCTGACTTAGGGTGATGACTTCTGTATTTGGTGAATGTTGTGCGGGTGAGAATTTCTAGGGCATGAAGTTCTGTCTGTGTCCAGTTAATAATTCCAAATGAATATGTTAGTACCGGTATAGCATAAGTGTTAATTGCTTTGATCTTGTTTTTACCATTCAATTGTGTTTTTAAAATGGATCCTATTCGTTTCTTGTATGCAGAAATTAGTGTACTTTTCATCAGTTTATGATCAATTCGTTTAGCCTGCGCAAATCCTAGATATTTGTATATATCTTCTTCGTCCATTACTCCAATCCGGTTGTCTTCGTCAATTTCAAACTCTTCTAATTTCGTAATCTTTCCTTTGATGACATGAAGTGACTTACATTTATCAATTCCAAAATCCATACATATATCTCTACTGAATTCTAACGTTGAGTTAAGAAGATTCGTCATGTGCGTCGCATTTAAAGCATATAGCTTGAGATCGTCCATGTAGAATAGATGTGAAAGTGTGTGGCAAACCGTATTACCGTCCTTTATCTTGAAACCATGTGTAGATTTGTTTAGTATATGAGATAATGGATTTAATGAAAGACAAAACCATAACGCACTAAACGAGTCACCTTGAAAAATACCTCGTCGGATGTTAACTGGGTCAGTACATATCTGCTCTTTGCCTACGTTTAACTTTAATGTTGTTTTCCAACTCGTCATCGCTGTCCGCAAAAAGTTTACTATCAATGGGTTTACTTTATAAATTTCCAGTATCTGTATTAGCCACGAATGTGGTGACGAATCATACGCTTTCTTGTAATCAATATAGCTAACGTGAATGTTTCTCTTCTTGTTGAAAGCTTGGTTCATTACAACAGAATCGATAATTAATTGTTCCTTACACCCTTGCGACAATTTACGACATCCCTTTTGTTCTTCAGCTAATATATTGTGTTCTTCGCAGTGACTATATATTTTATTTGTTATGCACGATGTCAAGATTTTGTAAATAGTAGGTAAGCATGTAATTGGTCTATATTTACTTGGATTTTTGGTGTCATTATCTTTTGGTTTAAGAAATGTTATTCCTTCAGTAAAGAAATCTGGTAAATCCTTGTCTCCTAATATAAATTCATTAAGACATTTAGCAATCTGGGTGTGCATGTTTGAAAACTTCTTGTACCAAAAATTTTGAATGTTATCGTTACCGGGTGCTTTCCAATTATGAGTATTTCGTATCGTTGATTTTATATCATTTACACTGATGCCATCAAATGTCATTTCTTCGATATCACTCATTGCCTCAATTTCATCTTGAATCCATGTTGCATTGTGATTGTGCATTAATGGGTTACTCCATATCCCACCCCAAAACTGCTCAATCTCTGTCTTCGATGGTATACCATTGCCTACTATTTCTTCTTTATTGTTAATTTGCTGATAGAATTCTTTTTCTTTTTCTTTAAACATTTCGTTTTGTTCTTTTCTATCACTACACTCTTTATATCTTCGTAGTCTTTTGGCTAATGCACTTACTTTTTGCTTTAGAGTATCCAAATATTCGTTTGTAGCCTCGTTCGGTGTTTCATGTACAGTATGAATTTTAAACCTTTCAAATATGTGTTGGCAATATTGTAATATCTTTTTAGATCTATTACCCATCCTGAATTGTTCTAATCTCCCAATATCTCTCCTTAACTCGTTGATGCGTTTGACTAATCTTCGTTCCCATTTTGGAGTCTTATTTGTTTTTATGTTCTGAGAATGTACCAACTTTATTTTTAATCCTAATTGTCTGACCACTGCTATTATTATTATTATTATTATTATTATTATTATTATTATCAGGGCTTTTTTTCGGCCGGTACGAGCCGGTACGCGTACCGGCTTACACAAGAGGCGTACCGGTAAAAGGCAATAAAGTCACATTATAGCCGGTACGCTACGATTAGCCTTGAAGCACGTGAATAACTTTGAATTGTGCAGTGTGACAGGCTTGTGACTGCAAAATATGTTTTATTTTGAAATATAAGGATGTTGCCACCTGCTGGTGACATGGGTGTGACATATTGTAGTAAATCACTTCTTTTTAGTCTCTTGGCGACGACTCACTACAGTAATCTTTTCTATTATTTGGGTCATCAGTTCTAAGGAAAGATAATTAGGGTTGTTTTGACTAAAATGTCAACTGTCAAGAGCAGCTTCTGGGAACCGCAAAAGAGAATGTACCCATTCTTACTTTTCTGTTTTCCTGGAAAGCACCTTTTCAATTTACAGACAACGATTGGGTTGTGTTGGGGGAGGAAGGGGGGGGGGAGATCGGTGGTCAAGGGATTGTAAGTTGTGTGTGGCAGGGTTAGTTTCCTCTCTGTTGACGAGTGGAGATGTCGTCGTGATTAGCGAGTGTGTGTGTGTGTGTGTGTGTGTTTAGTGAGAGTGTACAAAATGAAAATAAACCGAAAAATAACTTCTTGGGTCGTCACCTCGCCACCTATACCCGAAACAGAGCAAGAGACCGACGTGTTGTTGACGAGAACACGACTACGAGTCATGTTTGGAAATTGCTTTGCATTCGATATCATTGATTTTGGTGAGCTATAAATTATTTTAAAACAAATATTAACTATTAAGTTTGTAGTGAGTAAATGCACGTCTCCTGTATGGGTCACGTTAAACAGGGGCGGATTCAACATGAGGCGGGGGGGGGGGGGGGGGGGGGGGCTGAAAAAATAATTTTTGTTTCCGTCTTATTACAATGAAACCATCACTATTGGCACGTTTAAAAAAATATATTTTATGTTTTCTGCGGACGCTGCTCGATCGTGTGGACACAGGATCTAATCCCAGTCATGAGCTGTGCAACATAAGCTTCATATTTCGTCGATATCTACGATACAAATCCGCCTTAAAAATGCGTTTTTGGCCATCAAACTTCGAATTTGCCTCCGGCGGCTGGGGCTTCGCCCCAGACCCCAGCTTTACCACACCAGTCACATGAAATATTATATCGAACGTACCGGTTAACTTTATTTTAGAAAAAAAGCACTGATTATTATTATTATTGCATTAGTAATAATAAGATTTAATTGCTTTGGCCTTTTCACTTTTTTAAGTCAAATTGTCACACATTGAGCAGCCCATGTCCAGTTATTTCAGTCCCAATTTAGTTGAGGTGGAAATATTTTTGGAACTAGTGTCAAAAGAAACAACTAGCGTAACATATCGGATTTAAAAGTTGAGCTTTGATGGAAACTTCGTTCTAGCACTGCGATCATGTAACTATGGTCAATAACGTTGAAAATTCAGCAATCGTTATTGTGTAGCCAATGAGAATCCGAGAATTCGAAGACGTTCACAAGAACTCGTCAAAATCCAGCAAGCTGTGAGTGACATTGTCAATCTTTTGTTTTTATTGAAATCCTGCCAAAATGTATCAAAATGTACATCTACTGCAAGTAGATCCACAGGGCACAGAGTAACTACTAATAGCACGTATTTATTCTAATATTCCACTGTATTCTAGAGGTAGGTCTAAACTCTAAAGCTATAGTCTGTCCTACTGTAGTTCTGTTAAATGAATTCATTAAAACACCGGCGTTTCCGCCATTTTTTGGTATCGAAAGCTCTGAATGGCTGGGTACCCAGCGATCGAGAGCACGCATGATATTTGTGAGGAGGATGATGATAATGTTTTGATTTTACATCCCATATTTTGTAAACTTTGGCTGATCGCCGTCCCCGGGATGAGTGTTCAATGTTCAGTAGGGGTGTGCGAGTAGCACTTTACCAAATCGAGTCGAGTTCGAGTAGTAAATAACTCGCGAGTTTCGAGTCGAGTTTCGAGTACGAGTAGTGCCTGAATATATAATAAAAATAAGCTAAGGCTTGCCCTAGGTCTTGGGATAGGCCTATGCTATGCTTGAAGCATGGCCAAATGCTAGGGCCTAGGACTAGGCCTAGGCCTACACTGTACACAGGGACCTGGCACACGAGAAGGACTTTAAGAGAAACAATAGAACTACAGTGTAATCTGTTTAGCAGATGGGTTGTCGGATGGCCACTTTTGTTTTTGTGCGACCATGTTGGCGAGTGTTTCCCCATTTGAGGTTAATAATGCGAAGATTACATTTTGAACTTAAGTTGTATGGAACGTTTTTAAAATGATTTCAAATACATGATGATCAGTAGAGAATATAATAATATAATATCTTTGATGATTAGGTACCCTTAGGTCTAGGCCTAGGCCCTAGCCTAGGACCAGGGTCTAGGCCTAGGCCTAGGGTAGGGTAGGCCTATGCTAGGCCTAGGCTCTTTGAACATAGTAGGCCCAGGCCTAGGCTCTCGAAGATTCCCTTCCATTTGTTTGGCTGCCACTTCTACATCATCCACACTTTCATCAATTAGTTCACAAAAACCGCAGACACTGTTTGGGCAGCTGGATGCCTAATAAGCGTCGTCTGCACGGTCTGCGTGTATCGAGTATCGACTATCGATCTGCTCAATAATGATCGATAGGTCGCTTTTTCTTCAAAGTCGATTGTAAAATCGATATTCAAGCTATTTTAGGATACTAGCGCTACCTATTGGCGGCATTTTTAACCAGTTGAATACGGCGGCTCAGTCGATCAAAACTACTCGAACTCGACTCGTTTTTCATGAAAAACTCGATCACCTCGAGTCGAGTAGTAACTACTCGACCGAACTCGACTTTTCGAGTACTCGCACAGCCCTAATGTTCAGTATTGTTACCGAGCTGTACATCATTGCATTCAAGAGCTACGATCGTTCAAGGGTACAATTTCCATTGCTATCAACCAAAGTTACATGATCGCAATGCAGGTATCAGCACATGATTCCAACAAGAAATTTGAACAGCTATGTTCTAAACCAGCAGTTTTTAAGTCTGGATCACACCCTAAACTTGGAGCACATGGGATTTTCATTTGGGACACCAGCCAAACGTCGTATGATGGACTTCAAGAATCGTGTTTAAAATATTATAAAAGAGTGTTGCACACCGTCATCTTCATCATTCATTATAATTACATCGCTGTTTCCTGCTTCTGGCAGGGTCAGCCTGCACACTGTATTATTCTTAAAAGATATGTAACCCATCTTTTTAAATGGAGAGCCATACTTTTTCTTTCGTCGAAGGCGCGTTGATATTAATTGTCCAACGTACAGAAGAAAGCCAACACATACGTGAGGGGTGTAGAGGAGAGAAAACTGTGGAAAGATATTAGAGCATAGAAATGCATGCCTACTGTTGCCAAGCAAATCTTGCTAGAGGCGGGAAATGGTGACAGATTTTAAATAATATGATGATGAGTTGCAATAAAATATAGTAAATGCATATATTGCCTACCTGTCATTTCTTTGTTGTTCTGCTTCCAAATGGGCTGTAGTTTGATTGATAGTTTTCTCTATTTCCATCTGCTTGATACGAAGCTCTTTTAATGCCATATGCTGATCATACATTACTGCAGAACCTTGATTAGAATAAGAAGATGTTATGATATGGTTTTACATGTAATTTAAATAAGGAGCGATATTAATATATTGTAAAAACTTGAAAACATTATGACCTCTGAGACTACATTCCTATAGGATATACCAATTGTAGGCCTAATGGTTGGTAGCCAAACTAATTTTAGTTAACTAATAGGGGGAGTAGGCTAGAAGGCCTAGTAGGCAGAGTAGTAAGTATAAGTAAGGTAATAATAATAATCAGTCACAATATGAGCAAAACAATTAATTTTATGGGTGATTATATCGATATTCGATATTATTTATTTTGATGTCGAATAAATCATTTTTATCGATAATTTTGATTAATATTTATTATTTAATATTGATATTAGGGATGGGACGATTAAACGTGGCCAAGTGACTTTAAAGTTTAAACGTATTGTTTACGCAGCAGGTAAACATTCTTGATACAGTGTGCCAAGTGCGAGGGGTGTGGGGTTGAAGAAGAGATCTAACAGTTAGGCCTAGTATTTGTTGGTACCACCAAATTAAATTAATCTTTATGCACCATGTGCACTGTTTGGCATCATGTCGAGGACCTGGTTTATGGCAAGATTAGGATAACCATAATTCTGGAAGGCCCAGACAAATTCTTCAACCAGATATCACTCCATTTAGCTATGTATATACATAGCATAAAACTGACAGGTGTGAATGTTTAGGAATATTGTAAGTGACAACCACTCAGGCTTAGAATTAATTTTCCATCTAGACTGCCTGTAACATACCAACAGTTTTTTCTGTGTTCTCCAGAAGACTCTTTTGATCCATCTTGGCAAAGTCTTGCACTCTATCTTGGGGGAGGAACTGACAAAGGTTGTCAACCTGGATGTTGAGTTGTGTGATGACTTCATCAATCTGAAAGTTAACAATAAGTCCACCTATAATTTTTACACTTATCAGATACTATCAAATTTTACTTAAATGTTGAAATAATGTACTCTTGCTTGATTCCCAAGCCTCCAGAGCTACCGCCAAACTTTTTTCGTAGGAATGCTTACTCAATGTCATCCCTAATCACTTACACATACAAGTCATTGATTAACAAGTGTGGTTTAATGCCTGCACCAAAGAGGTTCAGGTAGGTACATCCTCTTGCTGAGGAGGGGTACTTACTTGCTTTTGTGATGCTGAACGTCCATTTAAAGTCCATGTTGTTTTATTTGAAGCACGGACTATCTGTCGACCTATTATATAATTAGGCCCATCTGGATTGAACAGCTCAATTTCCACGCTTCCTTCAGAACATCCTTCTTTAACATACGACCCAACCTGAACAAAGAGAAAGTGTGCAAGTTAGTCAAAAATGGCATCCGAAATGTAAACTATACCCTGTAGGCCTACTATTACATGGGTACCCGTAAAGTCGACCTGCAGAAAGTCGACAGTAGATATCCCCCTAATTGGTGTACTGATAGCGCGTTATCTTATCGCCTTACCACCAAAGGTATCATAAGGTGAACTTGTAGAAACCCAACAGTTGATGACCCCCTAACCTGTGTACTGATAGCGCGTTATCTTATCACCTTTACCGCCAAAGGTATCGCACCTACTGTTTGATAGCAGCTTCCTTTTACTTATGTGGGGCTGACTTTCTGTAGGTCGACATTCTGCTTTCCCCTATTACATTACAAAATATTTAGAAAAACCAGTGTTGACAAACAACCAGTGTTTTGTTTGCAGAGCATGAGTAACAGATAAGCTACTAGATACCAACAATTTACATTAGAGAAGAATCTAGTTGTCATAGTCAAAGTGAACACATAAACATGCTAAATTAGTTTAAAAGCCACAAATGAATTACACGTTTCGGCCGGCAAAGCCTTTCTCGATCTGCGTAGAATAGGTACTGAGTAGCTGTAGGCAGAAGCAGAAGGGAGGGGAAAGTTGGTCGGAAGAGTGGTTGGTTGAGGGGGTTGGGGTTGGGGAAAGGGCACTAATAGAGTTGGTATTCATGGGAGATTTACTAATCTTGTTAAAATTTGTAATTTAGGCTAGTAGGCCTAAATTATCCCTAAATAATAATCACAGTACAGGTACATTTTTAATTGTCTTTAGCAGTTAGGTACTTACAGAATATTTTAAATGCTTTTCTTCATTGCATAGGTCTAGGCTTTGTGAATGTATTGTTTGTAAAATATGCATAAATCAAGTCCATTCAGCATACTTACATTTGACCCACGACCAACAGTTTTGGGTTTTCCTCCCAAGCCAAGAACAATTGCACACACTATAGTTGATTTTCCAGTACCATTGGGCCCAATTATCAAATTGAGATTACGTCCTGGGCGAAACTCAACGCTCTTGTAGGTTCTGAAAGTATCAAATTTACCAAATTTAGAGCATTCAGACAATAAATTAATATGTTAATGGTTTAGGCTATATTTAATGGTTTGTTAATAAGAACAATACTTGAAGTGCTAAAAAAAAGAGCTTAAAACTACTGAACAGAATGTATGTCATTATGATTTTTGTGGAAAGGAAATCAACAGCTTATTTGAATGTTAATTAGGCAGCCATGAAAAGTAGGCCTACTGTTTTAGGGCCTATGTAGTGACTAGCCTATTTTATATAACTGGTACGCCTACTGAGGCCCGGTAGACCTATTAAGAGTTTTAACAATTTAACACTTCACGTTAACAATTTTGATTGATGCACCATTTCCCATAACTATGTACATTACAGTACATGCTACTACAATTCACTAGAAAAATTTTTTCAGCCTTTTTCGACCGTGAACCCAATGTATATTTACCGAACAATGCAGTAGGCCTAGGTACTGTCCCTATTGGATAACAGGACAATGCATGATGGCCAAATAGGCCAATTGCGCCTGCGGGCATATTAACAGAAGACAATGGTGTGAAGTAAAATAATTACGACAACGAAAAACCTAGGCTAGCCTATGCACATTCTTATTGTACAATGGCACCAACATTGAAAACTTTTGGGCAGAATATTTGTGGACGAGGACAGAGCATTTTCATAGTAGGCTATGTGATACAAATCGGTTGCCCAATGAGAGGAACCGTTTGACACTGACTGAAACTTGCCGTTTACGGTCTTTAAAGGATGGGATGAAACCCCGCCAATCCTATTTCCCGCAGCCATTCGTTCCCGTTATCATTACCGAGAGCCATGGTGCACCGACCTTTATAGTCCACCAGTCAAATACTTTACACAGAACGTAAAAATTCCCTGGGCATTCTCTAGTGCATGTGCATCCAGTGCATGATATTTTCAACGGAGTGTAGGCCTATATTCTTACGGCGGAACGTAACAATTACTACACACTTTTCTTACGTTGAGCTATCGACGGAGCTGAAGAGGTTAGGGGGAATGTTGATCTTGAACCACAATAAAGGGAAATTAGGTAGGCCTAGGCCTACACGGAGAAGCAACTTTAAAAAGACGTTCAAAAGGTTAGGGGGAATGTTGATCTTGAACCAAATAAAGGGAAATGAGGTAGGCCTAGGCATACACGGAGACGCAACTTTATAAAGACGTTCAAAAGGTTAAGGGTAGGGATGTCAACGGGTACCCGTTACCCGCCCAGTACACACGGGTACGGTTCCAACTTTTCAATACCCGTTACCCGGTATTACCCGTTCCCTTATTCTGTTCAAAACGATCAATTCAACATTGCGATATTTTCCCCTACAAACCTCTTTGTGCGAGCGTACGAGCCGCGCTTTTCAATTTGCCGGCATTTAACTTGACACCCCCCCCCCCTCGTCAAGATTAGTCATCGTCGCAAAAAAAATGAGACGTAAAGCCCAATTAGTATCATCTACTGTAGGCCTATGTAAGAATGCTGCGGAACGGTTGCGAGTCCGAGGGAGCGCACCTGCCCGTCGTAGCTTTACCGCAATCATGTTCTCGTGTTCGAGCTCGGACTACGACGTCATCGCTTTGACGCGGCCGACCACCGAATTCATAGCTTTGTTGAATACTTCCGCGATCGTTTTGCATCGAAGACAATGCAACCTGATACCGTTTAATAATATAATGTCTCTTTCCACAACTTTGCGAATCATTTGACACCCATGAGGATAAAACGCGTATTTAGTATTATTTACTACCCGGGTAGTCCGGGTACGGCGCGAGGGTACCCGGGTACAACTTTTTCCGGGTATTGACATCCCTAGTTAAGGGGAATGTTGATCTTGAACCACAATAAAGGGAAATGAGGTAGGCCTAGGCCTACACGGAGACGCAACTTCATAACGCAACTTTCGTAGTTTTGAACAAAAAAAAAAGTGAAAAAAGTGAGTAGAACACCGGATCAGCTGTGCGCAAGCTTTACCGAAAATAATGTAGTAACCTAAAGGATATTTCTTGTACCTACATTAAAGCCTGTACCTAATTCTTACGTTCGGCGGGTGCTGAAGGTCTATTCTTACGTCCTGAAATGAAAATAATGTAGGCCCAAAGGGTATTTATTATTCTTACAATATTCTTACGTTCGCGGGTGGCTTCTTACGTTCTAACGTAAGAATTTCTACACACTATTCTTACGTTGGTGGTGCGCGCGCCTGTCGAGTCGGTTAGTCACGTGATTAGACAACCAATAGAAACACAGAACATAAGAATAATTTAAAATAAATCTTACGTCCTGCCGTAAGAATATCCACTGCCTATTTTCAATAGGGAGCCTAGGCCTAGGCCTAGGGCCTATGAAAGCAGACAGCTCCTGAAGTCGCCAAGTTAAATAGGCCCTAGCCTAGGCTTTGGGAATACCCAGTTCGAGAAAGGAAAGAAGGCCTAGGCCTACACCTAGCCTAGGAGTTTGGCAACCCGGTGCCACTGCCGGTGCCATTGTGTATCCAATCCGGTGTACAGGAACCAAAAGATACAACAACTAGGCTAGGCCTAGGGCTAAGCTCAGGCCCTAGGTTAGGCCCAACGCCTAGGTTACCTAGGCCTAGCCCAAGGTCCACTAAATCGCGCGCTAAAAGTGGCAATGTAGTAGACATTGGCCTAGGCCTAGGCCTAGGCCTAGGGCTAGGCTAGGCGTAGACCTAACCTAGAATACGATATGCCTAGGTTCTAGGGGGCCTAGGCCTAGTCTACGCCTGGGTGAGCGTTCAGGCAAGTTAATTAGCTAAGGTAGACTACTTACACAAAATTCTTCACAGCTATTCTGATAATAATACCCTTCATCTTCACACGCTGGTCAACTCAGGGGCCGATGGTAACCTAGGCCGGCCTAAAATGCCCCACCACAGTCTGTGATTGTAGCACGTGTGCACTGTGTCAAGCATAAAGTGCGATATCAGTCTCAAAACAAAACTGTGTTAATTTCTAATCAAATGCGTTAGGCATATCTTGCAAAACAAGTAGCACTATAAACAAATTGGAGACAAAGGCCTTTTTACAACAGCACGCTATGATTTGCGCCCAAACTACTGTCAAAAACGCAGTACAACTTCCGTTCCGTCGCAAGAAATGACCAATCACAACGTCGACAAGATGCGCGCGATTCTGCGTCTGCGAACGTTTCTCTACGCTAGGCCACGAGTTGGCATTGGCCGCTTTGGAAAAATATTTTGATTTTTGAGTCAAAGTGTTGTAACTTTACTGACTTCTTTATCAATTTTGCACACACTACATCGAAGCGTGTGACCAAATACCTTAGTACAAGGTATTTGGTCACACGCTTGTAGCACATGTAGCACATGTAGACGAGACCATGGATAAATTTAGCACAGGCGTACACACAATGTGTTGCTGCGTTGTGTTGGTGTTGCTAGGGCACTCCAATGTTGTATCTTTCTTTGATTGGTGCATATTCAATGTTTGTCCGAAACAAAACACGGCCACATGACTATTTTTGGAATTGAGTGCCTGTCTTGTGAAAAATGCATTGAATTCAGAATTGTCCCTGGGCAGGTCTTAGGTTTCCTAAAAAATTAAATTATTCCTCTTCAAATGCGTCTTGGACACTGCTATGGGGTGGGGGACCGTCAGTAATAAATATTGCATCAAGCTCTAAATCATGATTATATATTTTGTCAGCGACACACTGTCGATCTGCCCAGTGCCCACACAAGTCCTCAAGAAACGAAGCACTCAATATATATATTCAAAGTTATTCTGAATCGGCCTTGTTGATTCTGGCATTTGTCGGCAGGTGTTCGCACCACTGGCGTATACACGGGGGGGAGGGGGGGGGGGGACAAAAACCCCCCCTTTTGCAAAGAAAACATGGAAAATAACCTTTTACATTTCATTAGACAGTATTTTAGACATTTGTTTTTGTTAAAAATACACGCATCGATCTATAATTATTATATTTTTATCTTTTTTTAAGGAAAAAATGTGTTGCCAGAAACAGTAATCTTGTTTCAGTTGGCCGCTGTAAAACGCACAGATTTGCACTAAAATGACCTTGACGACAATTTTTTGGGGGGCAAGCCCCCCGGAACCCCAATTATGTTTCGGTTCCACTCTCTATAATGTCGGGTTGAACCCCCCCCCCTTCCCAATTCCTGGATACGCCACTGGTTCGCACTGTCCAATCACTGATTCTATTTGAAATATCGATCTTTGATTGTTTATCGCTCACTTGTCGATGGTTCTACAGGTTGGTTTGTTTTGTTTTTGCTGTTATTGTGATTTATGATATCATTATTATTAATTGTTTGCATAGCCTAGTTTTATTTAAGGTCCTCCTTTGTAAATCAGTTTTTATAACTGAATAGGATAGACATTAAATAAATAAATAAATAAATAAATTAGTCGCTTTAAATTGAAGTCCCCCACTGAAAATCAGTTTTGTTACTGAGTGGGTAGACCCTATTTAGATTTTCCTGACACATAATAACTAACTTATGGACAGCAGCATGATGAATGTAATTTCTACCTCCAATACTTATCGGTCATTTTCATGGCGGGACGGAAATATAATATTATGATATGGCTCTCAGGGTGGGTCCAAACTTGATTTTCGCCCGCTATCCACTATCCACTACCTACTAACCTGCTACACATTAATCGGTACCAGCTTTGGGCACGATGTTTTTCGCTAGTCGACTAGCGTAGCAGACTAACCTAACAATTAGTGAGAATGAATAAAAACAATTGGTAATAATTGTTCTGTTAGTTGGCGAAGTAGGCGAAGCAGACCAAGTATTCGAATTGCCCTAGGTTTATTGTTATCAATCATCTACTGGATATGAATACGATGATAATACTTCCATTCACATTCTATACCTGGTTCGATAATTTTCAACATCTATAGTAGGCTAGATCGCCAGGCTAGCAGCAGCAGGCGTAGCACTTTGATGCCATCTTGAAACGGGCAATTAACGCAGGCGGGGATAGGAGTTTCTAATGCGACTTTCTGCCATTGGCAGCGCTAGCAGTATTAAAAGGTCAAAATTAGCATGTAAATTGCCAGTTTCAAGATGGCTTCAAATCGCTACGCTTGCTACTGAGTGGAAGGTTGGGGGACTGGCGATAAATCATTGACCTGGTTGGATATTTTGCAAACCTTAAAATATATGCTGACAGCTGGTATCAACCACCATAGTTTAGTGGGTTAGTCGGTGTCGTAATGTACACTTTCGGCACTACCCACTACCCACTACCCACTATAACTACTAACCACTAACCACTAGCCGACTAAGAGGCATTAGTCGCCTGCTTGTGACGTCACCTCCTTCAGATAGTTGACTGTCAGTCACAGTCAGTCAGACAAGTTCGACTGCAAGTTTGGAAGCACCCTTATATTCTGCCACTTACCCTTTTGTTTTGGAAAAAACATTTCTAATGACTCTGTGGTAACTAATTAACTTCTTGACCAATGTTGACACAAAAATAATCGTGTTCAACTAACCTCGAAGCTGGCGGCTTGCTCGCACTCGTCACATTCGACAAACAAAACGAGTGCTGATACGTTCACGTATCACGTCCACGAGAAACGAAAACGAACTTTTTGCTCGAAAGTTGTCAAAGCTTCCGCTACGAAACAGTACCAACTTAATCTTCTACTTCCCTCTTCCTACCATTTACTTGAAAGAGGCGAATTCGCGATAATTTACGCCCTTGGGTTGGTTATAATACGACTGGAAATTCCGAACGCAGTGGGCATGACAAATTAGGCGCGAATGACTGCCAGTACGAAAGTATGAAAGAACGCCAGAAATATGTTGATTTTTGTTGAACAGGGTATGAATAGGGTAGTAAATATGGATTTCATGAGGTCTGTATGAGACTAGTGTTAGGCCTACGTTGGGACTGTTAGTGGGACCATAGTAACTTATAGAATGCGATTAAATTTTAATGTAAACATTTGGAATAGCATGAAATGCCTATCGATGCTGCTAGGCCTATAATAGCTCTGGCCTCTGATTGGCTGCATAGATTCGCTTGGCTCGTACTGATCGCATTGTACATAAACACTCATCTCTAAATTTAGATCGTTCAGTTCTAAAAACACATGGTTATATTGTGACGTTTAAAGTTTTTATGCTATAGTTGGTTTCTTCTTGTTGTTTTTGCAAAGTACTATCATTATTTACCGTCATAAATGCATGTCCACGACAGATAGTCGGTCAACGTAAAATAAAGATAACTTTCTTGGGGCGTGTGCGAGAAATGAGTCTAGATTTGTATGGAGATAATGTTATATTCTAGTGCATGTTCGATGCAATTTACATATCTTTACTTAGTATAATTTATTCTAAACGATAAAGAAAACACAATGGGATGTACGGTACACAAAATGTTATTTATTTTGGTAATACCCGGCCTGCAGGTAGATACACAATATGTTATTTAGTTTCTCTCTTCCCCGATAGAGAACGATTATCGACCTTGCATCCAACATCAACGAAAAAACACTTAATTTTGCTCCTTACAATAATTTACCGAGTAATTCATTTGATTAGTGTTGTGCAGAGCACACGATCTGATGCAGCACTGATCACATGGATTACTGTGATTGGAATTATTGTGATCGGTGTTTGAAACGGATGATTTGTTTTTATGAAGATGTTTGTAAAACAGTTCACGCAAGGAATCACGCGTATCGATCGATGAAAGTCGTGGACCGAATCCAAGGATCTGAGACGTCGACCTAACGAGCCTCGTGTTCGGAAGTGAAGACATGTTTGCTAACAAATGAAAACCGGAAATCACCCGCCGATCGTATGATCACCATTATGCACTTGACTCGTGTGAATCTACCGTGGGTGTTTACGGAAACCCTGATCTGGTTGAACCGAACGGATCTGTTCGTTCGGAAACATACAAGATTGCAAGAACCTCTGTTCGAAAACCTTCACGGATCCATCCGATCAAGTGATCCGATCAAATCTTAGGGATCCTGCTAAAAGAAGGATCCCTTGGGTTGGATCTCGCACCACAGCCTGTTTCACCGCCTTTTCAAAATTAACGCCTATAAACTATAGGCTGTATTGCCATCATGGACGACGCACAATGTGGGATTTGTGGGATTAAAGAATTATTTGAAGACATTCAAGAACATTTCGATGTATTTCATGTAGAAAGTAAATTAAATAAGATTAATTTCGGAAGCACGATTTATAATTATATTTAGATTTATAAACAACTACAACTTTTCGTTCGGAAACAGACATGAGATCCAGGGAATCTGATCAAATCCATCACGTGACCAGATCCATCCGATCTCTTCAACTCGAGAGGTTTCCGTAAGCACCCGTGACTCGGATTCACTCCTCCGTATCTCGGATGCAATTTTGAGATCATTAATGCGAGTATTTTAATTTGGCCCCCCAATTCTCAAAACAAGGTAGCTAACTATGCTCAATCATAACCTTTTTTGTTTATAAAACATTGCTTCATTATTCTGAAGTTGATTCGTGTTGTCCTGACAATTGCAGGTTGCTACAAAGGAGCTCATTAAACGTTATTGATTACGACTAATATTAATTTTGAAAATAAGTCTAGTTTTGCATGAGGAAACTTAACGCAGTAGTTATTTGGTGTTTTAATTAACGAAATTGTAGAATTTAAATTATATTATTGAAAAATAATATTGGATTCTTAAAAAATTAGTCTGTCTATTGTATTATATCAAATACCTTGTATTTGATTATATTATTAAAAAATGTTTACAAGCCTTGCGTTTGTGTGTTACTGTCGAGGTTCACGGGTTGTGTTGACGTAATGACGCCTAATCTATTATAACTAGTGACACAGATAACAAATTCACTAATTTGTTGTCTGTGCTAGTGGAGACTGGTGGCGAAGGAGAAGAAGGGAGGATCGCCCCTCCTATGTTGGGGGGAGGGTGAAGAGGTTGAGAAAAAGAAGACGCCCCCACTCCCCTTGGCCAAAGTCTAGATTCTAGATCCGCCACTGGTTCTAAACCTTTAAATATATTCTTATTTTACGCCGCCCCAACACACGCAATCACGTTTTTCCAACCGTTACAAAAAAACATTTCGGAAAATTAAAGAAACGTCCCCAAAAATCTAATCCACGTTTCCCCCTATGCGTGACGTAGTTGACCGCATGGCTTCTGTCTTGAGATCGCCACCACAGCCACGATACGATGTCTCGATGGTTGTAATTGATTTGTTGCAGTAAACGGCGGCCACTCCCAACAGGTTCAACACTGCGGGAAACGACGATTATTGCATCGATGATCGAGTAGTCGTTTGTTTTATTTATTGCCATGACGGTTGACGGTGTTGAAGCTTTCGACGCGCAGAATCCAGAAGGGGTTGCAGTTGCTGTGGAATGACTTTATCTGCTAAAGGGTAGATCATTATTATATCGTTGTTCACTGGTTTCTGCATATAGGAGGGAGGGGAAGAGGCTTATCACATTGAGTATAGTCAACTGGCAACACATATTCTTTCTATTGGCCCCTCAAAAATATAGACTAGACGCATTCTGGTGGCAAGAAAATGAACTATTATAAGGATGAGTTTATCTGTCAATTGTTCATTGTTGCTTTATTGTTAAATCATCAATGGCGCAGATAAGGGTGTTGCTTAGGGCTGGTCCACACAGATTTTGTAAGCATAAGATTTAAGGTTTAACGCGTGGTCGTAAAGTTGGATCATAGGAAACACGTACTGGCGTTCACACAAAGTTTTAGTTTTAAGAGATTGTTTTCATTGTTGTTCTTGGCAACAACGTCTTAAAACCTTAAATCTTATGCTTAAAAAATCTGTGTGGACCAGCCTTTAGCAGCGCTATCTATGTGTTAGTTTGAGTCTCCAATTATAAAAAATAATTGACTATGTACGTACGGGCAAGGTCTACCGGATTTACTCCTAGCGGAGTAATTGCGAAGCGCAACTACAAGCGATCCAGTGGACCTTGCGTACGGGCTTCAATTTTCACTATTTTGTAAAATAATATTTTTGTCTACAATCGTTGGCTTTATCACTCTCAAATATATCGTTGAAAACTAGCAACACTTTTATGAAATAAACACACAATAATATGCTTTCATTCTCCCAAGATAAATAGTAAGGTATGGATATAGAAACGGAAACATTGGCTGGGAGACGCGAAATATATTTAATTTAAAAGAAACACGCCATTTCTTAATGAATAATTATATGTTCTGAAGTGCTCAAGGGATGAAGGATTTATTTCACACCTTGCTACGCCACTGGTGGTGTGATTCGAACCGAGGTGTGTACATAAACCGTTCCAAATTGATCCAATTTATAAATGCCCTAATTCTCAATCATTTTGTCTTATATACAATAAATCTATATGAATCCTTAGTTCCGTTTTGAAAACTACCTACAGTAGAGTTCCGCGGGAGTTTACACCATGGCCACACCATTTTCCCCCCGTTTTGGACACCCATAGATACGTTGAAAGATAAGGTACCCCGGGATTTCTTGTTTTCCTAGAACGATTGGACCTTATCGCCTTGAAGAATGTGATGAGTGTAATTCAGTCATCTGAATTCCTCGTCCTTTGCTCGAGTTTGAATGGAGATAATTGCTCGACTGGACTTTGCTCTAGGGGTGTACCAAGAAAATTACCTACAAGATTGGTGTAAACTCCCGCGGAACTCCACTGTATGTAGGCCTATCTAATATAAGACACTATTACTATTTGTCTATCAAAATACCGGCCACACTTCTATGTTTTCAAGGTGGCGAGTCCGCGCAGTCTTCGCCTTGAAAAAAACACTGTTCGCTGCTAATATCCTCGTTTATAAATTTTATAGAATTTTAATGACTAAATAATTTCATCAAGACCAGGAGCCAATTTCTTTCTTGCAACGCTTTAGTCGACTCCATAAATATTAAATATAGATAATATTATAATAATGCTATAAATTCATGTTAAAGACTAGACTATTAATGCACAAGTTGCAAGTTGATTAGCCTTCGTGGTTAATGACTGTATCAGGTAAATTAAATATGCTGTTTATTTATATCAGGACTTGAAAAACCGCTTGTGTAAATTGTCTCGATGCACGCGTTTAGCGGAATTTTTGTTCACACCATGAAGCCCGAAGGCTGATTTGTACTCTTCATCCCTGCATCTAGAAGTCAAGCTGGCAGACAGCCGATAAATAGCCCGCGTTAACGGCCGGCATCATGCGATGTTAATTACGTCTTCATTCTATTTACGACCGATTAAGTGAGTTAAGTAAGGTTTCTTGCAAACACTCCTCCTGTCCCGTATGATCGTCTGCCAGCAGTGTTTACAGCCAGCACGGGTTAACGTATCTGCGCAAATTATTATGTTACAAGGGTGGCTAAAATGAGATAAAAAAAATGATCTCAGGAAAATCGGCCTCAATCAGATGAAAAATACTGTTGTGTATTTTTCGCCAGAACCGACAACCGTTGACGGCTTGCTTTATTTCGTCCAATGAGTAAGACTAGTCAATATTTTGTACAAAGATACCTTACAGTAGCCACGGCTACTTCAGGTTTCCTTGTAGACTCTGAATCAGTCAAAGTGTATGTGATACACGTTGTGGTCGCATGCAGAATCTACATCAAGTCGAACCCGACGCCTATAGCTCGGGACGACCGGTCTACTACCAGCGAGCTACTCACGGTCAGGATCGCCAACGGGATCCTTGGGGAAGTGAATTACATTATTGGTTAAAGCTTTGTTCAATTCTTTTTATTGCTGTCCTGAATTAGTGTACAGAAAATAGTCTATGGTCTACAACCGCCTATGTTAAATGAATGCAACTTTAGGAGTGGTTGAATATAAGTTACTTATTTGGAAGAAGACACATTTTTCCTAAAGATGAACTGTGGCCGAGAGTATGAAGTGTGTCCAGTAGTAGAGAGATTTCTATATCTTCTGTGGGGAGTTTTGTGTGTATACCAATTACCAATATCAGATGCAATTAACTTCAGATCTGATGCAAGGTTCTACAAGGCTTTACAGAAAGGGGTGATGATATCGTGTGATTGTTTGGAAGCTTAAAGTTATGTACTGATCTGCTTGCAACCCAAGGGTTCAGGCTGGTTTTACGGTAATGTGGTATTAGGAATTCATCAGCTATTTGTTTACTACGAGTTTGAAGGTTTATGAGTAGTATTTTCTGGAAATGCTATAATCGCTAACTAAACCCCATTTTGTTGTATACCAAAACATTTCTTGTTTGAATAGTGTTATCAAAGGTATCATTAGTTAAAACATGTTATTTCAATTACCTTGTTACTTTTGTTCTACAACATAATGTTGTAATTTATTTTACACTATTTGGTGGCTCCTCCAGCAATATTATTAACTTTATTATTAACATTATACATTTTCTAAAATATGGTCAAAATTTACCTTGATCAAACTGACATTATAAAGCATAATCTAAAATATTTTGATTTATTTTCGAGCTGGCGCAAGGCAAATATTTCGTCTCAAACATACTTTTGTTTTCCAGGCACCGCAAGCAGCGTCCCACAATGGAAAAACTGATTTGGCGCACGGTATACTACAAACGTTTTTCTGTCTTTATGTAAAAATCATTATCTTTTATATTCTACGTTCTTTGAATGTTTTGGCTTGTCTGGTATTTTTCTAACTTTGTATACCTACAAACAATAAACTCATGCAACAGAGGATACAAAAAAATGATGATTTTTTATTGAGGCCTGTATCACGACAAAATAATAACACGTAAATGCGTTCCATCGTTGATCGGGTCTTAAGCGTTTCCTGGAAATAAAAAAGGTAGAAAATTGTATTCATAATACATTAAAACTTACCAGTACAAAATTTTATAAAAAAATTTAAATAAAAAATGAAGGATCTCACCACAAGTAGATATTGCAAAAGGTTTGATGAAAATCATTCTGAGGAGGAAAACGGGGAATGCCTGGATTAGTTCCTAAACAATTTTGTCTTAGAGGTAATTTTCTAGTCTCAGTCCAAACAATCAACCAACTCGCATTCGTACATAACATACGTAACACCAACCAACAGCCATCGTGGATAAAGATAGGTACTTAGAGAAAAGTCTGAGGAAATTTTCCGTCATACACCTTTGATTTACTTTTGTCACCTGATGTACACTACACACAGCTAGTCATGAGAACGTGTATACTACACAGCAGGCATCGTAGAAAACATGTAAGCAACATTGTTTATCAATCTATCGACATTATAATGTAAATAATGTTCAAGACTGCCTATAAAGCAAACAGCTGTCTAGCTACTCCGTTCTCAAGACTGTCTTCCGTTTCTCTTCACGTAGGTAGTGTGGCTGCACTGTACGTTTTTAGTCGTCGTACAACAACTTCGGTAATGCTTCCGTCACGGGTGGTTGAGCGGCAACCAAACCGACGGCCGTGGCTAATTCAGATACCTGCTCGGGTTGGCCGAGACCGTAAACACGTCATTGATTGATGCCGAAAGCATTACCGAAGTTGTTGTACGAGGACTTTACAACACGTGAAATACAGTCGTGCTCATCATAGTAATGTCGGTAGAAATGAGCATAATTCACGCCGGATAGTATGCGAACAACCCCCCCCCCCCCCCCCCCCCCTCCCCCCCTAACCATCGCGGCCGTGTGACGTCATCCACCGCGACTCACGATGCACAGTTACTAGCCGTGTGACGTCATCCACTGCGACTCACGATGCACAGTTGCTAGCCGTGTGACGTCATCCACCGCGACTCACGATGCACAGTTACTAGCCGTGTGACGTCATCCACCGCGACTCACGATGCACAGTTGCTAGCCGTGTGACGTCATCCACTGCGACTCACGATGCACAGTTGCTAGCCGTGTGACGTCATCCACTGCGACTCACGATGCACAGTTGCTAGCCGTGTGACGTCATCCACCGCGACTCACGATGCACAGTTGCTAGCCGTGTGACGTCATCCACCGCGACTCACGATGCACAGTTGCTAGCCGTGTGACGTCATCCACTGCGACTCACGATGCACAGTTGCTAGCCGTGTGACGTCATCCACTGCGACTCACCATGCACAGTTGCTAGCCGTGTGACGTCATCCACCGCGACTCACGATGCACAGTTGCTAGCCGTGTGACGTCATCCACCGCGACTCACGATGCACAGTTGCTAGCCGTGTGACGTCATCCACTGCGACTCACGATGCACAGTTACTAGCCGTGTGACGTCATCCACTGCGACTCACGATGCACAGTTACTAGCCGTGTGACGTCATCCACTGCGACTCACGATGCACAGTTGCTAGCCGTGTGACGTCATCCACTGCGACTCACGATGCACAGTTGCTAGCCGTGTGACGTCATCCACTGCGACTCACGATGCACAGTTGCTAGCCGTGTGACGTCATCCACTGCGACTCACGATGCACAGTTACTAGCCGTGTGACGTCATCCACTGCGACTCACGATGCACAGTTACTAGCCGTGTGACGTCATCCACTGCGACTCACGATGCACAGTTGCTAGCCGTGTGACGTCATCCACCGCGACTCACGATGCACAGTTGCTAGCCGTGTGACGTCATCCACTGCGACTCACGATGCACAGTTGCTAGCCGTGTGACGTCATCCACTGCGACTCACGATGCACAGTTGCTAGCCGTGTGACGTCATCCACCGCGACTCACGATGCACAGTTGCTAGCCGTGTGACGTCATCCACTGCGACTCACGATGCACAGTTGCTAGCCGTGTGACGTCATCCACTGCGACTCACGATGCACAGTTGCTAGCCGTGTGACGTCATCCACTGCGACTCACGATGCACAGTTGCTAGCCGTGTGACGTCATCCACTGCGACTCACGATGCACAGTTGCTAGCCGTGTGACGTCATCCACTGCGACTCACGATGCACAGTTGCTAGCCGTGTGACGTCATCCACTGCGACTCACGATGCACAGTTGCTAGCCGTGTGACGTCATCCACTGCGACTCACGATGCACAGTTGCTAGCCGTGTGACGTCATCCACTGCGACTCACGATGCACAGTTGCTAGCCGTGTGACGTCATCCACTGCGACTCACGATGCACAGTTGCTAGCCGTGTGACGTCATCCACTGCGACTCACGATGCACAGTTGCTAGCCGTGTGACGTCATCCACTGCGACTCACGATGCACAGTTGCTAGCCGTGTGACGTCATCCACTGCGACTCACGATGCACAGTTGCTAGCCGTGTGACGTCATCCACCGCGACTCACGATGCACAGTTGCTAGCCGTGTGACGTCATCCACTGCGACTCACGATGCACAGTTGCTAGCCGTGTGACGTCATCCACTGCGACTCACGATGCACAGTTGCTAGCCGTGTGACGTCATCCACCGCGACTCACGATGCACAGTTGCTAGCCGCGTGACGTCATCCACCGCGACTCACGATGCACAGTTGCTAGCCGTGTGACGTCATCCACTGCGACTCACGATGCACAGTTGCTAGCCGTGTGACGTCATCCACTGCGACTCACGATGCACAGTTGCTAACCGTGTGACGTCATCCACTGCGACTCACGATGCACAGTTGCTAGCCGTGTGACGTCATCCACTGCGACTCACGATGCACAGTTGCTAGCCGTGTGACGTCATCCACCGCGACTCACGATGCACAGTTGCTAGCCGTGTGACGTCATCCACCGCGACTCACGATGCACAGTTGCTAGCCGTGTGACGTCATCCACCGCGACTCACGATGCACAGTTGCTAGCCGTGTGACGTCATCCACCGCGACTCACGATGCACAGTTGCTAGCCGTGTGACGTCATCCACCGCGACTCACGATGCACAGTTGCTAGCCGTGTGACGTCATCCACCGCGACTCACGATGCACAGTTGCTAGCCGTGTGACGTCATCCACTGCGACTCACGATGCACAGTTGCTAGCCGTGTGACGTCATCCACTGCGACTCACGATGCACAGTTGCTGGCCGTGTGACGTCATCCACTGCGACTCACGATGCACAGTTGCTGGCCGTGTGACGTCATCCACCGCGACTCACGATGCACAGTTGCTGGCCGTGTGACGTCATCCACTGCGACTCACGATGCACAGTTGCTAGCCGTGTGACGTCATTCTCCGTGACTCGCCGGTACAGATAGTAGCATATTAGTTATTATTAGAGCCAGAAATTTCAAATTGCATATGTAATTTACGAATTAATACGAGGGTTCATTGAAGAGCACGTTCAAACTTGAGTCAAATGGAAGGTAACGATTCTGGTGGTGCTTTCAATTATACAGTTTACGTGGAGTGAGTTGGCTTGCTAAATATTGTTACAGTTATATAGTAGTCAATCTTAACCACTTACACACCGTTAAAACTACGTAGATAAAGTCTCGTTGAATTAACTTGAACTTGTTGGCCTAAGTTGGTGTCGTCACGGTTCATCTTATAGTGAAGTGACGCATGTGACAACCTAAATCTACTTGCATCTCGTTCCGATGCCTCAGATTTTGTATATTATCGTGAGTCTGTTGTCAGGCGTGGTGAGGTCGCATTCCAATCACGGTCGGTGCAGTAAATGCAGTGCAGTGCACAATAACAAGCAGGTATGGAGAAATCCCGCGTGGAGAATCCCGTCTATTCTGAGAATTAAAAGGCGCACCTTGCTTCTTACAGCTTGGCCACTTGTCCAGTAAGAAGGGAATTGTGTGTGTGTATGCCCAGATTCCAGTGGATCAGTTTGCAGTATAGTCGGTACGCCACTGTGATGTGTCGGTCCCGTTGACTGAAGTTATACTGTTGATAAGATTGGCAGGGCAGCTGTGATTAGACGTGTGGTCGTTGACAGCGCAACTCATCCGTGGTCGCAGCCACAGGTACATTAGCATTACTCCCGTATGCAAAGTACCAGCTTGACCGCTGCGTGCATGATTACGGTACACAGATTATACACAGCTTGGAAACATGTTTATGTCAATTTTCATCAGACGTTTTGTTTTATTTTCCCTCGAGTTACCGTAAGATTTACAATTATTGCACACCTTCGACTAATGATAATTATATAAATGAATGGTTTAGTAGTGGTTTATCAGATTGGTTTGTAATTTTATTGATCGGTACTCGATTAAGTTGCATCCATACACAATGAAAGCAACTATCACGTGAGTTTGTAGACTCGCCGATATAAGAAGATCAAGGGTCGGATATAGAACATGTCTTTAGCATACTACCATTCTCTGCACTGAGGGTTTTCTTTATACGTTCGAAGTGAGTATAACGATGCACTCACCCTATTATTTTTTGGCTCAATTAATGAATCAATAGGGAGCATTTGATGAGATATAACGATAAATAATCATATCTGATGCAAAATGGTCCCGAAGAGTTTTTGCCGTCAATGCATGTCTGTCCTACTGTTGCACGTTATGTATACCGACATGGTTTCCATATTATGACGCAATTGGTCGCTGAAACAAGCTGTACGTCGGTGACCGTGGCCCGCAGAGAGCTCTCATGTCATGCCGGCCCACACTGAGATCTGGACGCCCGTTTAGCCCCAGGACAGCTCCCCTGGTCCAGGGTAGCTCTGTCTGTCATCAGATTGGCAACATATAACTTATCAGTTTTAAGCAATAATTAATTATAATGATATAATAAACAACACTTCTGCTTACTCCGACAAAATAATAATAATATGTTTATGATTGACTTTATGGGTGTCGCCGTCTAATGAAATTATAAATATAATTATAATATAATATTATTGGTTGTGGTAGACTTGAAATGTAAGTCACCGTATAATCAAATTATATATATGTGTGTGCATTAATGTATACATTCTGTGGGCAAGTTGAAATGTGCATGGTACATTTTGCCCGCACACTGTGTATAAAACTATTAACTAAACCATACCAATCAAATTGGTATGAATTGAAATGTGAAACATACACACAGATTTGTAATATAAAATATCTAATTTCCTCTTTACTTTGGTAAAATCTTTGTGAAGAGTAAACGCCCATTGGCAATAACCTGTGACGGATTATTGTGCTATATGATTATATACTGGAATAACCATTCTAATTTACATAAATGCACAGTAACATATACCAAATAACCACATTGCTCTGTAATATTTTCATCGAATTGTCTTGAGAAGTTGAGGGTATCTTAAATGTATGTCATTGTCATTGTCATGATTGTACTACACTTATAGTCAGGAGGGAAATCGCTACCACTATGATTCCGCTAAACTTTTTGAGTAGAAGCAAGACACGGGTATCAAAATGTTCGTATGAAAGTCAGGAATCATCCCTACCCCGTGTGCATCTCGGCCTTTGATGCGGGTGGCGGGGGGCGGGGGTCAAAGGTCACGCGCGCGGCGCTCCATTATTTTGGTTATATCTCCCGAACCAATAAACATACGTAGTTCTCGTTTTCGAAATTAAATACCTCATAAACCGGCTAATTGATAACTGGTAATTGACCTGCCCTCTGACGTCACGAAGTCCCAGAGTTAGGACAAATCCGCTTACAGTTACGAATTCACGCGCATGACATACGACACCTATCTCGTTCTAGCTGCTATAATATTCATTTTAAGGTAAAACGTTTGGGAACGCGTATTTAGTGCACATATCAGTGGTTCGTAAAACGATTATTTCAAAATTATAGACCAAGTAGTTAACTTGTTATATATTCTGATTCACGCATCAGAATATGTCAAAGTTAGCAAAGTGTGTTTGTTTTTCCAACTTCAAGTGGCGAAAAACTAATGACCGAATTAGAACGAGAGGTCCTTAAAGATACGCAGCAATAATGTGAGACAATAATTAAATAAACTTTCAAAATTATAGACCCAGTAGTTGACTTGTTATAACAATTCACGAATCATAATATGTAAAAATGAGCAAAGTGTGTTTGTTTTTCAACTTCAATTGCCAATAAACTAATGATCGGATTGGAACGAGAGGTCCTTAGGAATACGAACCAATAATGTGAGACAATAATTACATAAACTTTCTAGATAGAAAGTGCCTAGAACGAAAATTCATAGCATGCACTAATTTGCAGGGTGCAGCACTTGGGCCTCAAAAGCAGCGGTTTGGGCCATGAAACTACGCACCCTGCATATTAGTGCAAGCTATGAATTTTCGTTCAGAGTACTTTCTATCTAAAAAGTTTATTTCATTATTGTATCACATTGAATTGGTACGTATTTTTAAGGACCTCTCGTTTAAATCCGATAATTAGCTTTTCTCCAATTGAAGTTGCGAACACGTAGACACGTTGCTCATTTGTACAAGTATGGGTAAATTGTTATAACAAACTACTGGGTCTATACTTTTGAAATAATCTTTAAAATGGCCACTGATATACGTGAACTATTATGCTTTCCTATAGGTAACACCTTAAATGAATGTAAGAACAGCTAGAACGAGGTAAGTGTGGATGTGTTGTGCGTGGATCCGTCCGGACAGTAGCTCGTAAGTCGGACTAAAAGGAATATTTTCCTTCTTGGTGTGTCATATTTTGATAGTACAGACTTGCAAATATCGCCTGAAATTTAATGATAGCAAAAATGAAATTGTATAGAAAACATGCACGCAAACGCGTCAGATTTGCAATGACAGTAGTATGTAGATAATCTCCATCCCATCTGTACTGTGCAAGGCACTGTATAAGGTGTGAAACTTGTAGCCAGTGGATACATAATGTGCTACTGATATTGTAAACAGATACAAATCAAATGGATCCAATGTGCTTTCAAACTCAAACTTCAATTACTGCAAATTGCTAATACATACACTATACATTGAACACAAATGAAGAAACTATATCCAGCAATAGAACTGCAATTTGGATCTCAGGTATCGGTGAGTCCATTGAAATTAAAGGTCTGACGTTTCGTTCCGATTGCAAGTTTAAGTGAAGACTTGGCCGCGAAAACCTACGACATATTTAAAGTTAAGATTTAATTACGTTATATGTGTTAGGTAAAGAATGATAAACTCACAAACTTTTGTTGGGAGAAATCAAAGCCTGCATGTGTTCAAGTTTCCATTTGTCGTGTTGTAAATTCCGAATAATGTTTAAGTTTATGTTATTTTTGTTCAACAATATAAATCATTAGTACTAACTTTAGATCCCGGCTGAATCTTCATTGAATTATTACACGCGATGGTACCGCCTTACCAATAGTTACTTAGTATACAAAACACACAACATACAGTGACGCACGCAGTTAAACAGTAGCGCACAAATTTTGTTTAGTACTTTTATGTACTAATTTATTTTTTTATGTTTACTTATTTATAAACTAATTTAGTACTAATGATTTGTATTGTTGAACAAAAAAAACATAAACTTAAACATAATTCGGAATTTACAACACGACAAATGGAAAATTTGAACACATGCAGGCTTTGATTTCTCCCAACAAAAGTTTGTGAGTTTATCATTCTTTAACTAACACAATATATAACGTAATTAAATCTTAACTTTAAATATGTCGTAGGTTTTCGCGGCCAAGTCTTCACTAAAACTTGCAATCGGAACGAAACGTCAGACCTTTAATTTCAATGGACTCACCGATACCTGAGATCCAAATTGCAGTTCTATTGCTGGATATAGTTTCTTCATTTGTGTTCAATGTATAGTGTATGTAGTAGCAATTTGCAGTAATTGAAGTTTGAGTTTGAAAGCACATTGGACCATTTGATTCGTTTCTGTTTACAAAGTAGCACATAATGTATCCACTGGCTACAAGTTTCACACCTTATACAGTGCCTTGCACAGGACAGATGGGATGGAGATTATCTACATACTACTGTCATTGCAAATCTGACGCGTTTGCGTGCATGTTTTCTATACAATTTCATTTTTGCTATCATTAAATTTCAGGCGATATTTGCAAGTCTGTACTATCAAAATATGACACACCAAGAAGGAAAATATTCCTTTTAGTCCGACTTACGAGCTACTGTCCGGACGGATCCACGCACAACACATCCGCACTTACCTCGTTCTAGCTGTTCTTACATTCATTTAAGGTGTTACCTATAGGAAAGCATAAAAGTTCACGTATCAGTGGCCATTTTAAAGATTATTTCAAAAGTATAGACCCAGTAGTTTGTTATAACGATTTACCCATACTTGTACAAATGAGCAACGTGTCTTCGTGTTCGCAACTTCAATTGGAGAAAAGCTAATTATCGGATTTAAACGAGAGGTCCTTAAAAATGCGTACCAACAATGTGATACAATAATGAAATAAACTTTTTAGATAGAAAGTGCTCTGAACGAAAATTCATAGCTTGCACCACCTTGCACTAATATGCAGGGTGCGTAGTTTCATGGCCCAAACCGCTGCTTTTGAGGCCCAAGTGCTGCACCCTGCAAATTAGTGCATGCTATGAATTTTCGCTCTAGGCACTTTCTATCTAGAAAGTTTATGTAATTATTGTCTCACATTATTGGTTCGTATTCCTAAGGACCTCTCGTTCCAATCCGATCATTAGTTTATTGGCAATTGAAGTTGAAAAACAAACACACTTTGCTCATTTTTACATATTATGATTCGTGAATTGTTATAACAAGTCAACTACTGGGTCTATAATTTTGAAAGTTTATTTAATTATTGTCTCACATTATTGCTGCGTATCTTTAAGGACCTCTCGTTCTAATTCGGTCATTAGTTTTTCGCCACTTGAAGTTGGAAAAACAAACACACTTTGCTAACTTTGACATATTCTGATGCGTGAATCAGAATATATAACAAGTTAACTACTTGGTCTATAATTTTGAAATAATCGTTTTACGAACCACTGATATGTGCACTAAATACGCGTTCCCAAACGTTTTACCTTAAAATGAATATTATAGCAGCTAGAACGAGATAGGTGTCGTATGTCATGCGCGTGAATTCGTAACTGTAAGCGGATTTGTCCCAACTCTGGGACTTCGTGACGTCAGAGGGCAGGTCAATTACCAGTTATCAATTAGCCGGTTTATGAGGTATTTAATTTCGAAAACTAGAACTACGTATGTTTATTGGTTCGGGAGATATAACCAAAATAATGGAGCGCCGCGCGCGTGACCTTTGACCCCCGCCCCCCGCCACCCGCATCAAATGCCGAGATGCACACGGGGTAGAGATGATTCCTGACTTTCATACGAACATTTTGATACCCGTGTCTTGCTTCTACTCAAAAAGTTTAGCGGAATCGGTTTCTAGAGGTCTTTTTCAGATTTCCCTCCTGACTATTAATAGGAATATAAAACGAACAAAATACATTAAATCGACCCAGTTTATCTGCATTTAAAGTTATTTTCAACGGTGATTGGAACAGCCTGAAGATAGAAAGTACAGTGCACGAGAGGAGTGTAAGATATTATGTTGATATGATTATGTGCTGCGATTAAGTGCAACTGCAATAGAGACTCGGCATGTGTTACCCACGTGAACAACTGGCGGTGTAACGTACGTGACTGGAAAGTGTCGCGAGTAAACAAATTACACAAAGTAATATACATAGAAAGTATAATGATTATCATATACTTGTCATTCTACTAGATGGAGTAAATGTGCAAAAACTCAAATCTCCTACTACCAACATATTGTTGTGCATCTGTTATCATATTAATATCCATCTTTCACTCTCTCCCTAGGGCACAGATAACTATTGTATAGTGCATATTGGGCGTCCTGCGTTTTACCTCTATATCCAACTCACTCTTTCTAGTGAAAAGTCCTACACAAATACAAATTCATTCAAAGTTTAGTAAAAACTCGGACCACCAAAACACTCGTTCGAGAGACGAAATTTAGTAATAATATTACTTCTTCAAAGCTGTTGTTTTGTTATAATAATACATTTAAACTTATTTCCGATTTATCATTTATCAAATCTCAAAGCAGCGTGTGTTACATGCTTATATATTATACTGATTTATAGCTGCACTACGAAATTCGCATTTAATTAGAAAAAATATTTTAAATATGCGCTGCGGTAGGTATAAAATTATCAAACACAGTCATGCGAAATTCACTCTCTGGAAGGAATATATGTCTGGAATTATGTTTGGCCAGAACTTGAAATGATAGTTAAATTAGGGTGTTTTACAAAAATACTTATTTTCTGTTGTTTCATCTTTATCAAAAGAATAATCTCCGCTTCTCATTATTTAAAAAAAAAAACGTCTTAAAATGCGTTTGAAAATAATCTCATACCTCCCCAAAAGTAAGTTAAATATATCTAAATTGTCCCTTCATTAGGCTCCCACGTGAATCCGAGCATTGACATCGATTACGGCCAAACATGCATGATGTAAACATCTCGAACGATTGGATCACCGCCTGTAATATCGATCCAGATGACGATCTGACGTCATCCCTACGAAACAAGGCGCATCCTAACCTTGCTCAACAATGTGTGCCCTCACAAGTCGTCACGACTATACGAACGCCTACACAGCGTTGCTTGACCGGTCGGATAACCACCTGAATAGAAGACTTCTGTACGTTTCTTGTTGTTGCGTTGGTCACTGAAGAGCCGCGGATTGACCCCTGTGACACGAAACGTGCTGGATGGCTGGAAGGGTTCGCGTCATCACGACGCTGCAATCACATAGAGAACAATTCTAAGAATTCTGCCATAATTAGTGTTTGCATCTTTATGTGGATTAAAATCTTACTTAGGGCTGGTCCACACAGATTTTTAAGACATACGATTTAAGGTTTAACGCGTAGTCGTTAAGTTGGATCATAGGAAACACGTACTGGCGTTCACACAAAGTTTAAGTTTTAAGACGTTGTTTGCATTGTTGTTTTTAAAACAACGTCTTAAAACCTTATGCATTATGTCTTAAAAATCTGTGTGGACCAGCCTTTATGAAGGTAACTGAAAGTGATATATCTTGGTACAATGTAGAGTACCTTAAAGAGTGGTTCACCAAGGGTGGTGTATTATATTGCAGAATATTTAGTCATTTATTATAATATAATTATATTTCAATTCTCACTTGCCATCTTTTCATGATAGTTTTGGACAGACCTACACAGATCGAAAACTTAATTTGCAGTAAAAAAAATCACAAAGTACAATTTTATTGATGTACCAAGCATGCTAAAACATTGAGATTATAAGAAATTACGATTTTTATTTCATACGAACTCACAATTTGTTGCATCCATGAGCCTTTACAAAATGCTCGTTACGAAGTATTTATCTGTCGACTCTTATGCAAAGATTGTCACTATGGGAACATTATTTCCATTTCCACAGATAAATGCAGCATATTTATTATATATATAATGACTACGAAACCCAACAAATATTCCATGTTAGATACGGCTAGCATTTGAGTTCTGCATATTATATCCTTACTTTGGAGTGAACTGCCAATAGCAGTAAATTTAATTATCAAGTACATGCACGTTGATTTACTTTCATTGGTAGTTGCAAACGCTGAAAACAAGTTCTTCGTGAGTAAATGCGTAACTGGACATTAAAATACTGTCTTTAAAAACGGGTATTCACTATTCAGAAAAAAAAAAAAAAAAAAAACGCTCTCATCTAAGAAGGAGAAGGTATAAGGTAAGAAAGAATGCGAAACCCTTATGAGTAAACGGCTGTATGTTCACCTAGCCTTCTGAAATCTCAATTTCAGTCTGTTAAAATTACCTTAAAATGTGTTTCAAGTGTCCCAAATGTAAATCCTGTAGAGAATTTAGTGCTTTTTAGGGCGCGACAGCGGCCTTATAAGTTTGCACCAGATTTATGTATGTATGTATGTATGTATGTATGTATGTATGTATGTATCCGTTCGCATTTCACGCGCGACAAGAAAGATGTATTTATTTGAAGTAGAAGATATTAACGAATATAAATGAAACTTGTCAATAATGATCTCAGTAGAATGACGTATGTGTTTTGTAAATCTCAATATTTTGAGCCGGCCGTAAGTACCACTAAGTGCAAGTTTTGTAAGACAACAAAATTTGTTACTTTGCACATCGCTACGGTTTTTTAAAAAATGTCTGCTATCAATTTTGCGTTATCATTATGAAACTCAAACTTGACCTGTAGTAATCCTTTGACTTTAGAATGGCGTAACATTTACATTTCTGACATTTGTATTTGAGACGCTACGTGTTACAGAAAATTCATTCAATTTTAAATTGTGTTTTTGGTTTTACACTTTATGGCCAATCTGAAGTAATGTTTATGCATTGTTACGAAAAATACGCATTCATGTTGTAAATCCAGTCGTATGTGATAGAAAAAAACAAAATAATACATAAAATATTATCCAGGGGTGACTAAACAGGTCAAGTTTTGGCCCGCATTTTGGGCTCGGCCAGATAAATGAATTTATTTCTCGTTGAAGATTGCAACCCATATTACTGATTTTTTGCATGGCATTTGTCACTAAAGGAATGTAGTAGAATGTAAATTAGCAATGCTATTGGTTGAAGGATAGATGAATAATTCTAGTTTGAACGATCCTCAGCTCAGCCTCGCGCTATAAAGAACGACAAGTGGAATGCTCGTGTTTACGTGTGCGTGGACAAAATGTGGAATGACTGTTGTAGTACACTTATGCAAATGAGTCTTCCATTGTTAGATGCCCAATTACTATTATGGCAATGCAAAAACCGAGGGTTTGTCCGGTGATACAAAAACAATGTCTGGCCCAGACCGTATGTCGCCATGCTTCAAAGCCGGATTATATGTTAGTTACTCAACGATGCTACCCTTGCAAAATGCATATGGCTGTTATTGAAAAAAAAACGTGAAAGTTGTAATACGGAAAACAATAAAACATGATATTAATATTACACAGATATGTATTTATTTGGTGTAGGCCTACACTGTAAAGTGTAGGCCTATATTACATACTAAGATTTTATGAAGTGTGTACAGTGTATCATTTTTTCTTTCTAATATTTGCGGGATGTACCCGATAGCGCAATTAGCAAGAGATTTGTATGTACGGCCGGATTTAGAGCAGTTGCAACTTTGTGGTATACTTTCGTATGATACGACAGCGATTATCAAATTGGTTGTATTACGTTGAATATTTATTCGTATGTATCACTGATTAATATTCGCAAGAAACCATGCACATACCTCTCGTAACCAGAACATCAAACGACTTGATGATAGTAGAACCTTCATTAACAATATCGGTCTCTACAGCCAAAGCTCTTGCCATTCGACACGGAACAATAACAAAACATTTATTAAAAACAAAAATTGAAACTGAAGCAATTAACACTTAATGTATGTTTTAAAAAGCTAATAAGAAAGTGATGAGTAAAAATAGAAATAGATAAACGTAAAATGCATAAAAAATATCTTCGGTGAAGCTTGCACTCGGCTTGAATAATTTTCAGGACGTCTCGAAAAACCAGGTTCTTCTTCACCTATCAACTATCATAAGACCTATTACTCCGATATCTGTAAGATTGTAATAGGTCGTATAATAGGAAATAGTCGAGTTATAGGTATGCTTCTTTATACGGTCCACTTTCTTAGCTTGTCCCATGTGATCCTCAAACCGGACAGTTGGATATAAAATAAACCCTTCCGACTTCCCCTGTATGTATTTAATTAATTGAAGTTAATTGATATGTTGTGTGACGAAACGTCAGTAAACTGTGGCTTCACTGTAAAAGCACGCTGCCAGCTTATTGGTTAATGGCATCATGTTTAGTGGTAAGTGAATTATGAGGGTCTGTTTCACATCGGGGTCTGTTTCACAGAGGCGGAGAGGGAGGGGGAATCTTACCATGTGTTTATACAAAAAACGGAACATGCACCTAAATTATCGTATAGCTCGCAGTTTTGACTGTGCGGCCGTGATAGAATTCATTTTGCCTATCTGGACACTGTTCGTCACTATGTTCTAATGCCACAACAGTATGTAGAAACATTATCAGATTATAAATTTCAGCCCTTACATGACATGCATAAAGAAATTAATATATTCATATAAAATAGCATTCATTCTCCTTTTTGCAAGTCCAATTAACAGGTAAAAAATAATAATCCTAATGATGTCGGGATTGTTTTATGGGAGTTGTGTCTCAGGATTCTAATTATTTTATTTTTAATATTATTGGTTCACCAATAATAATTATTATTTTCATAATTTTGGTATGTAGTACGTGTCTTGCCCAAAAGTCAAAGTATCAAAGCATTACGTTTTACTGAATTCAAATTGTTTTATCGCACTTAGAACAATATCTACGAAATCTGTTATATTTATTGTTTCATGAAGTTTATGATCATTGTGCAATATGATATGTATTGTATGATTTTTTTGATGCACTCGTTAGGCCTACCGATTTCTATGTTTCCTGGTATATCGTTTACGGATTATTGCCATGTCCTAATTATTATTATTATTATTATTATGCCTTTATTTACACAGAATTAAAACAATTCCACAATGGTAAATATAATAAAGAAATTTCCCCCATTTGTGTGGAATTTCTTGTGCTGTGAAAACAGATGCCTTGTGGTCCGCGTAATGGTTTGGTCATGCTATAATCGGTGGGGCTGACTGTAAGGATCAAATTTCATCTGGAAAGTGTCACAGAATTTGTGCCTGGCCGTGGCCGTTATGGTTTCCGATATTTATGTGGCGTGAGGGGGGTTGTTTCTTAAAATCAGTATGAGAACAAAATCCGTCCACATATGCAGTAGTCTTCACAGCGAGTGCATGGGTGCGTGTTGACTTGTCCATGTGATTTGTATAATCGACGATCTATGAGTGTGCTATCAACATTAATGAAGTGATTATTGGATATTGCGTTTAAGGTGTTCACTTCACCCTTGTGTGTGTTATATTTATTTGTCTTTGTTTGTGCACGTTGTATGAACACATGTGTAGGCCGTGTGATCGTAAATACAAATAAATGCGACGCTACGTGTTACAGAAAATTCATACAATTTTAGAGTGTGTTTTTGGTTTTACACTTTATGGCCAATCTGAAGTAATGTTTATGCATTGTTACGAAAAATACACATTCATATTGTAAATCCAGTCGTGTGTGATAGAAAAAACTAAATAATACGTACAATTATTATTCAGGGGTGACTAAACGGGGTTTAAAAAAAATTGTTCGTTTTTTTTTTGATCGCGATAGCGGTCGAACGAAAAGTCCGATCAATTTGAAATTTGGACCATTTACAAGCCTCGATGTGGATTTAACGTCATTAGTTTTGTTGACAAATCTGTTGAAAAGTTACAAAGTTACAATTTAATTATTACAAAGGTATTCCCAAACACAATGGCGGCAAAATGTGAGATAGCCATTTTTTAGTAAATTTCTAGCCGGTCACGAATATACAAATTTCAACGCGATCCGATGAGAATTGTAGGTACAAATTACAATTTTGTATTGCTGAATTGTAGTGAAGTAACTATGACAACGAAACATCCAAGCTACAATTTATATGGACAATCGATCTTTTATTGAACAATGGCAGGAAGTGTAATAACTATAACAGTAAAAACTCAAATCTTTCCACATTTTTGTCACTTTCATTGAACAATGACGATGGCTTTGAGAACTTTTCGCCAGAAAGTTCGTGGACATATGGACGCGCTCGTTTATCAACGCGTCAAACAGAGCGTTTTCCTAGTGTGAGTAGTCCATAAGTGCAGTACGTAGTTGAGACAGGGACTTACAAAGCCTGTCTGGAGGACTGGAGTTATAAGTAGTTCGGTAAATGAAATGGTGTACAATTCAATTTTATCCTTACATTTTGTCAATATGCGTAAACATTTATAATGATTATCTTATCACACTTTTTAGTTTTTATTATTGGTTAAATGGCAATTTAAAATCATAGCAGAAGACCGTTTTAATATTTTAAAATATGATTCATTTTTAAGAAATGATGGGTCCTATTTACGTTTGGGGAAAATGAGCTTCTATTGTTATATACGTTCCAATTCCATTATATATATTTTTTTTAAATTGATCGCGCCCTACAGTAAATGGCATAAGTCCATTTACAGATAAAATCATAATCCTAATGTTGTCGATATAGTGTTGTAAGAGTTGTGTATCACGATTTTAATTAATGTAATCGAATCATCGTATCAGCAGATTATTTTTAATCTCGTGGATGTTCTTTTAGAGCTAATATTACATCACCCTGGTATCTCGGAGGGCGAAATGTGTTTCTTTCAACTATTAATTTTTTTAAATATTTATTTACTTCACGTCGTTTTATAAATTATAACAAGTGACACTGTCAGTATTTGATTAGTTTGTAACATATGCCCCGGAAATGACTGGCGAGGGAACAAGGTCGCGCCAGCGACCTTGTTCTTCATGACTTCATCACGTCGCTCCCATCGCTCTCGGCTGTGCGTACTTTCTATGACTTGCATTAATAGGAATAGTCAATTTGTCTCTATTCGACTAATATATCTCGTCTCTATTCGACTAATATATCTCTATATCGAAACGATCTAAATAACATTTATATGGAACGTAAATCTCGTTCGAACTTCGCGCACGTCTCTTCGAACCACTAACATGGTAACTACAGAACATTGTGCACGATTTTACTCAGAAGGGTACATGACCTACATTTTTCAATTTTGTTTATTTAAAAAAAAGTAAGGTTGAAATTTTTGTTTTCATACCTTAAAGTTACATTAGGGCAGTTCGGGAATTATTGTTTTGCACAACAATATATAGTTACAAATTTAATAAGAGAAAATAATATTCACTGCTAATAACTAACTCTAGGCCTTTATTAAATATTGTGATGTGAACTGTTCAATTCATAACAATCGCACAGCACCTACATTAGAAATATTGAAACAGTCCTTACATAATCGCTAAGCAACGATCGTCAATAGGTGCGCACCTAGCCAAACCAAAACAACTGTTATTTGCTGCATAAGAATAAAGGTGTGTGCCCACGCACAAGCAAGATATTTGTTCATTGTCCGGTCTTACAATAAAAAAAAATTAGAAACCTATTTATTTGTAGAAAATAGCGCCGTGTCCTGTATATTAACGCACTATTGGGAGGAATAGCGGGTCCTTATTAGAACATGTAAGACTGGCCCAAGTACGACTGTCGATTGACGATTTTTTGAATTCTGAAGAATGGAAATAAGTGTTTTATTGAATACTTATGTCAAATCGATTGGATGGATAGTTACTTTATCGTCTCAAAAGGTGCTGAGATACTAAGGATTTATATCGTATATGTCGTCGTAGAAAAACTACATGATAATAATGGTCGTGCTATTATTATTTTTATTATTGTTATTATTATTTATTATTTATTATTATTGTTATACGGTGTTTCTTGCTGAACTTCCTATTAGATAAATAACAAGTATACTCAGTGTACACCACGGTGTACACTCTAATTCCTCAACGCCACAACAGTAAACAAAACACCCCTATTTCAATTTGCGTCCGTACTGCTTTGTGGCGATGTTGTGGCTACGCTCTCTCTCCTCGGACCCACCGCACATCTCCTCTTTCAATCAGTGTGAAGGTTGAGGTAGGACGACCTCCAAGCTCCAAGGTCATTAGGGTGCATGATGACCCCTTGCACTACGATCTCAGAATGCAGGTCATCAAAATACACCGTATTAAAATGTAATTTTCCCATTATTTATGCAAAGAAAATCATGTCTAACTATAGACCTAATGCGAAGAATCAACTTTCCTCTAAGATACTTGATTACTGTGAGGAACACGAGTGCTCGGACGCGTTTTGCCGACTAGATTGGCTCCGCCGCAAAGTGACGCGTTGTGGTCATGCGTCGCTCAGGCACGTCCACAATAGATTCGTGCTGACCCGAGGGGTGGAAGCAAATTACCTCCGTTGAGGTAGGCTAGATAACTTATTACGGGTAATTTCAATTAGAGCCAGTAACATTTTCGTTTGTGACGATCGATTACCAACGGCCATTTTGTCGTATGGCTATTGCGACCCATTTAGTTTGGTGAAGATTAAAAATGTTGAATATGTGGTCGAAACTAATACGATAATCCCCCCCCCCCCTCTCCCCGACCAACTTCCACCAGTACTGTGGCATAATGACTTGTTTTTGTTTCAGATTTCAAATGTTTTTCACCTTTTGATTGCGACGTGGTATTTATGCAACATAATTGTTAACTATTATCTCTTGGTTGTCGGGTACGCCGCGTTGACTGTCACTAATTAAAACATGGGAAGAGCTCAATCGAGTAGGTGTTCCCCGTGACTGTGGCTCTGGACTACTGTGCAATTAGTCCTAAACGTAAGGTTTTAATCGACGTGGCGTACCCTGACAGCCAACAGATAATAATGACTCGGGCCGCGAAAGCCCAGAGGCAACTTTATGAACAATTGATAACGAGGAAATATCAACAACGCGGATAATATGTATAAATACAATATTTCAATTAAATATTTATTTAAAAATTAAAACATGTTATTTTAATAATCCTCCACGGGGCTCATCAGATCCGAGCCGCTGTATCCTATTGGGACGTAGGTTCGAATCCGTTTACGGCATAGATTTTTGAGATCGTCTTTTATCACACTGTATCACCCACTTTTGTTTATAACGTAACTGCATTAATGTAAACTTAAAACCACAAACTGGACGTAATTTAATGATAATTCTTGGTGATTTACGTCTCTATATTATTGCAATAATGTTATTCAAGACAATGAGTGGTGATAAATGAAAGGCAATTACAAGCCTTATGCGGGATTTGAAATCTCGTCCCTAGAAGCAAACGCTTAGAACCTCCACCGCGGACGGAGCACATTATTTAATTGTCAGTTTGCATTGCACCTTATTTAAACTTCTTTCAACTGAGTGAGTCCTCACGAATGTCATATTTCCCAACACTTTCTACAACCATATATATTGAACATCTTCGGAAATAATTAAAATATATATTATAAAGTTTAATTAGCATATACATGGTGAGCGGGGGGAGGGGGGGGGGGAGGGGGGGGAGGTTCAGTGAACATGATCGCAATGACAGAAATGTAAAACAAAATGTCGTAAAACAAAATGTCGTAAAAAACAAAAACAATACATTTTCTACATTCTACAAGTACAGACACATGCAAGTGTCATTAATCCACAAAGTAAAGATACTGCATTTTATTTTATTAACATTTTAACAATAAATTTACGTCCGTGGTGCTTAAAACTGACGCTTATCTATTTCAATACTTTCTAAGAAAATGTGAGTCAGGATCTGAAATGAATGGTGTCGGCAGCGGCTTTCTAAGGCTCGAGTTGTGTATGTATGAGATAGGCAACAGCACAGTGGAAGTCATGTAAATGAATTATATATATAATGGAAGCAACTGCTTCTTAACAGTACACAACGTGCTTACAATGCAAATATGTATTCTGATATAAAAAAAAAACTGTTAGTAACCGTTTGAGGGTATGCGATGTTGTGTTGCTTTGATGCATTTGAAATGAGCTACTACTGACGAGAGAGAACCTCTAGCACGGCATACACATAAGATAATTCTCTACTTTTTTACTATTACTTTCAATATAAATAATTGTATTGTAGGATATCACTACAACTACATGATGCAGTGTGTAGGCCTACCAGTTATAGTATAACGTTTAGTGTACACCGGATTGAGATATTGAATTCACGCCAACACGCGAGGTCTCAATCCCAGCAATCGCCATGGTTGAGGAAAACCTTAGTAAAACTCAGGGCCCGGATTCACAAGCGGTCCCAAGTCTTATTATGGTCTTATCTCTGAGACCAGCCTAACTTTGAACATCTTGTAAAACCAGACCCAGATCACATGAAAAGTTACTAATTCCTGGTGAGAACAAGGACACAATGAGCATTCCCATAATATGTTTTAATATCTGTTCTAAGATATTTTCCTGGTTTTATAAGAGGTTCAAAGTTAGGCCAGTCATAGATATAAGACCAAAAAAACAAAAAAGACTTAGGACCTCTTGTGAATCCGGGCCCGGGATTTCCGATGGCAGAAGTTACTGTCTTCCATAAAAGACTGCGCTACTGTGAGCCCTTGTTTACTTCTTCCGGTAGTCAAGATGTGCTGTTATAGTTGTCGCGATGTGTCGATGTTGGAACCTCACTTGGCAAGAGTGAAGAGATAGGCAGAGACAAGGGCGCCCACGGTACTTTTACCAGGGGGCACAATTAACATTTCAATAACCTATACATACACCCTCCTCTTACACGCATAAACTACACGTACAACTACCGTATTGAGTGTATACTATAATAATATGAACGAGAGTATCGTATTAGGGACTCGGTCGCATCCAGGAGACGGCAAGCCCCCCCCCCCCCCCCCTGCGGGCGATCATGATCAGAGATCAGAGGACGGAAGGCTGAAATGAGAGTTGACAAGTGATTATTTGCTGAAATGACTCATGTACATGGACGGAATAGGTTAAGTATCAATTAAATCATTGATTATATTAATTCAAACTTTCCATTCAAGCAGTTGAAATCAAGATTGAATTCAAGAAGTTGGATGGAAAGTTGGAGAAATTTTCCTTTTTAACTCGTTGCATTCAAATGTTGAATTTAGTACCGTTACTTAGTTCTTAGTACCGTTTAATATCCAAAACAAAATTATTACTTTACTAGTCTTAAATTCGAGAATGGGTAACTGCTTCAACTTCTTTCCAACTTCTTGAACGAAAAAACAGACCCTGCAAAATAAGCATCATTTTACTGTAGAAACGTTGCAACGGGAAAGCAGAATAATAAAACATTAACTTTCCCATTTTTTTTTTTATGACTGTATAGGTTATGTTGAATATTTTCATCAAATAAGATGCAATTTGTGGTTGTTATTAATTCAGTCGAAACTATTTAGAGAGCTTTCGTGATTACAGCCTATAATCATGTGTTGATGTGTGAAGCTAGTTGCATGCATACAATTAAATGCGAATGAATAAGACATTCAATGAAAACCGGTCAGCCTCCTTCTCCAACAACGAACTTTTTCTCTTAGGCGCATAGTGATCATTGTACCTACGTGATATAACGTTGTTGGATGTTTTAAACCTAGTCGCCAATTATTATTCAATTGCACACGGTATCGCAACGTTATTCCTGATTACAATCATACATATATTATACACTCGTGGTACAAGCAATGCATCATTTACAGCCGGTGTCTAATAAAATACTGCGTACGTTCAATACATACGTTTGCGATGATATAGTGGAAATGAAAACAGTTTATGCAGGCAAACGGTGCACGCGTATACATAGGTGAGCTAGCTAGCAATTGGTTGAAGATATTAATCAAATGAAGATGATATTTATTGAAACGATCAATTGTAATGAAATGTTAAGTTTGGTGGTATCTGTGCAAGGAAAGTCGATGCATGGTTGTTTATACTTCTTAGCTAAAAAGCAAAATGTTATAGATGAGTGCCAATTTTGCAACCAAGTTTTGTTTTAAGTTTCGTAGTTATTTTGTTTTTAAATTAAGTTAACAGTAACAATTCATATAATAATGTTGCACTACTAAATAAGTTCTCCGTAGTTTTGTAAGTTGTAAGCATTATAATTTGTCTACCAGCTATAATAAGTGTCCGTCCGACCAGAGGGGAATATCTACCTTACATAGGCTCCCCATACTAGGACACATTTTGTTGGTTTGAATGTATGTTTTTTTCACATTAAATTAATTAATAACATATATATTGTAGTTCTTTATTTTGTGAATGAATGAAATTTTGTATTTCATGTTCGGCTATTCAAAGAAAAGCCGACAGACAGCAATTATAACTGTATGCGTACATACATATTTACACATATATTGCACACACGGTGGAATGTGCGGGTAGGGTACTCATCAGTCATTAGCACAGTAAAACATAATATTAGCATTACACTGCAAATCATTCTGAAATCACGCGTTCTATCTTAGTCACAATGGTTCTCGCTTTATAATGTAAATATCTACGATGCTACAGACATAGCTTTGCATACCTTTACATTGTTCATTGTAGACACACAAACTGAGAATATATTGTCTATAATGCTTAGAGCATAGTTTCAGTATGATACTAATAATATTTGACATGGTTTATCTAAATGCTTTACTGCTGAAATTACTGATGGGTATTGAGCATTTCAAGTGATTACTGATTGATTAGGCCTACTTGGAATGCGCAGCCGAATTTTACTCAGTTTTACATACAGGCATGAAACCATGACCACGTATACAGCCTCCATACCCCATATCAGTCAATAATATAAAATAATATAGATAAGTATTTAGTAATAGAAAATTCTAGAATATTCCATGGAAAGAAGCATAATATCCTAACACTGAGTGGGTTTACGCTATAGGGATTTACAATATCGCAATCTTACACCTCGCGGGGTTTTATACTTTCAGGAGTTTGTGCGCATACCAATCATTTATGTTTTGCAAACTTTATATTCCGCCAAGGCATGTTTTGAATGAGCGTGCGAGTGCGTGGCCCTACGTCACAAAGCCACCGATACGAGCGTAGAGCATGAGCATGAACACGTGCTTGGTACGCGGGTCACGGAGCCCCGACACGTGCGTAGAGCACTGAGCATGAGCATGAGCACGTGCTTGGTATGCGGGTCACGGAGCCCCGACACGAGCGTAGAGCACTGAGCATGAGCACGAGCACGTGCTTGGTATGCGGGTCACGGAGCCCCGACACGAGCGTAGAGCACTGAGCATGAGCATGAGCACGTGCTCGGTATGCGGGTCACGGAGCCCCGACACGAGCGTAGAGCACTGAGCATGAGCATGAGCATGAGCACGTGCTTGGTATGCGGGTCACGGAGCCCCGACACGAGCGTAGAGCACTGAGCATGAGCATGAGCACGTGCTTGGTATGCGGGTCACGGAGCCCCGACACGAGCGTAGAGCACTGAGCATGAGCATGAGCACGTGCTTGGTATGCGGGTCACGGAGCCCCGACACGAGCGTAGAGCACTGAGCATGAGCATGAGCACGTGCTCGGTATGCGGGTCACGGAGCCCCGACACGAGCGTAGAGCACTGAGCATGAGCATGAGCACGTGCTTGGTATGCGGGTCACGGAGCCCCGACACGAGCGTAGAGCACTGAGCATGAGCACGAGCACGTGCTTGGTATGCGGGTCACGGAGCCCCGACACGAGCGTAGAGCACTGAGCATGAGCACGAGCACGTGCTTGGTATGCGGGTCACGGAGCCCCGATACGAGCGTAGAGCACTGAGCATGAGCATGAGCACGTGCTTGGTATGCGGGTCACGGAGCCCCGACACGAGCGTAGAGCACTGAGCATGAGCATGAGCACGTGCTTGGTATGCGGGTCACGGAGCCCCGACACGAGCGTAGAGCACTGAGCATGAGCATGAGCACGTGCTTGGTATGCGGGTCACGGAGCCCCGACACGTGCGTAGAGCACTGAGCATGAGCATGAGCACGTGCTCGGTATGTGGGTCACGGAGCCCCGACACGTGCGTAGAGCACTGAGCATGAGCATGAGCACGTGCTTGGTATGCGGGTCACGGCGCCCCGACACGAGCGTAGAGCACTGAGCATGAGCATGAGCACGAGCACGTGCTTGGTACGCGGGTCACGGAGCCCCGACACGAGCGTAGAGCACTGAGCATGAGCATGAGCACGTGCTTGGTATGCGGGTCACGGAGCCCCGACACGAGCGTAGAGCACTGAGCATGAGCATGAGCACGTGCTTGGTATGCGGGTCATGGAGCCCCGACACGTGCGTAGAGCACTGAGCATGAGCATGAGCACGTGCTTGGTATGCGGGTCACGGAGCTCCGACACGAGCGTAGAGCACTGAGCATGAGCATGAGCACGTGCTTGGTACGCGGGTCACGGAGCCCCGACACGGGCGTAGAGCACTGAGCATGAGCACGAGCACGTGCTCGGTATGCGGGTCACGGAGCCCCGACACGAGCGTAGAGCACTAAGCATGAGCATGAGCACGTGCTTGGTATGCGGGTCACGGAGCCCCGACACGAGCGTAGAGCACTGAGCATGAGCATGAGCACGTGCTCGGTATGCGGGTCACAGAGCCCCGACACGTGCGTAGAGCACTGAGCATGAGCATGAGCACGTGCTTGGTATGCGGGTCACGGAGCCCCGACACGAGCGTAGAGCACTGAGCATGAGCATGAGCACGTGCTCGGTATGCGGGTCACGGAGCCCCGACACGTGCGTAGAGCACTGAGCATGAGCATGAGCACGTGCTTGGTATGCGGGTCACAGAGCCCCGACACGAGCGTAGAGCACTGAGCATGAGCATGAGCACGTGCTTGGTATGCGGGTCACGGAGCCCCGACACGAGCGTAGAGCACTGAGCATGAGCACGAGCACGTGCTTGGTACGCGGGTCACGGAGCCCCGACACGAGCGTAGAGCACTGAGCATGAGCATGAGCACGTGCTTGGTATGCGGGTCACGGAGCCCCGACACGAGCGTAGAGCACTGAGCATGAGCACGAGCACGTGCTTGGTATGTGGGTCACGGAGCCCCGACACGAGCGTAGAGCACTGAGCATGAGCATGAGCACGTGCTCGGTATGTGGGTCACGGAGCCCCGACACGAGCGTAGAGCACTGAGCATGAGCACGAGCACGTGCTCGGTATGTGGGTCACGGAGCCCCGACACGAGCGTAGAGCACTGAGCATGAGCATGAGCACGTGCTCGGTATGTGGGTCACGGAGCCCCGACACGAGCGTAGAGCACTGAGCATGAGCACGAGCACGTGCTCGGTATGCGGGTCACGGAGCCCCGACACGAGCGTAGAGCACTGAGCATGAGCATGAGCACGTGCTCGGTATGCGGGTCACGGAGCCCCGACACGAGCGTAGAGCACTGAGCATGAGCATGAGCACGTGCTCGGTATGCGGGTCACGGAGCCCCGACACGAGCGTAGAGCACTGAGCATGAGCATGAGCACGTGCTCGGTATGCGGGTCACGGAGCCCCGACACGTGCGTAGAGCACTGAGCATGAGCATGAGCACGTGCTCGGTATGTGGGTCACGGAGCCCCGACACGAGCGTAGAGCACTGAGCATGAGCATGAGCACGTGCTTGGTACGCGGGTCACGGAGCCCCGACACGAGCGTAGAGCACTGAGCATGAGCATGAGCACGTGCTTGGTACGCGGGTCACGGAGCCCCGACACGAGCGTAGAGCACTGAGCATGAGCATGAGCACGTGCTTGGTATGCGGGTCACGGAGCCCCGACACGAGCGTAGAGCACTGAGCATGAGCACGAGCACGTGCTTGGTATGCGGGTCACGGAGCCCCGACACGAGCGTAGAGCACTGAGCATGAGCACGAGCACGTGCTTGGTATGCGGGTCACGGAGCCCCGACACGAGCGTAGAGCACTGAGCATGAGCATGAGCACGTGCTTGGTATGCGGGTCACGGAGCCCCGACACGAGCGTAGAGCACTGAGCATGAGCATGAGCACGTGCTTGGTATGCGGGTCACGGAGCCCCGACACGAGCGTAGAGCACTGAGCATGAGCACGAGCACGTGCTTGGTATGCGGGTCACGGAGCCCCGACACGAGCGTAGAGCACTGAGCATGAGCACGAGCACGTGCTTGGTATGCGGGTCACGGAGCCCCGACACGAGCGTAGAGCACTGAGCATGAGCATGAGCACGTGCTCGGTATGCGGGTCACGGAGCCCCGACACGAGCGTAGAGCACTGAGCATGAGCACGAGCACGTGCTTGGTATGCGGGTCACGGAGCCCCGACACGAGCGTAGAGCACTGAGCATGAGCATGAGCACGTGCTCGGTATGCGGGTCACGGAGCCCCGACACGAGCGTAGAGCACTGAGCATGAGCATGAGCACGTGCTTGGTATGTGGGTCACGGAGCCCCGACACGAGCGTAGAGCACTGAGCATGAGCATGAGCACGTGCTTGGTATGCGGGTCACGGAGCCCCGACACGAGCGTAGAGCACTGAGCATGAGCATGAGCACGTGCTTGGTATGCGGGTCACGGAGCCCCGACACGAGCGTAGAGCACTGAGCATGAGCATGAGCACGTGCTTGGTATGCGGGTCACGGAGCCCCGACACGAGCGTAGAGCACTGAGCATGAGCATGAGCACGTGCTTGGTATGTGGGTCACGGAGCCCCGACACGAGCGTAGAGCACTGAGCATGAGCACGAGCACGTGCTTGGTATGCGGGTCACGGAGCCCCGACACGAGCGTAGAGCACTGAGCATGAGCATGAGCACGTGCTCGGTATGCGGGTCACGGAGCCCCGACACGAGCGTAGAGCACTGAGCATGAGCATGAGCACGTGCTTGGTATGTGGGTCACGGAGCCCCGACACGAGCGTAGAGCACTGAGCATGAGCACGAGCACGTGCTTGGTATGCGGGTCACGGAGCCCCGACACGAGCGTAGAGCACTGAGCATGAGCATGAGCACGTGCTCGGTATGCGGGTCACGGAGCCCCGACACGAGCGTAGAGCACTGAGCATGAGCACGAGCACGTGCTTGGTATGCGGGTCACGGAGCCCCGACACGAGCGTAGAGCACTGAGCATGAGCATGAGCACGTGCTTGGTATGCGGGTCACGGAGCCCCGACACGAGCGTAGAGCACTGAGCATGAGCATGAGCACGTGCTTGGTATGCGGGTCACGGAGCCCCGACACGAGCGTACAGCACTGAGCATGAGCATGAGCACGTGCTCGGTATGCGGGTCACGGAGCCCCGACACGAGCGTAGAGCACTGAGCATGAGCATGAGCACGTGCTTGGTATGCGGGTCACGGAGCCCCGACACGAGCGTAGAGCACTGAGCATGAGCATGAGCACGTGCTTGGTATGCGGGTCACGGAGCCCCGACACGAGCGTAGAGCACTGAGCATGAGCATGAGCACGTGCTTGGTATGCGGGTCACGGAGCCCCGACACGAGCGTACAGCACTGAGCATGAGCACGAGCACGTGCTTGGTATGCGGGTCACGGAGCCCCGACACGAGCGTAGAGCACTGAGCATGAGCACGAGCACGTGCTTGGTATGCGGGTCACGGAGCCCCGACACGAGCGTAGAGCACTGAGCATGAGCACGAGCACGTGCTTGGTATGCGGGTCACGGAGCCCCGACACGAGCGTAGAGCACTGAGCATGAGCATGAGCACGTGCTCGGTATGCGGGTCACGGAGCCCCGACACGAGCGTAGAGCACTGAGCATGAGCACGAGCACGTGCTTGGTATGCGGGTCACGGAGCCCCGATACGAGCGTAGAGCACTGAGCATGAGCATGAGCATGAGCACGTGCTCGGTATGTGGGTCACGGAGCCCCGACACGAGCGTAGAGCACTGAGCATGAGCATGAGCATGAGCACGTGCTCGGTATGCGGGTCACGGAGCCCCGACACGAGCGTAGAGCACTGAGCATGAGCACGAGCACGTGCTCGGTATGCGGGTCACGGAGCCCCGACACGAGCGTAGAGCACTGAGCATGAGCACGAGCACGTGCTCGGTATGCGGGTCACGGAGCCCCGACACGAGCGTAGAGCACTGAGCATGAGCATGAGCACGTGCTCGGTATGCGGGTCACGGAGCCCCGACACGAGCGTAGAGCACTGAGCATGAGCACGAGCACGTGCTTGGTATGCGGGTCACGGAGCCCCGACACGAGCGTAGAGCACTGAGCATGAGCATGAGCACGTGCTCGGTATGTGGGTCACAGAGCCCCGACACGAGCGTAAAGCACTGAGCATGAGCATGAGCACGTGCTTGGTATGCGGGTCACGGAGCCCCGACACGAGCGTAGAGCACTGAGCATGAGCATGAGCACGTGCTTGGCATGCGGGTCACGGAGCCCCGACACGAGCGTAGAGCACTGAGCATGAGCATGAGCACGTGCTTGGTATGCGGGTCACAGAGCCCCGACACGAGCGTAGAGCACTGAGCATGAGCATGAGCACGTGCTTGGTATGCGGGTCACGGAGCCCCGACACGAGCGTAGAGCACTGAGCATGAGCACGAGCACGTGCTTGGTATGCGGGTCACAGAGCCCCGACACGAGCGTAGAGCACTGAGCATGAGCATGAGCACGTGCTTGGTATGCGGGTCACGGAGCCCCGACACGAGCGTAGAGCACTGAGCATGAGCACGAGCACGTGCTCGGTATGCGGGTCACGGAGCCCCGACACGAGCGTAGAGCACTGAGCATGAGCATGAGCACGTGCTTGGTATGCGGGTCACGGAGCCCCGACACGAGCGTAGAGCACTGAGCATGAGCATGAGCACGTGCTTGGTATGCGGGTCACGGAGCCCCGACACGAGCGTAGAGCACTGAGCATGAGCACGAGCACGTGCTTGGTATGTGGGTCACGGAGCCCCGACACGAGCGTAGAGCACTGAGCATGAGCATGAGCACGTGCTTGGTATGCGGGTCACGGAGCCCCGACACGAGCGTAGAGCACTGAGCATGAGCATGAGCACGTGCTTGGTATGCGGGTCACGGAGCCCCGACACGAGCGTAGAGCACTGAGCATGAGCATGAGCACGTGCTCGGTATGCGGGTCACGGAGCCCCGACACGAGCGTAGAGCACTGAGCATGAGCACGAGCACGTGCTTGGTATGTGGGTCACGGAGCCCCGACACGAGCGTAGAGCACTGAGCATGAGCATGAGCACGTGCTTGGTATGTGGGTCACGGAGCCCCGACACGAGCGTAGAGCACTGAGCATGAGCATGAGCACGTGCTTGGTATGTGGGTCACGGAGCCCCGACACGAGCGTAGAGCACTGAGCATGAGCATGAGCACGTGCTTGGTATGCGGGTCACGGAGCCCCGACACGAGCGTAGAGCACTGAGCATGAGCATGAGCACGTGCTTGGTATGCGGGTCACGGAGCCCCGACACGAGCGTAGAGCTCTGAGCATGAGCATGAGCATGAGCATGAGCATGAGCACGTGCTCGGTATGCGGGTCACGGAGCCCCGACACGAGCGTAGAGCACTGAGCATGAGCATGAGCACGTGCTTGGTATGCGGGTCACGGAGCCCCGACACGAGCGTAGAGCACTGAGCATGAGCATGAGCACGTGCTCGGTATGCGGGTCACGGAGCCCCGACACGAGCGTAGAGCACTGAGCATGAGCACGAGCACGTGCTTGGTATGCGGGTCACGGAGCCCCGACACGAGCGTAGCGCACTGAGCATGAGCACGAGCACGTGCTCGGTATGCGGGTCACGGAGCCCCGACACGAGCGTAGAGCACTGAGCATGAGCACGAGCACGTGCTTGGTATGCGGGTCACGGAGCCCCGACACGAGCGTAGAGCACTGAGCATGAGCACGAGCACGTGCTTGGTATGCGGGTCACGGAGCCCCGACACGAGCGTAGAGCACTGAGCATGAGCACGAGCACGTGCTTGGTATGCGGGTCACGGAGCCCCGACACGAGCGTAGCGCACTGAGCATGAGCATGAGCACGTGCTTGGTACGCGGGTCACGGAGCCCCGACACGAGCGTAGAGCACTGAGCATGAGCATGAGCACGTGCTTGGTATGCGGGTCACGGAGCCCCGACACGAGCGTAGAGCACTGAGCATGAGCACGAGCACGTGCTTGGTATGCGGGTCACGGAGCCCCGACACGAGCGTAGAGCACTGAGCATGAGCATGAGCACGTGCTTGGTATGCGGGTCACGGAGCCCCGACACGAGCGTAGAGCACTGAGCATGAGCACGAGCACGTGCTTGGTATGCGGGTCACGGAGCCCCGACACGAGCGTAGAGCACTGAGCATGAGCATGAGCACGTGCTTGGTATGCGGGTCACGGAGCCCCGACACGAGCGTAGAGCACTGAGCATGAGCACGAGCACGTGCTCGGTATGCGGGTCACGGAGCCCCGACACGAGCGTAGAGCACTGAGCATGAGCATGAGCACGTGCTTGGTATGCGGGTCACGGAGCCCCGACACGAGCGTAGAGCACTGAGCATGAGCACGAGCACGTGCTTGGTATGTGGGTCACGGAGCCCCGACACGAGCGTAGAGCACTGAGCATGAGCATGAGCACGTGCTTGGTATGCGGGTCACGGAGCTCCGACACGAGCGTAGAGCACTGAGCATGAGCATGAGCATGAGCACGTGCTTGGTATGCGGGTCACGGAGCCCCGACACGTGCGTAGAGCACTGAGCATGAGCATGAGCACGTGCTTGGTATGCGGGTCACGGAGCCCCGACACGAGCGTAGAGCACTGAGCATGAGCATGAGCACGTGCTTGGTATGCGGGTCACGGAGCCCCGACACGTGCGTAGAGCACTGAGCATGAGCATGAGCACGTGCTTGGTATGCGGGTCACGGAGCTCCGACACGAGCGTAGAGCACTGAGCATGAGCATGAGCATGAGCACGTGCTTGGTATGCGGGTCACGGAGCCCCGACACGTGCGTAGAGCACTGAGCATGAGCATGAGCACGTGCTTGGTATGCGGGTCACGGAGCCCCGACACGTGCGTAGAGCACTGAGCATGAGCATGAGCACGTGCTTGGTATGCGGGTCACGGAGCTCCGACACGAGCGTAGAGCACTGAGCATGAGCATGAGCACGTGCTTGGTACGCGGGTCACGGAGCCCCGACACGAGCGTAGAGCACTGAGCATGAGCATGAGCACGTGCTTGGTATGCGGGTCACGGAGCCCCGACACGAGCGTAGAGCACTGAGCATGAGCATGAGCACGTGCTTGGTACGCGGGTCACGGAGCCCCGACACGAGCGTAGAGCACTGAGCATGAGCATGAGCACGTGCTTGGTATGCGGGTCACGGAGCCCCGACACGAGCGTAGAGCACTGAGCATGAGCACGAGAACGTGTTTGTTACACGAGATGACACAAGTGATGCACTTATCCCCACAAAGCGGTGTCCGCAAGGTATAGGCACGCATTCGTAGCTTCCTCACAAACATCTCCAATCTATTTCTAACGTTGGATCTACGGCTTTCTTCTGCATCTAAACATATTCTCATGCGGTTATTTATTTTATTATTATTTATGGACACAAGTTTGTCAATTGATTACAATGATACATTCCATGGCCCCTAATAAATTCGAGCCACTGTACATGACGGTATCGTTCTCTGTTTATGTGCTATTGTACATCACTTATAAGTTGTAGCGGCATAAAAAATGCATATCTACGTACCCGGTAGAAACGTAGTAGTGGTAGTAGTTCTAGCGGTGTTTAGCTCTTTTTTGTACACGCCTCCATTTCATGATTCATTTTACACAATTTATGCCTTCATGGATGGAAATAAAATTCTCATTTTAAAAATTCAAATTTTGTGCAGCATATTATATAAAACGTTAGTGTTACATCGCCAGAAGTATTGTTTTAGACTCAATACCAAGTTTCGTATATCTATTCTACGTGAAATGTAGTAAAGATGAATATAAACGATGGTAACACTGTAGTAAGGCAGAACGAAGGGGGTCCGAACTTCTAACGTAATCTACGCTGATGTATGAGTGTGACCCCATGGGCACAGTGAATGAAAATATCAGCATGTGAAACCAAATGTGTGACGCGCCCAGAGTAATTCGCGTAGAACATTAGTGCTGAAATAAATGCAAGCAAACCCTGTTGTACAGTGTACATGAAAGATGAAAGATTGGCACAGGTATTCACCGTTCAAACTCAAATATCGGAACGTCGAGTAATGAGTTAAAAGCCAGTGGGTGGTAAGTCGTAATAGTTTGGCTGACACGCATCGATTTCACTCAAGCAGTTGTGTAGTGTTACCAACTGTGAGGATAATGTGGATAACAGGTGCTTGTCGATATAGCGAGAATATTCATTTCATTTCATTTACAATTGTGTGAAATACCTTAGATAAACTTCTCGCTCTTTCGCTATCTCTCTTTCTTTCAAACTCCGTCTCCAGTGGTCATAAAAGTTGATCAAACAAACGTCCGTGAATGGATGGCGATAGCCGATAGGCTTTATGACAAAATGCAAATTGCTACCACAATTACTTTCGAAAATTTATAGCTATACCGAGATACGAGCTAAAGGGCCAGTTAAAATCTACTTTTCAGTTAAATTGTTTTGACCATGACAACGGCCAATAGAAATTCACCGAACTATGGGCTTATCTGACAGTCAAATTTAACTTTAACACTTTAACTGGACATTGAAGTCAGAGGCATTAGACATTTCTTTGAATTAAAACAAAGAAAACAAACTTTTGTTTGGATACATTGTTCTTTGTATTTGTTTTGTAGTTTAATTAAATTAAATTTACCCCCCCCCCCCCCCCCCCCCGCCCAAGACGGGTTTATTGACAGTAGTTCAATCAACCAATGTAAGTTTGCAAATTACCAATACAACGTGTTTTTTATTTGACGTTTAGTTTTAATAAGTAATAAACTTATAATAAATAATAATAATAATGTTTCGTAGAAAAATTGCCCAGCGACAAATTCATATCCCGCTTGACTAACTAGGTATTGCGATATTTGGAATGGTTGATAATAAATGGCCAAGGGCTGATAGCATGACTCAATCACAACATATTTTCTCTTGTGATTGAGGAAAACCTCGTAAAAAATCTGCAATCAGGACTGCCGGTGGTTATAAATGTAAATCCATTGTTGAAGTGACTCCCAAGTTTCACACTACGAAATAGCAAGAACAGCTATAGTGATCAATATGCAATGCATGGAGACCCCTCATGAGAAGAAATACATATGGGAACATCTCTGCATCCGGCCACGTATTCTGTTCACTCTCTGGGATGCTGAGTTGATTATTTGATCGTGTTTGTTGGGAGTTTCTCTCCATCTCGAAGTGACCGATAAGAGTCGGAGATAATAACAAACAACAAAGGTAATTCGGAAGGACATTGGCTCCATTCCGCGGCAACCGGCAATCCTGACTGAAGGCTCAAGGCTGTTTCCTAGATGTTCCTAACACATCAAATGCTAGAATTGAGTCGTACTAACAGCCCTCGGAGTCACGGACATCCCTTCCAACTTATCCAAATATTATAGTTCAAATATACCATGTAGTTTCCTGAACTGAAGAGTGGTCGCACACAGTTCAATTTGATGTGCACCCTACAGCAGGGCTAGCTTTGCCCACTTTACACACATGTACAAGTAGGATTGTTAGTACAAATCAATTATTCTCTAAATCCAATCAAGCGCAGAATCACCACATTTCAATGTTTTTCTATAGTACTGCAACAAACGAGATAAAATCCTTGCAATGACGTGGGAAGACAATGAAAAACTATTATATTTGAATGTTTATTTTGTTTGTTTAATTCTACCGGATTTGTAAAGGCCTGCAGAGGCGAGTCTCCAAACCTTCAAACCAGACAGCGCAGCTACATTTTAGCAGACTCATCGTGTTATCGCTCTCAAATTAAAAGAAAATAAAATTCATGAATCAAAAGTGAAGAGCGCATTTATCTGGCGGAACCCCTTTGCTCAAAAGTTACAAATTTCTCTCGGAAGGTTTACTTTGCTCTCAGGGTTTGCACGTAGAAGATAATTCAAACATCCCACTTTGCAAACGTTGGTTGATTACATGTTTACCTTAGAAGGGTGGAGGGGGGGGGGGGGGGCTTGGGAGGGCTTGGGAGGGCTTGGGGGACACGCGTGCTCCTCTTCCCAGTAGAAAAAGCGAAGTAGTTACCTGAACAAACAACAATCCAAATTGAAGCGATCTACTAGTAGATCTCAAAAGCGTTGCTTACACCGCAGTGGCATTAGAATTGGCAAGAATTTGTTTAGGAAACGTACACATAATTTACAGGTGTGATCTTTAAATAATTATATTGACTTGTTTTCTCAATATATTTTAGAGAAATTTTCCTGAGTGTTATTCATTCTCCTGCCCAACCCATCGCAAAGGGCCCCGTTTAGACACAGCCAAGAAGAGCGACCACCACTTTCATCGCATGTCAGAAGACACGTTATATGGGCCTTTACAGACTCATTCGCCACGCTTGTTACGTTAGTATACTTGCAACCGAAGCCATACGTACAACTACAACCATGGAGTCGTGATGTAAGAGTAACACAACGGCTGAATGGATTTACACGGACATCGTGAAGACGGGACTCGCTGAACATATAACTATATGTCAACCCTACCTAACGTTTTAGTATTTGCATTTTATTAAAATGATTATAAACATTATTTGCAATTATTAGCAGCCAAATATATTTCGTAAGAATCATCGTTAATTCTTTATATAAAGAAACTTTCATCTGTATATACTTTAAATACTCAGCTGTTAGAAAGAAGATCCCTTGGTACTAAAATTGAATATATTAGCGTGTACATAAAATAATAAAATCAATACAAGTAGGAAGTAGGAATGTGTTTACAGACGGATCGATTTGTAGTTAGATTGACGATTCCAAAAACCTTCCATTTAAACAGTGATTGAAAACGGCGGACAAGTAAAGCCATTGAGGTCGATTGTTAACACTTCATCAGCAGAATATGTATAGTTGTGGGGACATTGCAATTATGGGGCTTATTATCGAATTAGACTTAGGAGATTGTTTTAATTTTTTAGGATCAATATAATTAAAGCGACTTACCGTTCCGCTCATCCGCAGACAGTTCCACGAGTGCAAAGGACAGAGAAGAATATTATAATCTGTATTCATTCTTTGCATTGTTAATTTGTTAAGGTAGTTTACAGATCGCAATTCTATTCGCTTTAACTATGCGATTAATTTTCAAATTGATTATTTTATTGTGCATCACTAAGAATGTTAATTACACTTCTGTGTACGAGTAGTGTGACTACTTGAGGCATATTCTCGGTATAAAAATAAATGTCCATTGTTTTAATTATATCTCAAGAATGCTACTCGAAATCGAAAACTAAGGACACAACGCAATGTGGTTTGGTAAGCTATACATATTAAATGATACATATTCCAAATATAATCAATATAGCGTAGTAATTTTGATTATTTGATCCACACAATAAATTTCAATGAAACTAACAGCCTTATACATACTGATTATCACAGATACATTTAGCATTCAGTCTGTAGCACTTCGGCTTACCAAACTACAGAACAATTGCCCCCGGATTCCTGATTTCGAGTAGCTTTCTTGAGGTACTAAAAATGGAAATGTGCGATTTAAAACGTGAAACTACGTTTTCCAGGCAAAGCACCACAGTGTTATAGTGTAAATGTAAAGCGTTCTATAGTGTGTAGTGTAGTTTTCGACCGTCCATAGTTGCCATGTTAGAAATTCCTCAGATAGGATGGCGATGTGTATGTGATGCCAGTTCCTAAGTTGCACTAGAGAACCCAGTGACCGCCCAAAAGTAGTGAATTTACAACATGTGGGTTGGAAGTCTTGGTATGATTAGAAGAATCACATTTACTGCTTTAGTACTTTAGTATGTAAGCTTGTATTGTTAATTAACACAGATTCGTACACAAAGTAAGCGCAAATATATTTCAGCGATGTGGTCCTTGACTCACTGAATTCTTGTAGTCCACATCTACCAATTCGTTGAAGTACAAATTGTTATAAGTAAATTTTAGTGTTCTCGATTACCATTATTTAAAACAAAACATAAGAAAAAGGCGAAACTGATTTGACACAAACGAGCATAGAGATTACATTGACGTTGTATGGAGGGATAAGGTCCTAATCACTATAATATTATTACCACATGCCATGCAGACTGCACCATAGCCGCATCCATTTGTTTAGCCAATGCAACTGTGTATTTTTTGTTATTCTTATTTAAGGCCACTGACAAGTCCAGGCGGTGATACTGGACATGTGAATAAACTGCATTCTGCCAACACCCTACATGGCACATTGCATACAAGTACAACACGATGGTAGTGGAGGTGGTGCTGTCTTGATCATTGACCCCCGAATCACAGTCTCGATCAGGGGCGGATCCAGGACCTCTACGAGGGGGGGGGGGGACTTAAGTGGCGCAACGTAGGGGGTGTGAGGGGCGCGGCCCAACAGCTTAGGGAAAAATTTGTTGAGACATTTTTTTCCAAAACGTGTTTTAATCACTTTAGAGATGGTGTTTTTCAGTTTTATTTGCAGTTGCGCACTAAAATAGGCATTGGATGGAGATATTTCTGGTGTAACATATTCATTATAGAAGAAAAATTAGCTTTTCAAGAACCAAGGGGGGGGGGGGGGGGCGATCGCCCCTACCGCCTCCCTCCCTGGATCCGCCACTGGTCTCTATGCATAATAATGTGCAACGGGCTGGCTGACGTTCACTTCAAGTCTTATTAATTTAACAAATTTGTCACTTTTAGTTTTGTTTGTTTTCACAAACTCATTGCAGTCTAGCTTTTGACTTCGTTATTTTAACCTAGAACACTTACAGTAACATACTATACATTGTACATTTTCATACTATACATGTACATTTTCGTTTTTTAACCCTTCTATTCTTACAGGATGTAAATAATAAATACGTAAATTTATATTTTTATTTAAAAAAATAAAAACTCAAAGTGGTATAAATATTTCATTGACTGAAGATGAGTGCAGAGAATGTGGTTATTTGGGCGACCGTTCTGCAACATCATCTTTATGCGTCAGATTTTTTTTTCACAAATTATTTCTTTTGTTAAAAAACAAATTTACAACAAATTGCTTTTATAAAAATAATCTTTTTGTTCGACATTTTGACTCCAACGATAACGGCCATCCTATACTTTATGCTGTCAAAGCATATTTAAACTGTGATACCAGTGCAACTCTGCACATTAACTATCGCTACATGGTTTCATCACGTGACCATGCATAAGGATTGTGAACCTATTTCCGGCTAACATAACTATTCTTTTATATTGCTTGCAAAATTTCAAAGAAATACACTAACGATGGTCCTTTATGCTTCACGTCTCGATTATTGTAATCAAACTATTCTAGACGATGAGGGGTGATAGATGAAGATAATGGACAGTAAAAAACAGGATTTATGTAGGATTTGAACCCACGTCCCTAAGAAGTACTGGGCCTGCGCTCCGCCAAACCGTATGAGCCACCGAGGATCGCAAAACTCACAGTTCAAATCGACAATATACTAGCAAAACACAAAATATAATGTAAACACAGTAACATCTTATACCCTAATTATTATTGGACACCCGCCGCACTACAAGTAAATCCGTTGATGACGATCATCAAGACACGAACCATGTCGGATACAAAATTAGCTCTGAAGAGTTAAGTTGTTAGAGTTAATACATGTTCTGAGCTGTCATTTGATTTCCGTGAAAAAATGTGTTTTTATGCGTGTTAGAAGAAGTACAGGTTGTCTGTTGAATGGGATAATACCACAAAATTCTTTGTTGATATCATTGTTACAAACGTGATAGAAGTGGCGCAGCTACAAAGTCAACCCCTTGGTGGTAGGGGAACAGGCGAGGTTTAGGCCAGTTAGCCGATGCCCACCATCAAATAGTAAGCGTATCTCGATAGCTCAATTTTCACAAACGTGCTTTCGAAAAAGTCTTCGGCACGCCGGGACAGAGTGTAAACAAACGGGACTGTGCCACATTTTCCGGTACATATGGTCACCTTAAAATAAATGAACACGTAATTTTAGCGCAGTCATTATTGCATCTATAATATATAGTAAGTGTAACTTAGTGTGTAGTTAAATGGGGGGGGGGGGGGCAAGGGACGTTCGATCTGAATGACTTGGGCATGGTTTATCTCTCTGAACGTGACGTCAAACAAATATTGAGCCTATCCCCCCCCCCCAACCCCCCGCGGAGAAAGATCGGTTCCTCCTCTCGCCAAACACAACAACAACAACAACAACAACAACAACAACAACAACAACCACAACAACAGTGTGTTACCTCGGGTGTGAAATGAATTCCCTCACCCCGAGCTCTGAGCTCTCAGATGTCCAATCCTCGCCACCCCATGCTGAGCTATGATGGCTCATTAATTAGTGGACCTAATGGTTCATATCGATACAACGAAGCCAAACGAAACCTTGGAGATGAGTAGACATAAAAATAATGATTAATCTGAAGGCAGATAGCGTTTAAAATGCAAGACGAAGCAGTTGAAGTTTGAATTGAACTGCACATTCGGTCAACAAATAACCCTCATGCGTGTCCAACATTCAAGATTTAACATAGATTGAAATTATGGATACTTATGAATTCGACAATAAATAATAGGCTACTCACAGTTTGTGTGACGTGTCTGACGATGCAGCTGACGGCATGCAGTCACTTTTATGGCGTAAGTCACTAACGTATCTAGAATTATCAACGTTTAATCCAACGGCGCATCGCGCGAACCTAGCTGACGTAAGTCACTTTTATTTTCTAGGTGCAGGTGTGGAGGATTTGGTCTAACTAGTATGATAGCAAACCGATGTCTTTTAAAGCCCGGCACATCTTCAATTACACACCACGTTTTGTTGTTGCAGTTGCAGTTACATAGGCTCAGCGCATTACGGTCATATCTCTTTCCAAACAATGTGGGGCCACGGTCAAGCATCTCTGTTGAAATGCTTGTGAACCTTCCACACGGTCAAGCATGTTGATAAGTATCGGTAAAATATTGAAACTTATCTTCGTCGAGAGGTCTAACATGCTTGAGCTATTAGAAAAAGACCCCCAGACGGTCGGTCAAGCATGTTCACAAGCATCTTGCGCGAGATGCTTGAACGTGTGTGTGTGGAGGGGGGGGGGGGGGGGGGGGGGGAATCCAGACCCCGCGAGTGTTCAACGTAGCGCAGGTATACGAGCTTGCCTTCTGGGTACTTCACTTTCTATTATTATAACCATCAATACTTTTCTTGATGGCTCTTAACCATGTAATGACTTTTTTGCTGAGATTTTAAGTTGATTGGTTGTTCGAACGCGATTGCAAAATTGACACTTAGCCATTAACCCTTTCAATACAAAACCGTCAATACGTTTTTTTAATTTTTACCTAATATTTTATTGCATATTGTCTCATAATTTATATAGTTGACAGCACGCATGGTTTATGACGGGGAGTATATTATATTGCCATTCCATATTGTACCTGCGTCTCTGTTATTTTTGTAACCAAGCAGGGACGTCAAGTAATTTCTGTTAATTATGTTTTGAGATTACCATAATGCTGACATGAGGTAATGCAGAATATTTATGTATTCCGAGTGATGTACACCGGGCGCTAATGAGGAACTCCCGCAAAACACTCGTGGAAATGTATTTTTATCTGGCAAATAAACACACACACATTAATAATTATTTGTACGTGTGTTTGATGTTTTCACCATTGCTTTCATTGTTTTATGTTTATGTTTGCATATATTGTCCGCTTTGAGAAGCAACTCTATAACAGCTGTAAAAATATATATATATTTAAAAAAAAAACTTTCAAGGCAAGTACAGAATGGACGTAAATGAATTAAGTTACAGGCGTATATTGAATCAGTGTAGTGTGTAGGAGTCAGTTACTTTGTCAGTAAAACCCACACGAATACGTAAATGACGTGTGATCATGGGAGACACGTGTATAACTGTGTGTAATGGTTTAGGAACAAATTGATGTGTACACGTAGCAGAAATTAATGTCTGGGGATAAATCCGAACATTTATGTCGTAGATGAAAACGCGTTGATACATCAGACAGAAAACAAAGGGTTGAGATGAGGAAAACTTATGGGGAGGGGGGGGGGGGGGGATATTGTATTTGTTCTGAAATAAAGGGGTATGAAAGAAAAGTACGAATATCGTGTATTGTAATAGAATGCCCGAGAGCGGGAAGGCCAATGTATAGATTGTTAGATGTTTAATGGCCTCCAATGTTCAGGGCATAACTTTAAAATATGTATTTAAACCTTTAAAATACATGAGCAATATTTGTTGACAAAGAAAACTCGATGTTCTTTCACATTGAAAAGATGCTCTGTGAAATTGACTCGTCATCACTCCTAAACCGTGTAATTTATGTTGACGAAAATTTGCGGCATTATGGAAAACATCTACAGAGCAGTGAATTCGTTTCACGGCCCGATAAATGCTTTAAAACAAAGCTCCGTGCTTGCTTGGAACGAGCGAAGCGTGCACGTACCCTATTGGTTGCGTACTGTGTATCTTCGCCTTGCAGATTATGTTGCGTTTCGGACTATTATACACAAGTAATGCAAATAAAAGAAGACGTGTAATTTTGATATAGGGTGTGGCCATTTTTTTTCTCGAACAAACATTTAATATGCACCAATCAAAGAAAGATACAATATTGAGTTGCCTAGCAACTGATTGTTTGTCCGTGTGATGTCACAGCCCTTCAATCGTAACTAATAATATATATATTATATATAATCTGCCGCATTGATGAAAAATATGACAAATAGGCAATTATTCACAATTTATAAAGCGCTTACAAAACATGAATGCATTTTTTGTTTACTTTTGGATTTAAATCTGCAACGATGTTATTCTTATTACATTATTAGAAATATTTAAACCATGTTCTTTAGTAGCATCATTGTTCACATATACATAATATATTATTTTGCAACATTTACCGAATCCGTAAGAATCTATAACACATTGAATTTCTCAAGTCTCTTAAAATTGTGCATATCATTAAGTGATACTCAGAGAAAATTGTTACCTGCACTGTTATTATATAGTGTAAATGAAGCTGCTTAGATCATAAATTTAATTGCTGGGCAATCACCATGCACACAGGTTTATCTCATTTGAGAGGACGAATTTAGACTTAATTGTTAAAAATGCCGCAAATTTTTAACAAACTAATTAAGCTATTTGGTATGTCTGACGAATCAGAGAATATGGTTAGATTAGAGATCAGAGATATTAAGATTAGAAGAAGTATAAGTAGATATTTCTCAACTGAAGGCTGCGATTCAATGTCTTTCCTTGTAACGTCCATGATGTGCACAATTACTGATTCCTTTCATCCTGCTATACCAATGCCACGTTGGTCTACTTACGACGACTATTGTTTCTGAAACCAAAATATAGTGCGTTTGTTCGCTTTACTCCATTAGCTTCAAAACTAATTTTTAGTGGGGGGAAATACACCATTAATTTTTGCGTCATGTGCCGCCCCCAGTCAGATCCCTAACAACACAACACAACGCTGCCAACTTGACGAAATGGCGTGTAACAGTGTAGTTCGACCGCTTATTAGCGATCAAACGGGTCTTCCACGATGATTTTCAGGACATCCTTACAACACGACAAAATATTTAAGTTTTGTGTGTTTAATCCACAAATATTGAATTTATACGCCTGGGCCGTGCATGCATGGACAGCGTTAATTATTAAAATACCAACACCATGGCCAAACTATGCAAGTTCATAATAGTAATTTACAGATTAAAATTTTTGCCGTGATAAATGCAGACATGTCAGATAATACCGGTTAGCTTATTAATTTTGGTTGTTACCATCTTCGTGTGTCATACATTCCTCAGATGTTAACCATTTCAAGGATAATAACAATGATTCATGAGTTTCAGCTGTAATAATTATACTAATAACGTAAGCTGGAAGCCTTTAGCGGCCGAAATAATTAAAGAACGTGATTTTCGGGGCGTTGTGAATTATGATTGCGTAAAACATACAGTGAAGATTATGAATGTACGTGAGTAATTGCCTTGCCGTGTGGGTAAACGATGCTAATAACTTCATCTCGATTAATTTTTACTATTTTTAATACAGCTCGAGCTTGCATTACAGGTGCAAACTCTTGTTTTCAAATCCACACTACGAAGCTATTGTCTTCGTACAAACAATGCAACAAGTCTAATCAAACGATGATGCTTGATAAGGGTGTTACCACTACATACACGTCGTAGCCATCGTCAGCTCCGTACATCAGGAATCATTATCTTTGTGTACATCACGGTTAAAGAAATAAAGGAAGCTAATTGTGATCATTAATATCATTTATTACAATTACATGGTAAACCTACTTTCCTTTAAACTCTTTATTGATACATCCACGTTACTACATACTTTTGTTATCACTAATAGTGTTCAATAACTGTAATTAAAATAATCCATGATTGGTTTACACGGATATCAACTTGGAACGCAATTACCGTAGTGGTAAGCGATGCAATGTCTCCGTATACCGTTACTCCACGAGGGGTATTTGAGGTGTAAGTATTGCCACTGCAAAGTAATTACACGTCTTTAAGGAGAAACTTCTTGACCTCTTCAAGGTAAAATACCACCGCCATGCAAAGCACGAACTTGACTCATCTTCTGACAAAAGAAAGTTGTCACTGAACAAGCATTTAATATAAGAGATGGATGGATGTTGTCATCTGTTGGGTTCCGATATGGCTGTTTCTTTCTTTGTGACGGCTTGGTGCGATTCATATTTTACCAGCTCTGCGCTTGCATATTGTGTGTGTGGAGCAGTGCAATAAGTCAAGGGCGTATTTTTGTACTTGTTTTCGCTGTACTGTCCTTGTAATCCGTTACTGTATATATTTTATTAATCATGGCGGCTTGTTCAGTTTACTTTGTAAACCTTCAGCCCCTTGGTTATCGAGACGAGTGCATTGATTGATTAAAATACAAAGTGATTATAATATGTGGATGCTCGGATAGAAGGCCTAGGCCTATATGTAGCATAGCAGAATGCTATTACTAATATTAAAAGTGCTCTACCCAGAGGGGTATTTCTGAGAAACTGGTTTTCTCAGTAAACATATGTCTAAGATTGAATTATAGAGTTTTTATTTTTAATAATTTTTCCATTACAATCGGTAAATACCGTGAATACACAATATTTTGTTTTCTTGAAAAAAGATCAGATCGTGTAACAAAAATCCAAACCACTAAGAACGAAAGTGAAATTTAAAAATGCGAAATATACCACGTCATTGCCACAGTAGCCATATGGTGCGCACTTTATTTCCGTGTAAGGAACTACTATAATATAGTGGTAGAAAAGGCTTAGTCACTGCATGCACAGATTTCATAATTCACTGACTTGTAAGCTGAGTTAAAAACAACAGACTGCTCTTATAGACGAGTTCTCGAGGAAGAGTTCGGTATGTCGTGAGGGAGCGAAGTAATAATAACTGGACGGGACGCTGGTCATGGCAATGCTCTCGAGTTACGTTCTAAATTAATGTTGCCACTTAGTTGTCGTGGATCAGGGGTAACGTACGAGATACTCTCACGGAGGTTACCGGTTCGATACCGGACCCCGGTAAATGTTTTCCACAACAAAGATTTCTTCAGTTAAAAGGCAAATACTCGGATTGTGTAATCGGACCATGGCAAAATTGACACAGTGATCACTGCAGTGGTAGTATTATATAATTTCTTCAGGACATATTTCTGTATCGAGATTGCACCAACACAGCCAATAAGAGTATAAGCATATATGTGCATAAGCCTTGTAAGTCGATTAGGCGTGGGCCTAGTAATCTATGTCCATGCGTTTTAGGTTCGAATCCTGGCTTGGGTATGGGTCTTTTGAGGCGTTTACACATCCCCACCGCCCACTTATCGTCTCGAGTAGGATAACTATAAAAATAGCTTCGTCATTATATTAATTCGAATAGCGAAGTCGTTTACGTTTTTAATTTATCATTTAACTATTAGAAAACTTGTAACATCATCATATTATTGATTGTTGGTTTAATTTTCTTGATGTTCAACAACATCTACAACACATTTATAGCCAGTCTTGCCGTGAACGAGCTATCACTGCTTTCTATCAGAACCATTGCCACCTGCTCATCTCATACCAAGCTCTCCAAATGTTATGATTATTAAAACGCATTCAACGTTATTGTCTCATGTGGTGTGGGCATGTTTATCTTTAAAAATTAAACAAGACTATAATATGAAATCTGTTTTCTGTTTTCCTGGCTACCTTCAATGGAAATCGGAACCATTATCAAATAAAGACGTACAATCTTATCAACAATTATAAAGTTTTAGTAAATGCAATTGATACCGCAAAGCCAGATAAATTATCTTTGAAATGAGTGTACATGACCGTTCTGAGAGTATTGTCTATGCATTACCTGCTTGAAGAGCTTGAGAACAGTGACCGCCTACAACATACCCATTACTTAGTACTTGAGTAATGAGATCATACACTACACCTCTAATATTAATTGAGAAAGACAACAGTGGGGAAACCTCAACTTTATACGTTACTTTCAATAACTTTCAACTATGGGAGGATACAACATTCCATGGTATGTCACGGTTTTTATTTCGTTAAGTGATGGCGTGCATAAAAAATCGACAGTTTGATCATTTAAATTGGTGGTTTTATTCTCCATTGTTTATGATCAATTATTTAATTATTGCTTATATTATAGAGGTGTTAATTGATCATGAAATGGTTTTATTTTATAAAGCATACACAAAACATTTAACTTAATTAGACTAAGCTTAAACGTGCACGCTGAAAACCACAATAATGAATATATATTGTAATAATTAGTGACTTGAAATCATTGAACGCAAAACTTACTATAACAACCATAACAAACGGTGCAATCTACTATATAAACTCATTCAATAACGAATATGCTACATGTCTGTGTTATTTCGACAACAAAAGGAAAACGGTCTGATGGGGGTGGAAAATGGAAACCTGTCTCACATGAAACAACAATGAAAAACTACGTCACACGTAAATGTAAATGCACAAGGAACCTGTGATAGCGGAAACTAATTTGATACACCTGCTCGCACGTTAGATGTTAATGACTACAACTTGTAGATGCAACACATGGCAGAATGTAGATTGTATCATTTGTGCTCGGATAAAATTCATCTTTACAAAGAAGAGGTTTATGAGTAAGTATTATCAAATGGTTCGTTGGTTCCGTTATAACCGCATAATCAGGCAGTGGAGTGCGACTTATTCGTACGCGATCTTGAAAGTAAAACATGCCTTTATTTCTCGAACGGAATTTCGATATTAATATCCTCACTGCCGGTGAATTCCACTCTTCCAAACAATTATTAACCAACGTTTTTCAAAACTGTAATTATAATTGTTATGGTAGTTAACAAAAAAAATCACGGAATGTATACAAACATAAATTATAAGATAATAGTCACACAATTACATGTTTCTTATTTTTTTAACCGTATACCAACCTCCCAGTAAAAATAACTACCCATTCACTTCCAAAGCACATAATGTGAATGTATCTGGAATTCTTGAAATCCATATTACTCACTCATCGTTGATTTAATCGCCCCTCTCTAAAATACGCATTTACTAAAACTGTCAAACTGTTTTGGGGGGGGGGGGGGGGCGAGGAAAGTTGCCATGGCATAACGTTTGTAATAAATTCACAGTTCATACACCCCCTCCATACTATACTTTCACACATAATGTGACTGATTGACAGCACTCGTCAAGTTTTAAACTCTGGAAGATGCCAACGCTCAATCTGCCCGAACTGTGAGACTGAGTATAGATGGGCACGACGATATATACCCAACTATAATCGTTGACTCGTTAGTCTCGGCATAGTTCCCCGCTGTACGATTGTTTCCTTCCCCTAGTACATTGTGTACGTCTACTCGTATCACTACAACCGGATACATAAAAGAAGACATGTTTTAATTAAAATTTCTCCTTAGTTGTATTTTTGGTTCAATTTTTCATTTCGATAATCTTGTTAAAGACATAGATGTTTCAGTTTTCGTAAGTAAAGAACTATGTAGCTCAGGAATGTATGTAACCAAAAATAATGTAACATCTGATCTATTTATGTAATGATTAATGAATAAAGTTATTATTGAAAACCCGGATATAATCTTTAGCAAAAAGTATTGAAAATCATTACGCGACCCGCAATCCTGACTGAAGTGCTTTTTTTGTTTTCCTCAGTCATATTCAAGGCGAATCCTGGGGTTCAGTTATACCAACAAGCAACAGTCCTCGGACACTGCTTTGAAATATCACAAATATCACAATTTCAAGTTAGTCACATGAAGATTGGCCTGAATTGGCAGGTTTTCCCCAAAAAATACTGTATACTATTATTCAAGACAATTAAAAAAAAAAATGTATTTACGCAGTTTAGGTAGGCCTATGCGAATTAATGGAAGAAAAATAAAATGTTAGCTTTTACTAAAATTACTTAAAATCCTAAACGAACGCATACCCCAATAAACGTAAAATTACCGAATGCAGCGATGCGTTAAACGTCGATTAGAGAACAGTGGAACGGTGTATGCGAGTGCTGGCGGGCATCGCGTGACGTCACTGGTGCTTCTCGCTAGGCCGGCGAAGACAAGAGGAACGAGGAGCGTTATCTCCCCTCGGCCGGCAAACATACCGGACGTTGTCCACTCGTGCCTCAAGACCGTACAGTGTTCGACGCCGCTCAGTGCCTGCGCGTGGTTTAACACCTGTTGGACGGGGAGTACAGGTAAGATGCAGTGACTAGTGACGTCATACGATGTCGGGGAGCGAGACTCGAGGCAAGGGATGTAAGAGACAGATTTCAAGACGTACATTTTTTTGTAAAGGGAAGAGGTGGTCCTCATTTAGCGGCCTCTTACGACCGGCAGAGTTCCTAGGCCGAATGTGCCCCGGGCCCAACCAGGGTGAATTACATGCACACTTTGCAAAGTCGATGTTACCTTACCAATAATTAATTGGCGAGGTTTAATATTAGTTAGAGGTGTGTGAAACTAGCATATTTTTTATTTGGAAGCGTGCTTATATTTTTGGTTTTGAATAGTAAACACATTTATTTCTCGGACTCAATGATAATATTTGTAATGTATATTTTATTCTTGCGTTCAAGAAACGTCCTCGCACTTCTAAAGAAAGGGTGTCACATATAGGTGGATTTTAAATTAATATAATTTAATTTTTGCCACAAAAAAGTTAAATCATTCTCAATTAGCATGGGAAACCTGGGTTTTTAGTAAAGACAACAATATGTAGCATTTCCAAAGACGATTTAGAATGTTTAATATAAAATGCTATTTGTACGGGATTATACTAATTTTAATATAATTTTCGTTTATCTTAATCGATCGAAAGCCCATTGAGACACAGTTATTTGGTGTTCATAATCAAGCGAATGCATGAATTAATTGTATTGGCACTGTAGTTATTGGATATGCTCGCCATGGAGGAGCTATATCACATGATACCTTCGTTTTGAAACGTTAGTGTTTATGATACTTTACACTTTATTACGCTCGCACACCCAGTCAAAATACTACTTGTGTCCCTATATCTTCTACGTACCGGATAGAATTGAACGTCTATACAACATGCGTCTCCGCGTCTATTCAATTATTCAACATTCCAATTATCTGATCGTTAAACACAATCTTTGTTGTAAGCCTGCATTAATTTTTATCGTTTTAATAATTAAAGAAACATATTAACTAAGAAGTAATTTTAAATTAAAAATTTATTTCTAAGAGATTTGTGATAACCCTCTTCACTGAGACATTAATGTTCGAGAAAAATGCTTTTGAAAAATCGAGGACTACACTGACAATGATTAATGTTGACAGATGTTCATTGTGCTAGGTGTTGATTTCTGAGTTGTATTAGTTGAATCCTCGTATTCGTGGGCCAGGTTATTATACATGGAGGGAGACTCCAGGCTTACAAAATAAACAACTGTTATAAAATAAATAAAGTGTTACTGTTATAAAATATTAACAGTTTTGCTGAGGTACGTTTTCTGTTCTCTTCGTATTGCCATACATTTGCGTAAAATGCAGTCTTTTTCTAATTTTTCGCGTGTTATGTTTTACTACACAACTTCGAAGTAATTTTTAACAAGTTTTTAATTTCAAAACGTGAACTACAGTTTTTTAAAGATCAATTATCGACCCTCATTATCAATAAAACTGTACCGTATCGTGTTGTAGGTATTTACCTATAGTTCTAATTTGGTTCCACATTTTTTTCTTAGGGGACAATTTTTTATTTGAAACATAGTAAACATATTTTCCATGTCAAGTGTTGGGCGTTTTTGTGTTGGAAAACATAAGTTCATTTGCAAAAAAAACAATTATTATTCTCTATTTGCATTGAAGTGCAACGTTTAATTTTTCTCAAGTGAACTGGATGTAAGACAAGAAATAGACGTTTGAAAAATAAATTAATATTAATTTACTTTTAGTTAGTAACATTACCATTTAAAAGGCTAGATCATCAAGACAGCTACCCATTCTGTACCTAAAGTGGATAACTTTATACAATACAATAAAAGCCGTTATATTTAGTTCATAAATCACGAAGGAAATATTTTAACATATATATAAATTACAAATCTATACGACCAACAACATCCATGTTAGCTCTTGTATTCCTATACTTAAGCAATAAATGTCAACTAGTAGTCGTACAAGGAAGTTATGTGCAGCGATGCCCACATATAATATTTCATGTTGTCAAAGCACTGAAGAAAGCGCTTTACGGAAACGCTCCGTATGTAAAAAACAAACAGCGCAAAATGTGTACGTCGCATTTCGCAAGTTGGGGATACATGATATTGATAAATACATGATGCGCATGCGCTCGCTTTTGCCCGTACACATTTACTATCGACTGCAGCAGCCAATTACTTTATTTACAGGATCAGACTTGATAAAACGTTTCGAGTTCAAGTCCTCAAATCTCAGCGACAAAATAATTTTGATACCCCCATAATAACACACAAATTCTTCTCATTCTGCTGGTAAGGTGCAAATTACATGACAGGTTTCAACTTTCAAGTAAACACTACAAGTAAACCCGCGTTAGAATAGGTACGATACTTGAACAATAGACAGAAATGTTACCGTGTGGAAGGCATCGAATACAGATTAAGGGAGATTATTTATGTTGGCTACAACGTATTTGCAAAAAATGTAATACGGAAGTGTGGTTGGAATTTGGCGCCAAGGTGCTACTCTCTACATTTCAACATGTTGCGGCCGTCGTATCCAAGGCCAAACATTTACACTATCTGTTGAGTTACTCGTAAATTCTAATTGGTTAAACTGATTGGCTGGTTTATGGAATACATTTTACGGATTAATATATTAAAAAGTTTAGCAACAAACAATTAAATATGACGTGTGTAGAACACGTGTTTGCATTTTTACTTTCTTTGCGTTAATTTTCGTAGTTCGTTGGCTTTATTAAAGTTACTGTTGATTTCATTGTGCGTGGGTGGGGGGGGGGGAGGGGGGGGGTTACTTTACTCCATGCACCGTGAATACGTCATGTGGACTTATACAACAGCGACATTATTAGATCGGTTGGTTTATTTAGATCATTCATCGCCCATCGTGGCGATGACCCTCGTTGTATGAAGTACGACTCGGACCCCAGCATTAGCCAAGAGCGTATTTCAGCAAGTCAAAACCAAAGCCTCCAATTTAAAATCTCAGTGCTGGTAATATGGATTATAATACAATAAGGTTATGTTTAAAGAAAGTAATCCAAATATATTACTAAATCACAAATCATGATGGATGTTTCAACTTTCACCTTGCTTTCAAAATTTTTGTTACTATCATTATTAAAACTCGTTATCATGTATACAATTTGTATTTTATTTAAATTGGGTTTACTAATATATAATTGGGATTTTGATATTCTTGTATGGGACTTGTCGTTCCACATTCTCGCGCTGTGTTTATGTTTACACTCACAGTGTGTAAATTCACAGCGTTTACACTCACAGTGTTTACATTCACAGAGTAAAACGATCCTCGAGAATGAGTGAGTTACTGCTTCCCGCAAACTGTTAAAAAGTACAAAATAATAATAATAGTAGAAAACCTGGCCAGGGACAATTCATATACCCCTCTTCAGGTGACTATAACTAGGTATTGTGGCATTTGAAATTTTTGGAAATGAATGCACAAGGGCTGTTAGTATGACTCAATTCGAGCATCGCCTTGATGAAAATCTCGGGAACAACTTCATTCAGGATTGTAGCGGGAATCGAACCTGTGACCTTCCGAATTAGAGCCTCGTGTGCTAGCACTGAGACATTCCAACTAAACGCTCCTATAGTTTCCAAGTGATGGTCAGTTGATGAGGAGAAGACACTATTCTTATCCAGCCCAAACAATGGTGATCTCGGTGTGACGGATCACCCACACATTACTCTGAGACAACAAACTATACAGACATACTTGAGAAAAAAAAACAATATACTCATGATTTAATAATTCCCTGGATTAGACGTTATGCTCTAGGTTACTTCAAACGACGTTAATGATTTATCCTTCCATAAAGAGTGTATGAATGTTTGAACAATACATTTGATTAGATGGAATACTTTGAGGTTCGTGTTACACATAAAACTCGCGTTCGTACAGGAAAGCGCGATAAATGTGCCGAATCGTATGTTGTATTTTATGATGCGATCAGACTGTAGCTCAGGAGAACACAAATATTAGTCCAATCAGAGTGCCATATGGGAAGTGAACAGCACCAAAGCCAGACATGAATTAAACTGACCAGCACAACCTATTGATGTAATGGACAATTGCCTGGCAATACAATACAATGCAATCAAAATGATATTCACACAGCTCGGTGTATTTGTAACCGCTAACCGCACGGGATGGTGATTAGCGGGGAGGGAACTGGCTTCACCGCAGATCCACCTGTGATGGATCATTTGGCGGTATTACCGCGCTGCTAGGAGAGAATGCGCTAAACAGCTGATGACCGGAATAGCATTCAAATTAGGTACGACCATCTTCAGCCTATTTGTCTGTCTAGACGTATTTATCACTTTGATTTGCATTCAATGGAGACTGTTTGGAAGGAGCTAATGAGGATATGCACGGCCAGATGTTATTACTGTTTATATTATTTTACAATTATAAATTTAAGTATTTTATTTATTTGATTGTATTAATATTTTACATTCCTTAACGAACTACATGTAAGTGTTACATATATAGTATGATGGCAATGAGAAATGTGAGGACAACAGAAATAGCATGTGCCCCGTTGTACACACTACACAGCACCTTTTGCCGTCAAATGTATGTATTTAACTGTATATTTAGGTATGTTATCCTTATTCAGAGTTTATTTCGGACTGTACGTTCTGTTAATGCAGTAATGTAATTCTGGTCGAACCTTGTTGTTTAGTTAGACTGTATCACAATTCTAACTAAGAGACATTATGTCGTTTCCTTTCTTGAATACCCGTGTTCTCACAAATATGCCATGTCAAATGGATATGTATTTCATACTTACTACTATGAAGTGTCTACTGTCAGTCATCGTTATATTCAAACTCAACATGCATACAGAACGGAGATGCACTTCTTCAAGTGGTAACACGTATTCAGTCATGGTGACATCACGATCGTCTTTGAGAGGGTAACTTCACGTCTATCATCACCATTCACGTAGGCTTAGAAACAAGACCTTTCAAGTAGTGTTGATGCAAGTCTATTAGTTGTGCAGGTTCTATACTTGAGGCCTTGCTTGAATAACGGTCAAGGTTTGTAAAACAACATATTTTCCTTATCGATGTCATTAACTTGTAGAGTGGGAATGAATTTGCCTAAACACGCGTAGAGTTTTACTATTTTGGGAGTGAATATAAACTGTTTGTTAATAACTAACTCTTCATTTACCAGGATTAGCTGATTCCTTTTACACTGGCTACTTCTTTTACAGTTAAGCACTATGATTAAACTATAGACCACTAAAATTAATTCGAAGCTGGTACTGGGTAACAATGTACAAACAAGTTTAGTTTGTCTATTATTTTTATTATTATTACTAGCGTACCCCTGTCGCGCGTTGCTGCGATCTCAGAAGAAAGGAAATTCAAGGAATGTGATTATGATGACATTGAATTAACAATATGTCATTTTTATTGAAAGTTATTCATTTCAATGAATCATTTGAAGGTGTCGTTTTAGTTATATTTATTTATTCCAGACGTTCATAAATTGGAAATGATAAAATTTTCCAAACAGCTTCATTGCTACTGATGTAGCGTCCCAATTGATAACGTTCGATTTTCACACAAAACAGAACAAAAACAACAAAAAAAAAGAAAAAATTCAGAAACCTTCGCGGGCGTGCGCACAATACAATCATTCACCTAAGTTTTATTGCGATCGGATGAATATCTCAGTGGGGGTGGGTGTTAGGGGGGGGGGGGATGGTTATCATTCAGAAACCTTAGCAGGTATGCATACAATAACTCACCAAAGTTTTATTGACATCGGATGAATAATAATAGAACGCATTATTGCATGTTGGTGGCTCAGTGGGGGTGGGGGCGTGAGGGGGGGTTGTAATCATTCAGAAACCTTAAATAAATACAATAAATTAATAAATCCACATTTAGAGTCTACCCACTCAGTAACTAAACTGATTTGCAGTGGAGGACTTTAATTTAAAGCGACTAAACCAACCCTGTAGGCCCCGAACACCATCGGCGAGTGAGCGATAACCAATCAAAGATCGATATTTCAAATACGAAACATATGAATCAGTGATTAGACAGTGCGAACACCTGCGGACAAATGTCAGAATCAATAAGGCCGATTCAGAACAACTTTGAATTTATTGAGTGCTTCGTTGCTAGGACGGCTCCAAAGTCAACATAACTGAATCCTTATTTGAAGTTAGAAAACTTCTGTCTGAACCGGGATTTGAACCCGGGACCTTCTGCATTGGAAGCAGGGATGCTAACCACTGGACCAACGAGCCACCTAAACTGTACCAAACTGGACTAGCGGGCGTGCATACACTAACTTACCAACATTTTATCGCAGTCGGATAAATTGTTTAGGAAAGCATTATTGCATATTGGTGTCTCAGTGGGGGTGGGGGGTGAGGGGGGCTGGGAGGGGGTTGTAATCATTCAGAAACCTTAGCGGGCGTGCATACACTAACTCACCAAAGTATTATTGCAATCGGCTGGATGGTTTAGAAAAGCATTATTGCATGTTGGTGTCTCAGTGGGGGTGGGGGTTGGGGGGGGGGGTGTTTATCATTCAGAAACCTTAGCGGGCGTGCATACACTAACTCACCAAAATTTTATCGCAGTCGGATGAATGGTTTAGGAATGGTTTAGGAAAGCATTATTGCATGTTGGTGTCTCAGTGGGGGTGGGGGTTGAAGGGGGGGGGGGGAGGGTATCATTCAGACACCTTAGCTGGCGTGCATACACTAACGCGCCAAAATGTTATCAAAATTAGAATTGTTCAAACATGTATTAATTTGTGCAATACAGATTATACTTGGTCTGACGGCAGTTTTCAAACCAAACTAACTGTGGAACAAAAACTTAGTATTGATGTTTTACATCAGCATTAATTAAAAGTCCTCTTGACATAGTTCAAAATAGTGAATATATTGAGTCTTGTGCATCTATATAATGTTCACGTTACCAAATTATTTTACAGAATATTCCTCATTTGTATTTTATAGCACTTTTCATAATCGATGGGCATATTCGTTGATTTCGCATATTCTGTTAAAAACGCAAACTTAACACAATCTCTAGATTTAATGTATAAGTGGAGCCATTTTAGTAGCAAGAGAAGTTCGGTCAGTTTGCAATAGGAGCTGGATTAGTAATTGTGACCACGAGGGAAAAGTGTCACCTGAAAATAAGAGTGATTATTGGACACAGACACACAGACACAGATAGTTGGACACATAGGCCTACACAGATAGTTGGACACAGAAGTATTGTCGATGGTGGTACAAAGGGTATGTTTACTAGAGGCGTACACAGAAAGTAACACAATTAAATCAACAGTAATACAGTTAACAGTAACGCAGTTCACAGTAACACACCACGAGGACGGAAAGAGAAGACTGGAATTACTCTGAGACAATGGAGAGTGAAAATTATGAAGGTTGGTGCTGGATACAGTGTTACAGTGTGTTACTGAAACGAGAAATGTTACGTCCATATGTGATGTTACTCTACTGACTACTGACTACAACACTATAGCCCTGTTGCTGTTAGTCTTGTATTTATTTTACACCTTTATTTCAAGTATCTAGACGCTAGGAATATTCATGAACACTTGATTGTGTGTTTTTGTTTTTATTCCTATTATACCGATAAATTTATTCCTTGTTTAGTTTAAAAATTATTCTACAAATAAGGCATAAATATTAAAAACACTAATAATGTATTAAATATCGTTACATTAATTAAATGGTGCTTGGATAGACCAATTAGTGGTTTTTATAATAAGATTTCTACTTGCACTTTTCCTGCTCGAAGATAAGAAACCGTTTGTGTGAAGGTCGACGCGACGTCTGCCCACCTTGATTCTATTGCAATACCAATAAATAACTGGTCGTATTTGTGTTCGGAACAAGAAAGATTTACAGAAATACAGTGAGTTATTAGCAATTTCAAATGTTTTTGGGATTACATACCATCACGCAGGTATCGGCGTTATTACTTATATATAAGTATAAGTGCCTATACACAATTAAATTTGCTAACAGCTATTAATGATCTCTATAATTACGAATATGTGAATATTGAACAGACTACGCACTGACATACCCAGACTCTTGCCAAGGCCTCTTGACAAACATATCAGTTTTCCAACCAATATTACTTTTTTTATGTGGTACCACCAGTGAAAAAGTTGTTTATATGTTTCAATATAATATACGTTTATATAATTAATATATGTAATATAATTTCAATTTGCTTGTTATTTTTTATTCTTTGAATCTTCTCGAGATGAAATCCGTTACGTACATCTAAGAAAATCAGGGGTAGATTCTGAATTTAGAGTGATTTAACACCAACAGCATATAGGAGCCTTCGTTAGTGTTAATTTTCAGCTTCTGTAATTCAATTCTCCCTTCAAACCATCGCACTGATCATAATAATAATATGCTTGTTGAATAACAAATCTTATTTTAATCAACATCAGTAACTTCCCCCCCCCCCCTCTCCCCTCCCCAACAACCATATACACAGACGCACAATGTTCAGATGGTTAAACTGGAGTAACGGAGATCTTAAGTGTAATGTAAGTTGAAATATTTATTTTGTCAAGAAATCTGACATTTGCATCTTCTCTGGGGGTCAGCTGCCCTCCCTGCCCTACGCCACTGGATACTTGTGTTCACTATGCGTGTCCGACGCGTGCCCGGTAGCTCATTGCTACCAACATCATTAGACCGACACGTAGCGAGTGTAACAACCTGATTCCTTGCAACGCACTCGTCTGACATTCGAATCTCGCGCCAAACGTACAAGTTCCACGTGTGGTGTAGAGATGGCGTTGCGTGACATATCTCCCGTAATGATTGTGATAAATATTACCGGCGTAGTGGCCGTACCCGTGGCCTGGTTTGGGTGAGGAATACCACGTGAGGGGTTTTTCCCACACTCAACCCACTCATCGTCGCGAAAATAAGAGATTACTTTCGTCATCATCATTATCATAACCACGAACTAGTTCTAAAACTAAAAGATGTCCCAAACGCTAATAAACCATCAACCAAATAATTTTACCGTTGTAAGAAAGACACAGTCAAGAATAAATTTTAGTTCATCTCTGGGCAAAGAGTTACTACCAACAATAACACTATATTTATATAAACATAAATTTAAGTTCTGGGATAAATTGTTTCAATTTATTTCGTGCTTGAAAGCTAATACCAGAGGAATATTGAGGAGAGATGATGGGAAACGCTTGACTGGCTCCTACCTTGACAAGGCTTTCAACGGCAGCACAGGCCCGTTCTTCACACACTGTGACACTACACTATTACAGTCCGTGGGACAAGAATTATGAAATATACTCTCAATGTCCTGGATAATACAATGAAGCTACTTCAGTTATCAACTAAAATGCATACGGAAAACCTATAAAATACTAACAGAAAAGAAAACACAAGATTGTTTGTTCAGACGAACATACTTTTATACGAGTCGCGGGGACGGGGGGGGGGGGAGGGGAGGGGGAGAGGTTGTTTGGAATACCCAAAATATGTATGCTAGCTTGCGCATTATAATTATAATTATTTAATATTTACTTTTTGATTTAATAGCTGAATAGCTGTGTATTTGTCGTTTTATTTTCAATTATTATTGTAGCTGCGTAGGATCCATTCATAAATAAATAAATAAATAAGTAAATAAATAAATTGTGTAAGTGTATGCCGATTGTAGTAGAATTGAATTGAATTGATGGTCTTTATTGATATTTAACAAATACATGTTACAGCATGCCCCCAAAGAGCCTAAGCTCGCTCGCGAATACCACGGATAACTAATCATACACTCTGTGTAATACTAATAGTCGACGCACAGACTTTTGTGATAGTGGATTAGTCGATGGAAATGTCAAATGTATGTTATTTTCCATCAGTCGACGAAGTATTACAAACTTAAATAAAATAAAATACACGAGTCGCCCCACCGCGACTACGGCTTGACTATAGCTTTGTTCCAGCGCTCGTTTAGTGATAGCACAGATAACACACACACACACAAATAACAAAACTTCGCAAAGCAACGTAGTGTTGACTGATTGGTCAAGACATTCTATGTTTTACAAGTCTGCTTCTAGGATGTCATTTCTTCACCGTTTATATCCGTTATTCTCATTAATGTTTTCTTCGCTAATGAGTGGTATGCGATTTCGGACCTCTGTTGCGGCTCTTAGCGGCTCTACGACAGTCATATGTATCTGATAGTCTCCTACATTTCGTTAACACCTCCTGACTTTTTCATCCTTATTGCCAGCAACAAAATAATCCATACACAGAAGTTAGCTGGTCGTACGAATGCTATATTGACTTCCAGTGAGCTTACATTTTGCCTCGCTATGGTACGCGATGACTGTTTTTTCATTTCGATTGATTTTATTTTGCGTTTGAGTTGCTTTGCGTTGCATCACATGCGAAGAAAGAAAATTAATAAAACATATGTAAAAGAAAATATGTAAATAATATGTATACAATAAAGCGTAGATTACAGTGTTACTGAACTGAAACTGTGCTGAAACGTTTTTAATTATTTCGAAGCGAAGTATGAAAATTTTTAATAATCGAGCAGCTCAAAACAATTATCTGCAGAGTTTTGTACGGGCCTTATTGTACGTGTTCGAGTACTTTTTTATTCTATCCAAATCTATTATATTAACAAAAGAAACCAAATCTAACCTTTAAATTCAAACATTTATTTCTGAAAGTACAAAAAATACTTTTTTCTTAATTTTCCAGCGGTGGTATCGTCAATATTGCTTCTTTAACCAGGTTCACACCATACAGATTTTCTAAAAAAATTCCGTACTGCTCATAACTAATTTGTATTGCGGTTTAAGTCCATACTTTTATCTAGAAAATGAATTTTTTGTAGTCAATTAATATGGTTAATATTGTATTTATAATGGTTTCTTCTACCGGTACATATTCACTCGCCGTACCGCAGTACCGGTAGACAGAAAACTCATAAACAATTAAGATACCATTAATAAATGATAAAGAACGGAGATCAAAGTATTGCTTTAACCATAATAAATTTGATATAATCGGCACGTATATTATTTGTTAAAATGTGAATGGCATGATTCGTGAAGCGGGATCAAGTAGCAATATATTTACAGGTACCAAAGAAAGCGTACCTTTCAGAATTCAGTGTTTCAATTTCAATGTAAAATTTTGATCAATGTTGTGAATTTTAGAAAATAAAAACCGTGGTCAGACACAGATCTGTAATACTGTGATTTGTAACAAACTTGTTGTCTTTCTAGAACATGTCACACAACATAATATATGTTTTAAATCTCTGCCGTAAGTTTCTTCAACATGCAATTGAAAATAACAGTGTTTACGTTAACCATAATCTTGTTTGACACTACTTCAAAAAGTTACCAAACAGTCCGAACTGCAAAATAATTCAATAAAATGTCGTTAACCGGACGTATGTGATTAATAAATAAGTCATAGACTTCTCGCACAACTCACCATCGGGATTCGGGAATAATTGGACGACATAATCACAGCACCATAGAGAGGTTATTGAAGCCATTGCACGGAGTGCTGTGTCATGCAACAGTGATACAAAATGCCTACGTGATATATTTTAATTAAGTAGTCTTGGTTCCACTTGTTTGAACGTAAAGAATCCTCTATTGGTTTACACGTTTATGTACTTTTGCTTTTAACATTTGGATGGGCTAATTGGCTGGACGCACGAAAGCTAAACAATTTAATGGTGTTTTAATATTGAAATGTTAATTATAGTAACCATTAAAAGTGTGTAGGTATACGCAGTTTTAACGGGTGCGGTATATGGTTTTCACAACCGTATGTGTGACATGAGGAAGAACTAAATGAACCTGACCCTTAGCAAAGATTCTCGGGTTAAGCGCAATTCTATTCTACATGACAGTCACGTAAAAACATATAGGATTTAGTTATAACGGGTGGTCCAAACTTTCATTTAGTTTTATTACAGTAATGCCTATGCGAGTATAATATAAAAACTGCTATTTTTGTTTTATTTAGTGTCTTTATATATAGAGTCTATACACACTTACTATCCAGTCATAAAAATAATTTGGGAGCGAGGCCCATTATCCGAATATTATCGTAATATTTTGTAGTTAGGCCTACTTTCATTAAATAAAAATGTATACACTAGAGATATGTAATCTTTCACCCCTCGTTAATAATCAATTTTAAATCTTCAACATTGTCAGCTAAAAAAATTACGGACTTTGAAATATTTTGCCGCGCTGAAAACCCGATGTGACGTCATCTAGTAATTCCCCTACTCTCTGTACACGTTTGTTCGATCAACACCCTTCAATTTGCACACTACTTGCGAGTTGAAACAACACCCAGAAGTTGATGATGACAACGAACCCACAGTCTACACGCGGTAGACTGTGGGTTCGTTGTCATCGTTGTCATCATCATGGCTTTATACCACAACGTCTTGGCTCCTAATATTTCATTGATTGTAATGGGAAAATGCTCGGTTGCGATCCCGATCCCGATTACGATCACGATGCCGAAAATGTGGTTTAGTCCAAAATAAATATAACGCGCAATACAAATATATTGCGTCATATTCCTTTATTATTTTGTCCTAAAGGCGGTTTCTGGTCTGTAAATGTTTCTCCACCTCGAGACTGCATGTATTTCTCGTCGAAAAGTATCTCGGTAGTCCGGCAAACAACCCAGACTATATTGTACCGTTGATCCATAAATGTCATCGCTTCCAAAGCTGTACCTTCGCGGATAATTTCGGTGTCACATCGGAACGCATTGCAGCGTCCTATGCACGACCAACCCGGAACTTAACGAGGCCCGACAGACGGGTGATTTTCGTTTTTGGTCTGGGCGTATCCGAGTGTAATTGCTGACATGACGGCTTCGTGTTGCTGTCGCACCATACGGAACCAATGCGGGCAATTATCCCGCTAGCCATAGGGTATCTTTGGGATAGATGCTGTCATCGTTAATAAATCTGCCAAGTCACGTTCAACCTGACATGCATTGTTTCTCACCAAATGTTGGATCTTAAATACTGAGGTTTTTTTGTTCGATGCACGATTCCATTAGTTCCTTGAGATTTTAACAGTAATACTATTTTTAGCTTTTACTAAATGGAACTATACTTATTAACAAATACAATACTATTAGCGATGAAACTGATTTATTATTGATCAATCAACCGTATTGTATTTAATAAGCAAGAAGTGATTCGTCGCAAAACTGCGCCATCGATCATATTTCATATCGTATCTTAAATTGAGACACATTCTCTGGATATGCCGAGTCATTTGATTCACTAACATGACTGAACTCTATTGAGTAGGCTACATATCTAGAAAAAAGAAGCTAATTTAATGTAATCACTTTATTCTCAATATAAAATGTACTTCGGTGCAGATTACACTGAGAACACGTCTGTAACGCCACTTATAGATTCTTCGCTAAACGCGCGTCGCAAATATGTTACAACTGACTAAAACCGGCCCCAAATTACATTCCTCAGCATTTATTCGAAGACTCGGGTTCCCAGATCGGCGACCACATAATGCTACACGGTGATTTCAATGTCGTTGCCTTGGGTGGGACTGGGGAGTGAGTGATCGAGTATTAATTGCAGGGGATCATTTCTTACGAATCTATCATGACGTCCACGCGTTCCTATAATGGTTTGAAAGCCTACACAAAACCTAGACCTTAAAAAATGCTGAATTTTCCGAATAAGGAATTAATTATTCAGTAAATCAAATAGCCTGGGGAAATCGTATAGTTTATTTAAACTTAAAGGAAGTATTCTTATAAGCAACTGCAAAGCATAAGAAGCGTCGGGTGAGAAAATGCTATGGTCAACCGCTATAAGCTTTATAGAGTCGATAACAAAGAATATACCCCACAGGATGAACACAATTCGATCACTGACGGGTTGGATGAAATCTGAAATTGTAGACTGCCAGCTATACAAGAAACAAACAAACACATTTCAACTTCAACTTCAACACAACATGCATATAGGCCAGAATGTACGCACGTACATTTTTCAATAGTTCCGTCATCTTGTCTGGAATCGGAAGTTGCTGAGTATGTAGCCGGAGTCGCTATCGTCTTACCAGCGATAGTCGAGTCACAATTCGACTTTCTTTGTGTAGGTCGAGGTGTAGGGTAGGCATCTATTTTTTTTTTTTTTTTTTTTTTTTTTACATTCAGTGGAGTCTGCCATAGATGGAGAACAAATTTCGATGTCATTATACAAAAGATTTTTTTGGTCAAAACATAACAAATATTACTCCATATATAATAATATAATTGAAAAACTCTTAATATAAAATGTATAATATAATATAAAATATGTACACCATTTTCCAAAATTAGTTGGGTCGGGGGGGGGGGGGGGTTCTTGAGCATACACAGTTGTTATCGTCTTGCCAGGCCTGTCATGTTCTCTTCTGCCTTTTCTTCTTCTTCTTTCCAGCTTCGTCTTCCACTAGTTCACGCAATAATTATAACAAATAAATATCAAAAATACTGTTTTGTTTCAACGATGGCTTTTCTATACATAATTGGAAATGCACCATTATGAGCGCTATGTCGCGACGCGTAGTCCGAGTTGTAGAGTTGTGTCTGTGGGCTGTGGTTGTAGTTGAGGATACGCAGCAAAGAGAAGCGCGTTTTGGTTGCCAATTCTGCCGAGATATTTACGATAGCGATAATGTCAACGAGTTAGATAAAACAAAAAATGCCCCAATCAAAATGAAATTAAATCCCAACGCAGTAAGTGCTTCCTCTTAGAGTTAGTGCGGCAAGGTCCATAAAACAACAGCATTAGACACAGCAGGACTATAATACAACCATATTACGAGCTCAAAGAAGACGGTTGATACTGCTTAGTAGCTTGGATCACGTTATTGTCGAGTGTAAGGAAAGGTGAATTCCTAGAAATGGCGTTGGAACAGTTAAACTGAAGTATGTTATAATATATTAATTACAAATCTCAAATCGGTTTTATCACTAAGAATGGAATGCAACGCCGCAAAGAAGGCGTTTTGAATGTAAGAAGTGTTCAAACTTCAAGTATTTCGCAATCCAGGATGTAGTTGTGTAATGGATCTATGAATAACAAAATAATTGGAATATATTTATTCTTAATAATAACTTGTCAACAGGAGTAGCAAGATGTTATAAGTTGTAGACTTGCATCAACTCAATCCTTTGCAGTATTTTTATTATTATCATAATTATTATTATGATTATTATTATTATTATTATTATTATTATTATTATTATTATTATTATTATTATTATTATTATTATTATTATTATTATTATTATTATTATTATTATTATTATTATTTTTATTATTATTATTATAAATATGACTATTTTTTTATTGTTTAAGTTGTAATTATTGATTATTCAGATCTACGTTATACAAACAACGCAAATCGATCAGCGGAAAATAAACACAAAATAACATACCTGGGCCATTTATAGCTAAACATAACATGCACATAATTAAAGTGAAGAATAAAGAACAAATACAAATCAAGACGTGAAATATAAACGCGGAGATACTTTTAAAATAATAGCTAAATCAAATAAACCACTGTTTAAGATTTACATAATTGTGTGTATTGCCGTCAGTGGGTTTCACTAAAGTCAAGTTCGGTTAATAAGTATACGTTCTGCACTCTATGCATCACATATAAATATGTTATTGATGGTTATGAATGCACTATTAATCAGCACTTTTTAGAGTACGATAACTATTCAAGTAACGGGAAGAATTAAAGTAATATACTACTTGAAGTGCATTTCTGAAATATGGTGGCTGGGGGGGGGGGGGGGGGGGCATAACCAGAAGTTAATTCGTGCAACATGATCGACATAATTATGTCAGTGGCCAGACGTATAACCGTCACAACGCCCATCTGACTGAATTGCGGACCTGTAATTATTATATTTACAAAACGAGGCAACCTCGTCAAAATATTTGCTTATTTTGCCCACCGTATTTTCATGATAATCATTAGTCAAATTCTTTGTATATTTACGTCGTTAATAATTTGCTGCGTCAGACCTATGTGGTTTGTTTGATCATAGAGCTACCTCGCATATGCATATATAATTGGCAGTGGAAGAATTTGTTCTCGGTATCTGCAGCATGGCGGAAATGACGGATCGCAGGGTGTTAATTGAACGTACACAGTACTGACTTCGACGCACCCCCTTCTTGCGTGACCCCGTCTGTGACGTCATGAAAGTCAGTGCGGTGAGGCTGGAGGACAATGACCATGACTGACCATGACATGAGGGTCTAACCTGCGAACAATACTCTTTGACAATCATAAAGTTGCTCCCATGTCTGATGCATACGTAGAAGCAGAGAGTCCAATAGTACCAGCTTAATTTTCTACTACTCTAGTTCCTACTATCGTGAACTGAGGATCATTTACGACTTTGGTTTGGATACCTTGAAATTCTTTGATTCTCATTGAAATAGCGTGTATGAAGGGAGAACTAGAAAAGGATCTGAGGTTGATAAACAGCTTATGTTTGCAGTATCTACATCCGGAAGTATCAAGTATCTATATCAGACGAAGGAAGGTCTAATGGGGTTCCCCCCTATATAACACAATACTGAAGTAATTCAGGCCTTTTTGTATGACATGAAGCGATATCATGTGGTTTAAAACTGCTTTCCGCAAAGCTATCACTTAGAAATGAATGCCCTTGCATTGCCGAGGATTTGAACCCGGCCGGCTTGGTTGCAGCAGAGTCGGACCCTTCCGTATGAGCGATCGTGGCTGAGGCCGAGATGTCATTTACTTAGTTACTGAGTGGGTAGACTCTAAATGTGAATTTATTTATTTATTTTATTTTATTTTATTTAGGTTGAGTCCATGATACAATGATATTACTGTGTGGCCACCGGGTTGAGTCCCTCGGAGGGACCACGTTAATTGAGGACGTAGCATGATTAAGTCCAAGGTGAGCTGACATGTTGGGCACTATACAAAGTCCTGGACTCGAACTGATACTAACTGTACATGTATGTAAAGTTCAATTACCTATCATCTAAAATAGACAAACTTTGACAGTATGAAATATGATTTACTATGAAATGTATTCAACATATTCTGTTCCTTCAGTTTCAGACATTATATTATACCTTCCAAGTAACTATAAGTGTACTAAACGTAGATTTGTACTGTAGTATATATGTAGTATATCTCTGCTATACTGTCTATAACCGTGACGTAACTTATGTATAATTTAGTGGGCTTAAACGCAGTCTTCAGCCATTCAATGGCAATAATTGAGTGTCAGGTCAGAAGATGTATAATATACTAAAAATAAACACTTGTTGTAAGTAGTATCACAGTATTTTCAACTCTATGTTGTGATACCATCCTTAGAACAGTGGTATCAACCCTTAAAGATACGACAGACTCGATCTCATGAAGTAATTTGGCGACCCTCTACTTAAAATCCATCTTATTAGTTTAAATATTTGAATCTAGAGAATAACAATGGTGAGAGAAAATAGATTGTACTTCAGCTATAGACACACATCTTTGTTTTACTCTGAATTTTCTAAAATCGTTACATCGACGCGACCATTCAATGCTACTCTTCGCAGCCCAGACAGGAAGAGATCTACTTGATCGGCTGGATATCACCCCAGCAACGACCGCGACTGTTTATCACCAGTCATTCGCAACTGTACTCACTGTAAAAAAACATGCTGACTGCCATAAATAAATATTATTCTTTATTTCACGGTCATGATTAGCTGATTAAGAATATTGAACCCCGCTCGAGGCATCCAGACGAGTTGAATGCATGAAGTGTATCATGATGCCACTATTCAGTAGCAGTGATGAAAGGAAATCGGCTTATCATGCAACGAGATGTTGATAAGAAGACTGACGGCATACATTACTTCTGTATGGGCATTGAGATTTGAGTTCCATTGATTTCTTCACAGGCGGAACGTTTGGTTGGAAAGAGGACCCCTAAGCGTTGCGGTTGAAATGCAACAAGACCATGCATGATACATTACTGCATGTTTTTTATTTCAATTTTTCTCATTTTTGGATTGAACAATTAACGCAGTCACAATCAGCCTTGATAAGTGATGTGAAAGCGTCTCTCGATGGTGATGACGTTTGAAAAAAGACTACCGGTACGTTGAGTGGTGTGAATAGGATTGAAACTCTATTTATTTATTCTAGTAAGTTATAAAATGATTTACTATAAGGAAAATAACAAAAGGAACTATTAAAAACGTAGACGAAATTTAAAAGTAGCAATAAAAATAACAGAAACAAAAGAGTACCATGAAAGAGAGACTATTACATAAATAAATGACCAGATATTGCGTTAGTATTGCCACGCTCAGTACAGCACGAACACTCAAACGCTGAAATACACCCACTCGTGAGTAAGTGGCTGAACCCTTTTACTTTATAATAAAATACAAAATCAGTTGAAGCACTAGATGGGGTTTGGAAAATTGATTTAATATATTTAAGAATGTTTTTTCAATATTTAATTTGTCTGGCTTCTTAAAACTTCACAATTAAAATGAGATCAAACATACTATAGCAATAGAGGTATAGAAAAGAGGAAAGAAGGGTCTTGGTGGAAAGGAAGATAAATCATTGTACTTGGTCTCGGTGCCAAACACATTGTTTTGCTGCTGACAATATGTTCAAGCATACTACTTTTAAAGTATGAGGTTACGTCACTTACGATACTAAAAATTTACAATAATGTAGGAAAGTAAGACAACACTTAGTTGAGTGGAGCAAATTTATTTATTATTCAAGCTAATTGAGACGAATATTGTTATTATTAAATGGTTATTATTAATTTATTTACAAAACTATATTCATCTTTATTGAAGGCTCCGTTGTGTTTGCGGAATCATGATTGCAAATACTTAGATGCTCCAGATCAAAGATATAATATTTCCTCGAGCTCCAAATGAAGAAAGAATCAATGACATCGGTAACAATGGTTGCTTCAAATAACGTCATGATGCTAAGTATAGTGACATCACAGATAACGGGTTGTGACGTCACGCGGGCCCAACCACCGAGCGGTCAGTAGGATACGGTTGGGTGCGTCACTAAAGACGAAGCATTGACCAAAGAGCAATTATTTGATTTCGGACATGCGTTGTGCTAATATTCAGGTGCGGTAATTATCTAATTAAATGTATTGTGCGAATGGTGAGTGGTATAAGCCAAAACCTTCCTACGCAAACAGTCTCGGTCCAAATGCCTCTGACAGTTAGATTGCTTCCGTATTGTGTGAATCAGCATTGTATTGCGTGAATCAGCATTGTACTGCGATGCGTACATTACAATACCCCTAAAGCTATCAGGTGTACGTGACGCTATGAGGAGCATGACAACTCCAGTGATTAGTGAAGCAATAAATACACTGCCCCGTGTATCCATGATTCCTCATATCGCTTTCAGTTGTGACAAGGGAAGTCTTCTTTTATTTTCCGAATTAAATATGAGGTTTGCTTACTAACTTTTAGCGTACATTCAACAAACTTATTGTTTGTATCGCTTTTGTAGCCCGCAAACATTTTAAATAATACACATAACGTTTAGATACGCAGCAACGACATAAGTATTCGAGATGTAAGAGTACACACGACCATCAAATCTCGGCGAAAAATACAGTGAAATTAGGTTTCCTCTAAAGTGAAGACCTATTTCAGTATTTTAACCGACCTGATGATACACAAGAAAGTCACCTATAATAAAAATAAACCAGACCTGGTTCAATATCACTCTCTTTAGTTTATATATCTGCTGGTAATGAGGTTAAAGCTTGATTGCGTGATAGTAATTACTATTCTTGACTCCAAACGCTACCCTAAAGAAATTGTCGTGCCACTTTGTCTTATGAAGCACTAGACTGTTTTACGTGAAGAAAGTAGCGATCATCAGAAATAATGTAAATCTTTGAAAAAATTACAACTGAAAGTTGAAATTAACCGTTTTTAATGCGTGTTACTGTATTCATGAACTGCCAAGCCAGAAAATGAGGTGAGTTGGTCGTGAACGGTCGTGAAGTTGCCTCTCAACGTGACTGATCACTCTGAGATTCAAAGTATTTATTTCAGAACTCAATGTAGTAGAAGTAGCCTACTTCGTTTTTAAACGGGCCATATTGAAAGTTGTTACAAAATACGTATGTCTTCACATAGTGTCCGGAAAGGTGTTATAAAATACGATTGCCTTCACATAGTGTCCGGAGAGGTGTTATAAAATACGATTGTCTTCACACAGTGTCCGGAAGATAAATACTTATCGTAGGCTACTCGCAAGAGCAAAACAAAACAAGCTTAGCGAAGTAGAATAGAAATCACATTTCATGAGACATAAACACCAAAATGCCTACACAATACACAACACATACAGTTGAGTTAACAAAATACATTTATTTTTCTGTAATGTAATATCCATATAACTCATAACGATGTAGACTTCGCTTGTTGTAGTTTTGAAAAGTGAATACTGGGGTTTTAATTGGACACTATTGCTGATTTTTTAAATTTGCATGTTTATTTGTTATTAATGTAAATTCAAATTAGTTGAGGTATTGAATTAGCGCTGAGAGAGAGAGAGCGAGAGAGAGAGAGAGAGAGAGAGAGAGAGAAAGAACAATGTATTGAAACAAGTTGAGGGTATAGAAAGGCAAGAGGTTTGTCACTCATAAGAAGAAATTTAACTCAATAGATTTTACTCTTGTCAATTGTGCTCATAATTATGTAACATTTGCCTCCTTTGTGAGCATTTTACCACACTCTTAGGAACATCATTATTCATTATTTAAAATAATCTTGCTCCGAACTTAGAATTTTACATCTGTGCAAATCTCAAGTGGGGAACTGAAGAATTATGAATGTCTAGAAGAGAAATCGCCATTGTCACACGCTAAGTGATAAATAAAATAATTAATTTTGAAAAAACTCGCCTAGTCACGCAATCACCGCAGTCCCGCACCTTTGGTTATTGACTGAAATGTGTTGTGTGGGGGGGGGGGGTGGGGGGAGGGGGGGGGGAGGCCTACTTTTGGCACTACTTGCATCTTGGGAGACGAGACGCAGGGCAACGTCACGTTACCTCACGTCACGTCACGTCACC